>CM064504.1:24556680-25051378 GCA_032716605.1 Paralithodes platypus | reverse complement strand
AAGGCTAGCCTTCCTTTGAATACCATTGGTATCCTATTTATCAAACAACGGGCCTAACATTTTTACTCTTACTGTATGTGTATGTATCAGAGTTTAGCACCGAAGACCACCTCAGTACAATATTGTCGACTCAATCTCTGTTACTATAGGATCTCTAATACGAACTAACTACTGTACCATATTAGGGAAGGACATGGACCTTCTGGAACAATCGGTTTCTTATTATCAGTGGTAAATCAATTTATTGTGACCCTTATTCACCAAACCAATATGGTACCATAGACAATATTATAGGTTTGATTCGCCGACGGGAAATAGAGAAAACCTAATATTTAGTAGGGGCCCCGGCAGTCATTGACAATGTTGCCTATTCCAGTCTCCATTCAACATCCACGTCAGTCGTTTGAATCAACCGGCGCGAGGAAGAATAGGAGTCATCTTCATAATTGCATACGCTACTTCTCATTATGGTGTCGTCACAGATCGGGTACCCACGAACGCAAAACTTCGTAAAAAATAAGAGAACAAAAAAGGGAAAAAGAATTTCTACTTTAACAATGTTATTCACAAGCTTCCCACATTCGGTGGTTTTCCTTGCGTGGTGGCTTCTTACCGCCTCTCGCCAAGCGCAAACAATTCGGTCTTCAAATGATATATCAAGATAGACTCAAAATATCAGCGAATGGGAAGGGGATGGCTGGGAGGGACGTCGTCGTGTCAATGATTCCGGGACCCCTACTAAAATATTAGGTTTTCTCTAACTTCCCTTCGGGAAGGAATCAAAACCTATAATTTAATAGTGGCCCCTTCATCATTGGACGTCAATTGACGATGTTTGCCTGAATCCCAAGGACTGGAGGGGGGCATTTGTTAATATCAAACATCTCAATCAACCGCATGAGTTAAGTCAAGAAAACTTGTAACAGGAAAAGATAGTTGTATTCAGTTTGTGCATACAACAAAGTTAATTTTTTGAAAGAAAATGGGAGCAGTGCGTTGCGTCAAGGAAGCCTGCTCCAACAACAGAGTCCTCATGCATGAGGGTGTTTGTTGTAATCGGGTGAAGGCAGAGTTCAAAGCACAAAAAAAAAACAAACCCTTCATCACCTTAACCCAGAACCTATGCTGAGCTCAGCTAGATTCCTGGGACTAGTCATATTGACCAATATCAAACTAAGGGAACTAGTGCAAACTAGCCCGGACACACCACTGGAGTCACATTCGGACTCCTACCGACCTTCTGAATCTAGTGCCAACTCAAAATAGAACCTGGAAAAAGTCATATAGAACAGTAGGGAAAAGCAATCTTTTATTATTCCTAAAAACATAAGTTGGACAATTAGGACATTTACAACGTCACCTGGGACCATTCTTGACCTTTCATAAGTCTAGGGCAAGCTAGTGACGGAAAAACTGAAACCTGCTAAACATTCTTTTATTATTCATAAAACATGAGCTTGAATTAAGCTTTGTAATTTAAATTCTCAGTTCTTCTGTTCCATCTTAAATCAAGTAAACAGAGCTTCTTAGCTCATATATATCTAATTGTGGGCACAGTCCCGGCATTATAACGTCTTAGCTTGCCCTACACCAACGTTGGAAATCCTGTGTAAGGGTGAGTTCCTCTCTTGTACTGGGATCTTCATATTCCCATCCCCCTTTTTCTGAAGCCCTATAGGGCGTACTTATCACAGTAACTAACAGCCTGGAAATAACAAGTAAGAAACAACAAGAGTATGTGCTCGTGGGCAGACTACCGAATTTTTTTTTTTTTTTTTTTTTTTTTTTTTTGTTTTTTTTTTTAAATAAGGAAAAATGAAACTTTAGCCTGGAATTAACAAACGGGAAAGTAACACTTGCAATGACCAAAAACTGCCCCGATGGTAACTTCCTAAGTTCTCTTACCGAGCCCCGCCCACCCGGAGAGGATTAGCGAGTAACCGAGAGTCAGTCATGCTATCACAGAGTCCGCCGCGAGAACGTTATAGCCGTTCTAATAGGCGAGTATCCAGACAAGACACTTGGGGGGAGGAGGATTTCGAGCCGGAGAGGTTATGACGGGGTCCTGCCTTGACCCCCGCCCACAGCGGCGTACCCCAGCCGGCACACTCGACATTACGGTGAACAGTTTGATTCTTATAGCCTACAAACATAAATTACATAACTCCCGAGGCCAGAGAAAGGTCAGGGGACAGCGCGGCCTAGCCACTAGTTTAGGGCGATCCGGCTATCCGTAACCTACGGCGGGACTTTTTGTAAGGTCGCTTAGGGACGAATGGGAAAAGTAGTCTCTCCTGAAAGTCTGAGCCACAGAGAACTGAAGCGGCCGAGGAACTAGCCAGACCTAAAGTTGTTGGGAGGGCTGACTGAAAGTATAAACCTAAGTGATCTAAAGGAAACGGACGTGACCTTCAGCTTACGTGAAGCGAGCCAACTGGCTTGAAGCAAGGGAATGTGGTTGTGATTCTATATGGAACAAAAACAAGAAAAAGAAAAGACATGAGCAGTCAGAAGGGTTTCCATTTATCACAACCGAATCTCAAAAAGGGATTGAAAATAATGAACCCGGTCTGCAGTGGCTGGTTTGTAAACATTTGCCCCGCTGCTGAGCCGTCTCTGACCCTGGGAAAACATCTTCCGGTACGTGCGTACAACTAGTTTAAGCATAATTATGGAGATAGGCCCAAGTCCCTTGGAGATAGGGGGAACCCTCCCCCCCCCCCTGGGGTGACCTCCCATCTCCAACGGCGGGGGACGATCTAAGGAACAGCCGGCATCGCGGTGTGCTGAGGGCTGGAATTGCTTAGCATAGTGAATAATTACTTAAACGTGTTATACCGTACCTATCGTATCAAGAGGGACCTCCTGGGGAACCGACACGTGTTATTGCAGGTGAGAACCCCTTGGTTACTGTCTCCCAACACTATGAGATGTTTGTGACTAGTATTACATCATTATAAAGGTCGCCAGCCGGCGGACGGGTGCCTCCGGCTCTCACTCTTCCATTTAAATGTGAGAGATGGCTTCTCCAGGTGCGGGTCCGCCGGGGGGTTAACGGTATCCGTAGAACCGACCCTGGTTGGTGGCCGCTATCTTCCTTTCCTGCTTAATGAGTTAGTATCCCCACCCTTATGCAGAGGGTTATTATCGTTCTGTTATGCAACGCCGTGTGAGGTAAAGCCGTGTGACTTCCTCCCGGCGTGCCGTTGTAGTGACCGGCCCCGGCCGGTCGTACAGAAGACATCAGGTGGAGCTGCCACCCGGGAACTAACACTTTGTCGACCCTCGGAACCCTATTGCACTAGCACGGCCGAGGGAGAGAGGGAGACAGAGGGAGGACTGAAGAGCCATTAACAGTAGTCCTACAAGTATAATTAATTTTACCAAAGAGCTGTAGATGAACCCGTCCGCCTGCCGCTTGAAGCCGTCAAAGGAAGACTTATAGGTGAGTTTTGTTCTTCAATTGTAACATTACCCTAACATCTCTCTCCGTCTATTTATCCAGGAGCTTGGCAGTTAAAACAGGAAAGAATAAAATCCTATAGTAAGCATTCATAGGTAACTCTTGAGCCATACCGAGTCCGAGTAGCTGTCGTGACCTGACTGCCTCAAACAAGGCTGTCCGAATTTCAGAGAGTGTTCTAGCCGAGTAGGGAGGAGGTATTGTTGAAAAACTTTAACCAATTCCTACATCCGTGGAGAGGGTTTCGGTACCGGTTTGGCAATAGCCTGAGCCGAGTTCCTAGCTAACAGGAAGCTAATCAACGCCCTGTGGGCAGTATCTCTGACCAGAAAATCTCGTTGGAGTTCGATAGGTTCAGGAGCAATGAGGGGCAAGGGAAAATATTCCGCCGTCAATTGAGGGGTTATAAGAAAATTAAAAATAGGGAACGGGACCCCACCCGGTCGTTGTGCTAGCCAGTCAAACTCGGTAAGGGGGGGAGGGGGAATTGGGGACAAGGCGTTAGATGTAATATCTATAGCAAATTGTTGTAGTTCCTGATCCCACGTTACCTACGGTCCATCGACCACCTCACTCAGATTCAGCTCCCTTTGGTCTTTATGTGGACCACATCTGTGAAACTTGCGAGAAGGCTCTCTCCATTTATACAGAGAATGACATCCATTAATGCCACAGCGTTCATGGCAATCAGGGCAAACAGGGGTGTCTGGGTAAGGAGGGTTCTGGACCGGGGAATCCGCCGGAAGAGGAACCAGAAGGCATGGGTTGTAAACAAAATACTGAAAATTAGCCGGGTCAGGTCTAGCATAAATAGGAACCTGTAACACTGTTCCTTTAGCATCTTTTGCCCTAAAGACATGTTTACGGTTAACTTCAATTGCCCACTCCACCGGCACTGGGACCTCCCCTTGTGTCGATTTATGTCCCTCCCCTTGTGTCACAGCCGTAACTGGAAGCCAGAGTCTGCCCGGGCCTTTGATGACCTGGGATTGTGTCAGGACTACCGGCGGGACTAGGGGGGCACTGGGGTGAGAAGTGGGGGTGGAAGAGGGACCCGGCGAGTTACTCACCGTATGGGTCCTTTCCACCGAGGGGGATAAGTAAGGTTGGGTATCGTCTGAGCCCACAGAACTATTATTGCTGAGGTGTTCCTGACTAGTAACTGACCCAGTGTCCATCCTATTCAAGGGTGATCGAAGGGAAGGAGGAGCAAGTGACCTATCATCCGCCAGTAGTCCCTGCTTGGGTCGGCCGGCTGAAGGGGGAGCTACCTTGGCGGGCTTGGACGCACCACTGAACTCTGGGGCCCCTAAATCCTGGGATTGCTTAGAGGTAAAGGGACGGGCTAAAGGGTCTAGCAACGAACTTGGGGGTAACACCTTCGGCCCGTGGCCAATTCTCGTGCCCCGCAAGCCGGGAAAGAAACTGGTCTGGCTAGCGCCGGGCCCGCAGGCAGCGGGTGGTCAATTGTGCGGGCCATTGCTGGCCCGGCGGGAGACTGCCGGAGATAGAATGTCCTACATTGATATGAGGGGGGAGTCTAGATATATTGTGAGGTGGTCCCAGTGCCTGAGTAGGGGTTGGACCCTGCTTAATGGCACACTGACTTATCACCTTCTGTAACAATTCATTTAGCTGCACAGACGTAAAACCAGGGGGGAGTGGTTGTGTTGGTAGCCTATCCTGTCGGTCTGTTGGTATCAGAGTCTTAGCCTGTCTGAGAGTGTCAGTGTGTGTCCTATGGCTGGTCACTAGCGTCTGGCTGCTACTAGCCGTGGCCGGGTGGGGTGAACCACAAGCCGGTGACTCCTGGTCATGCGGCGGAGGTGTTGCAGGGGAGGTCGCAGATTGCGAACCTATATTCTTAGGGGCGGCCGTCAAGCCGAGCTGGTCCTCAGAAGGAGCCAGGAGTGTTGCGTGAGACTTTATGGTCGTAACCGCATGTGAAGTAAATACACCCGGAGACTGAGTAGCGGTATGAGCCATGTTAGCCTGCTGAGCCTGATTGTTTGATAACACTAACTTGGAACCTTGAAGCCTAACGTGTACATTTTTTCTAAGTCTAGTGGCGGTGTGAGAGGGGCCGGCGTCCGGCCCGAGGAGACCGGGGTTAACCCCCTGCGTCCCCGAGGCGGCCGCCGGACCTTCTAGCTGTGTTACCGTGAGATCTACTTGCGCAGAAGTAGGTGTTTCATTAGAAAGCAAAACACGCCGTGGAGGGCTCGAGAGCCGGCAGATTTTGTCAGGCAGATAGTCCGTGCTGTCCGTGCGTCTGAGGTTGCCCGCCGGTGGAGCTGGGTGGGCAGGTTGGAGGCATTCCGGTGACATTAAACGGCTCCTCTTGGATGGGGGAGAGGAGCTCTGTGCAGATGTCGTGGAGGACGTAGGAGACCTACTGGTCAACCAAGGTATAGGTGAGTTGTGTGACTGGTGAGCAATATGATCATCAAATGAGTACAACTGAATTACTCTCAATAATTCTGGGTTATCACATGACATGTCTTTGTTAGCTACTTGAGAAGCATATGCCTTAAACTTAGTCTTAACTTCAATGAGAGTGAGCAAGCACGACATATCTTGGGCCGCGAGCCATTCCTCGAACAGATTTGAACACACTGGACACGTACGAGATGTCCACATGAAAGAGGTTCTGTTTAAACAATGAACACATCTGATACACCGACTATGTGCTGGTATTGGTATCAAAAGACATGCGGGAGTAGCGCAGACAGTAACAAAAGGCATGATTCAGAGACTCCTCACCCCGTCGGGGACGTCGCGGTAGCCGGCTGTCCCCTGAGTGTCCAAACCTGGAAAGGAGAATTTCCAGGAATCATGCTCATAAGGATATACAGAGAGAGTCTCACCCATCCTAACCTCCCGGTGTAAGAAGAATAGGAGGCAACGGCCTCCTCCTTCTTCTTACCCCTAAGAGGGCGTTGAATTGTACTAGCGGGGTAAACGCCATTTTTTAAGTAAGCGTGCTAGCTGATGACGAGACATAAGTACAGTGTCCGCCGGGGTCTTTACTCACACTGGGCCGCCGGCACGGCGGGGTAAAAGACCCTATTATCCCACGTCAAAACTGACCAGTCCTAGTGACCGTGGAACCCCTAACGGCGGGTATAGGTTTGTTCCGTAAACGAAACAAACCACCCGCCGGCGGACTGTTGCTCATGCAGCCGCCGGAAGGCGGAGGCAACGTCCGAGGGGCTCAAAAGCACTCTACTAACAAATGTTATACGTTGGAGTCCGCCGGATCCCAGAGGGTCCAGGAACCAGGGAGTAGCGGCATCGCCACACCCACCGACTCCAACCCAGCGAGGGAGACACGAGCCCATGAAAACGCCGGCACGGCGGACCGACCCTATGGTTACAAAACCTAGGCCGGCGGGACAAGCAGAGGGAGGGGGGGAATCGTAGCAAGGCACAGCCACGAGGTAACCCGACCCAAAACTCACGTACTCCCACGCGTGGAACACTTTGCAGGACTCCCGGAAAGTGGCACACTAACCAACAGGAAGACCGCAAAACACAGGGGATAAAATAAATTACAATAGTAGTAAAAATAAAAGACCCCCCAGAACTAGATAACCTACAGGCTTAACCAGGAAAATACATTACAGACTCCACGGCTGAATCATGAAAAGCGCCAAAAGGGCGAAGAGAAAGCCCCCAAATGGGGCCTCTCTGCAGGCTTGAACGCCGGAGGACCTCACAACCACGTGTGACAATCCTAACCCTGGCACGTCTGCAACAAAGGCAGGGTCCCTAGACCCCCAAGCTGTACAAAGGCACAGCAAGAACACTACAGGAAAACCTCCTAACTAAGGAAAAGCAAAAACTAAGGTGCATAGCAATATATAAAAAACACCACGTGTGGTGGAACAATGAACACAATGAGTAAGCGCCTAAACGTACCCTAATTTAACACTTCCTGCGGGCCAACAATAACACAACCCGTGCTAGCTAGTCTAAACCCTGCTCACTATCTCCCAGATATACACAAATGAGAAAAGACTCACTAGAGGAGAGCGAACGTCGAATGAAGCCGGAGCGCGGGGGCACAAGTGTTGACGGTAGGCCCGCGAGGAAGAGAAGGCCGAATTGTTGCGCTTGGCGAGAGGCGGTAAGAAGCCAAAACGCAAGAAAATCCACCGAATGTGGGAAGCTTGTGAATAACAGTGTTAAAGTAGAAATTCTTTTTCCCTTTTTTTTTCTCTTATTTTTTACGAAGTTTTTTCGTAGTGGGTACCCCGATCTGTGACGACACCATAAGAGAAGTAGCGTTGCACTTATGAAGATGACTCCTATTCTTCCTCGCGGCGGTTGATTCAAACGACTGACGTGCATGTTGAATGGAGACTATTATACTAATAGGCAACATCGTCAATTATGAAGGGGCCACTATTAAATATATATATACCAGTATATATATATATATATATATATATATATATATATATATATATATATATATACAGTATATATATATATATATAGGCTCCATATTAAAACTCCCTACCTCTCTTTTTGTCTAGTACTGTACAGCATTTTCTCAATTTCAAAAAGTATACAAAAGTTTGCTACAGACACTGACAAAACATGACAGTATTAAATGTGTTTATCGTGATTATGTAATGTACCAAAACATATTGTACTACAGTATAAACATAACTGGCTCCACAAAATCCTGCAATTATTGTAATAAATAATAATGTAAGAATAGGACAGTACAGTACATTATTTTATGTGAATTTTAGTGTGTTACCATAAATACCACTAAAGTTGCAAAATAGCAAGATAAAAATAAATACATAGTAGTGAGCCCACAAGCTCCAAAGCCTGCTAAATATTTTGTTATGATAAAGTTTTATGCTTACCAGTTCCTAAACTAGCCAAAGATAAAAAACACAGTTTGTAATAATGACTATCTTCCAGTACACGTCCATACACTTATTCACTTATTGGGTCAGAGGAGACCACATCAAACAGAGTTGCTAATGATGAGCTTTTCATTTCTGAGCAAATTTAGAAGTGAAGGGGTGGGAAGCTCTGTGTCTTTACTTTTAAGTTGGTTATTGCTGGAAAAGCTCATACAAGCAAAGTCTAATAAGACATAAATACTATTTCACTTGAATAATTCTCTAGAATCCATTATAAATACTTCAACTAAAAAAAAAAATTACTATTCAATATAATCCCAACTACAGTATCTATAAATTCCTCAATTTAAGATAATGATGGTTTTAAGTTAGTTTTTCTCATTACCAAAGCAAACACTGTTATAAAAATGGCCCATAGTCAGAGCAACTGGATAAATAAATATATTCTATAGCCATTACAATATACCACATGTTCCTAACCCTTCATCAAGTTCCATAGCCTGTAGACTCCTGGAAAAAAAACATATATAATAATCCAACTAGGAAAATTGAACAGTTCATCAGATTGAAAGCAAGCCTGAAGAAACCTATATAAATGCATGATCTCATTATAGCACCATATATTTAAAACAAGATGACAGAACTGCAGGCAATATGTTACACAATACACTATTTCTATTACATTACAAGTTGCAGCTTTGATATCAATGTAGGTTACTGTACAATCACCTGCATTTGTAACTGGTACACTACTCAAGGATATACTGTACTTGAAAGAGTGAACGTAAATTTGTAAAAAGCCTTGACTCCGTCTATGTGGATCAAGGGAATGTTTCAAAATATATTCCTCAGCATGTCTGATTTGTTCAATAACATTTGCACACCTTTGCCTGCAGGTGATTGTACACACCCATACTAACTGAACTTTATCCGCACTAAGGATGAAATGGCCAACAAGAAATTTGCATATATATTTTGATACCAGAAAAAATATGGGAAATGCAAATTCCTTTAATACAGTGAGCTTATGGATGATATTGTTATTGTTGCCCATATAATATCAATGAAGATTACGACACTATCTGTAACATTAGCGAGACATAAACCTTGGGTAAAAGTATCACAATGTTATCACCTTACGTCTAACAAAGAGCGAGACCTCGCGCTTACAAAAAGGAGAAAATAAAAAGGTCTCAATTTTTTCCACCAGCGACATTCAAGTCCTTAAAAAAAAAACCATCTCCGAACATTACAAGATCTAAGACTCATACAAGAGAAGAGTATCACTGCATCACAAGGAGACATCAGGCATGAGCACAAGAGAAAATATCTTCACACATTACAGCTACATATCAAATTTACAAGTCTATAATGCAGGGAGATGTGACACTTGCATCAGTGAAAAAAAACAAAACAAAAAACAATACACTGATCTATACACTACAGTACACTGTTTTTCTTTAGTCGGCGAGAAATTTAATCTCTTAGCAGCTGATTTGTATATATGTAATGGCTAAATAAGAAACCGTTATTTATCTGCATCACATTAACCCATTGGCTGAAGCTATGTTTGGGCTATTTAGGGCACATTCAGGCACTCCTGAATGATAAATCAAACATCTGCATTAAATGAACTGTATTCTGCCAAAAAAACTAGGCGAGAATACCTTCAAATATTATGTTCCTTCCAACAACCAACCATACTCCTAAAATCGATTAATGAAATTTACAAACACATGAAATGAGACCAGAACGGTCCCCGTACGTGGTCTGGTTCACCCGCAGCGGTGCCAGTGAAACGCGGGAAACCCGCTATTTGGTAGCACTCGCTCGCTTGGCTACACTGTTGTGAGAGAGAGAGAGAGAGACCCGCGCGAGACACAGTCAACCTCAGTGGGCCGCTCGCTGCTCTGAGGAACGGAGGTGGGCCCCTCACGCTCCCGCCCACTGACACTCAATTTTTACGGTTTTTACAGGCTTTTAAAGCCTGGAAATTGCTGTAACTTGCCAGGACGTCACCCACAACGAAAGGGTTAATACAAAGATTTCATAACCATCAACATATTTTGCTATAAAAACTTTGTCAATTAAGATAGAAACATACATGACGAATTCTGGCCAGCTAAAGACAAACGAAGCATAGTGAGCAGTTTGGTTTGTCGCTGTGGAAGTGGAACCCAGCCATGTCACACAAGTACAGTAGCCTACTGTACTTTCAAAGTCATATTTTTCTGGAGTCTCAGGTTCAGGATTAAATATATTTTGTATCGTTAATAACACAATCAACTCTATCCACTGCCAGATGCTTTGATCAAGTTAACACTGCCTAAATGTCGTCAAATGACCTAAGAATCCCCAGTATGCCTTACAAGTGATTTCCATTATGCTGCGCTTCGTAAGTAACATTAGGATGGTAGTACAGGTAGTTGTGTTGGCAATGGTGAACTTAACCCCTTTAGTACCGAGTTGTGCTTGTCATTATAATCTGGATATTATTTGACAATTTTATCCAGCTAAGGGAGGACGTGTAACAATTGAAAGGCTTCAAACTATCTTGATTTTCCATTTTAACTACCACGGTTTCCACCTAAGCTGCATAAAATCGTCTAAACGTATCTGGAAGAACACAACATACATCCTCGGTAAGGAAGGGGTTAATAGTAACTAATAGAACAGATGGCAACATCAACGCAGATCAATTTTGGTATTGTTTGTGGTTGTGATTTTTTCAGCCATTATGATGGAATATGGAATCCATGCTCTTGTATATTCAACAAAAATATTTCAGAACTCAACATCAGATAAATCTTAGCTGAGTTCCAGGCTCCCAAAAATCCCATTAAAAGTTTAAAACAGGTGTTACAAGAGTATTTTATGGCAATTCTCTATCTGCAATTTTTTTCTGTCCCGATTTTGTGGCTCTAAGCACTGGCATTAGCATCTACTGTAGATTGAAGACAAGATCATTTTAGGATAATCACTATACTGTAATTTGAAAAAAATGCCCATAAAAGTGCTCATGTTCTAGCCTATTCCTTGTGTGACATTGTGTTACCAGGTTCTTTCAGGGCTGGAAGGAAGAAAAGGAGGACAGCTGGAAAACAAAATTATGGAAACACTAAACTCTCTCTCTCTCTCCCCCCCCCCCTCCCCAAAGACATAACACTTTGAAACACAGACTCTAAACACCGACAGTAACTACTTACAACTATCTATACAGCGATCATTTGAGGTTTTTGCATACACTGGGATGTGGACTTGGAAAATATCGACTGAAAGGCTGCTAATGTTAACAACACTAATAGGCGGGTGCCCAACCCCGAAAAGGGTTGAAATAGGGGAGCTATCCCTCCGCCAAAGGCGGCTTTCTAGGGCCTTTCCTAGCTGATGCTGAGAGGATTGGGTTCTAGTCATGTGGTGATGGGCTGGTCTATCAGAGTGAGAACTGAGCAATCTCTGCCATACCCATAGCTTACTCTGACTGTTCCTTTTACCTATATATTTCTAGATCTCAAGTGACGGCATCTCTAACGTGGATTGACCTCCCAATCTACCAAGATTGGAAGCCAAAGCGTCACATTTTTCGCTTGCCCCTCAACTTTCTCTTCATAATTGCTGAGGGGCACAGGGCCCTGGGTGGGGCTTTGGTTTCCCGGGCATTTCCGCACCCTCCTCAGCTCCCCGCCATGGAGTGGCTTCGGTCACCCAGGCTTTATTGTGGTCGGCGGGGAGGGTTCTGTGGGGGCGCTCGGTTATGGCCTTGGCCTTGCTCGGGGCCTTGGGGCTGTTCGGCCAGGCAGCTTGGGGAACAACAACAACACTAATAGTGCCTCTACATTAAACCTGCCACTTGCCTTATAAAGCAATAAGATTATATTGACAAATAATGTCACTGTTCAGGATATGTAAAAAAAGTTTCAAAGTCATAAATAATTTCAACATGTTAGTGACTATTTATGATATTTTTCCTGAAATATTAGCGCTATTGAATCTGACAAAGTGGAGAACTGACTCTTATGACAATAGATTTTGTTTTATTATTATGATTATTATTATTATTATTATTATTATTATTATTATTACCCTACTATTTATAAAGATTTTCAGTTGACTTATTGTACAGGTGTCAACTTTAATGCAGTAATGACTTTAGTGTTGTTGAAGTTATAATCTGGGGAAGTAAGGATGGATCAAGGGAACATGAGACAACTAGCACGGGAAAATGCACAAGATATCAGTAGGGTTTTTTTTATTTTTTATTTTTTTTTATGTAATTGTTCTTTTTCTTTTGTAATCTAAAGTTAGTATTGAAACAGCAGCAAAGTATTTACAGGGGCTGCGAGAAAATGGGGAAAAGGAAACACCGGGGGAATAAACTGAGAATTGATTTTTGTTTAGCGTGTGCAATTATTGTTATTTACCCAGGACCATTCCTTCAGTTGGATATATTTGGCTAACCGTAGGGCCTATAAAACAAATTTTGGCATCATGTATGATAATATTTGTGATACATTATTTATAACAAACATGATTACAAGTAAATTACTAGATTATTTTGTGAATTATGAAAACATAAGAAACTACTGTACCTGGTTCAAAACTTGTCTTGTAATTACTAAGCTGAAAATAAGTATGAAATTTTTTCCGTTTGTGTGTGTTACACGTGTGAGCCAGATAGAGGACTATGAACCAAAATTGCAGCTGGAGAGATATGTACACAGGCTGCGAGAAAATGGTATATACAGTACTGTATATATGTGTGTGGGGGAACATTACGCTCATATGACATCACGTTTCTCATAAATCCATTCTACTCCTACTGTAAATATGAGATGAATATAATGTGCTTCTCCTCAAACAGTGTTTATATTAATTCTACTTCTACTCTTCTGTAAATCTAAGGGTTATTAATTCCAAATTTCTGTATATCTAGTCTGTGGCGAGTGGGCAAAATCGAGGCAGCTGTTAAATATATACACAAGCTGCGAGAAACTGGATTTTTTGGATTGGAAACAAGTGGCACATGTATTTTGGGAATATCAAAAGTGGACTACTTCAATCACTAAAAAATAAGTGACACTGAGCTTACTGAAGGAAACTACAGTACTGTATTATTAATTTTTTATTTATTTTTCCACATACAGTATATACTTTTTTTTTTTTTTTTTATGAATTAGAATTAATAGACAGTACATGGGAGAAAGTTTCTCAAACCCACGAAAGACGTCCTTTGTTGAATTTCCCGCGCACCCGAAGCAGGCGATTTTCCCAATTTTTAATTTTTTAATTCAATATAACTGTGAAACAAAGGGATAAGGAATGAAGAAAAAATGTGCAGAAGAAAGTACCTGTCCTGGCCAGTACAGAAACACCAAATTTTGGTTCCCAGCTTATCTGTAGGCAGCTTGGTGGCCCCTAGTATCCCTGGCAACCACTCTGTACTACCACAGGTCACCTAAGGACCATTTATTTACCGCAGGAAAAACAGAACATAAGAGTATGGACAGGAAGGTAAGAGAATGACACCCACCTTGGATAGGTTAATATATCTACTGGTATTTCTTCTTATTGATGCATTTTAGTTTCGCGTTATTCAGTTTATACAAAGATTATAAGAACTGTGATACTGTAGGGGAACATCTATGTTACAGAATCTAACAGGACATAATTTACATTATATTTCTTATTTATATACATGTACAGTATAAGAAATTGTGACGGTAGTTCATTTTTTACAGACAGCAAGAACATGTGAAATTGCACAGGTATACCTAAGGTGCAGTAACTTTAGTCTATTAATGATAATGATTATAGAAATTATGACCCTTGGCCTCTTGTAACTCAGGTAGAGCTGGAGCAAATGGGCAGTAAATTTCCACTGGTTGACTCTGACCCACAATGGCAGAAATATCAGCTCGAATGTTACTTCTCATAACTCAACAATGAGTTATGAGAAGTTGAGTCAGGATTTCTAGACTCACAATATTGAAGAGACTAAAGTGGGTGGAAACTTCAATTTTTTTTGTTTTTTTGTTTTTTTGACATACAGTACAGTGCAGTACAGTATATGAAAACAGGGCTACAGTTCAAATTTTACAGCAACGGCGAAAACCAATAACTTGTACGAACCTCTTTTTAGTAAGTTGACACTTTCCTTCCTCTTACTCTGCCTACCATTAGATAATTTCATTGAACTTAGAAAGTATTTCTGGGAATCAAGAGGATTAAAAGTGATAAACTCTAGTCCTTTGCATCCCGGAGTCCTTCATAAGATGTATAAATTGGTCTAACGTAAACCAGAATAATGACAAATATAATGCTGTAGTACAGCAGGGTAACATATGGTCATTAGTTATGGATTATTCTTTTTGTCCATAATAATAATAATAATAATAAGCATGTTACTTATTTCTCATAAGCGCCAATTTTTCCGAAGAATTCACTAGCGCTCGGAAAGAGAAAGAAAAAAGAACAAAATCAATGCATCAAAAGAAGGCTTATATACAACACACATTTAACAATCACTAGCAGTGGCAAAATAGCCTAAACTCTATAGCCATCTGTCATGACACCTCTCTCAAGATCATAGCTTCTCTCAAAGAGAAAAGTCTTAAGTTGTCTCTTGAAGCATTCAACAGAACTCAGTTGTCTCATGGACAGCGGCAACCTGTTATACAACCTCGGAGCCATGTAGGAGAATGACCTCTCAAAGAAAGAAGACTGCTGGAAAGCCCTTGGTTCATCAAGACGAAAAGGGTCATTGTCGTGACACACAACTACACCATGGTGTGCCGGTGGGCGCCTGAGCAGCTCCGCAAGGTACCTGCGGAGGTACCTTGATGATACAGTTTAATGTATTTTTAAGTCAGTGGGTCAGTTTATAAAATGAGGGTATCAAGGGCTTCTTAAACTGTAGGGGCACATACACAGAGTTATAGACTATAGCGTTCACTGGGCCTACACCGTGATGCCAGCGGCCGCCATTATACCAAGCCCAAACTACTGTACCTGATAACGGTATTTATTAATACACACATCATATTACAAGCCAAAATAAATGGTTACTTCACTTGCTAACATAAGTATTACATCACCATTGCAAATATTGAGTTTTGTAATTATATATTGACATTCAGATTCCCTGTTACATAACTTTTTCCAAGTATTTTATAATGGGCGGAGATGATAAGGGAATAGTAAAATGGCAATAAGTGAGGCTCGCTGGCGTCTCTCCCTGCTACACTCTGGAATAGGGGACCTGTATTTATTGTTATTTATCTATTTATTCATTTTTTTTTGTGATATATTGTATAAGAAACTTAGAATGGTCGAAACGGTTGGGATACATTTATGTTGAGGAAATTGTAATGTGTGATATAGCTTTTTGTTGTACTGTACATGAGAAATATGATGGTTTTTTCAGTTTATATACAGGCTGCCAGAGCCTTTGAAACTTCAGGTTCAGGGATACTATATACAGTACATGTACAGGTATTTCTATTCTTTTTTTGTTGGTATAGTATATAAGAAATTCAGAATACGGTAGTTCAACAATTATAGAGACTAGCCAGAATCATTTACACTGCGAGGCACATCTATGTTGACAAGAACCAATATTTGTTTTTTCTTCTTGCTGAAATGCAAGAAATTTAGATGGTACAGTAGTTCAATCTTTACACAGACTGCCTCACCTTTGAAACTAAAGGTACACATACAGTAGGGTCAAGGCAAAGTGCAACATGTATTTTTTTTCGTTTTGTTGATGAACATCTTAGGAAAATTTAGATGTTACTGTAGTTCAGGCTGTCTAGGCCTTTGAGACTTGACATTCAGTCAAAGAAAAGACAATGTTTTTTCTTTCCTGTTTGTTGATTTATATAAAATTTATATAAGGTTTTAACCCTCCAGCCCCGGCTACGCATTACATAAATATTCCCCGAAACCTGGGTTTTGGCCGAAAAACGTCTAGGCTAGGCTACCGTATATTTGTTATTCTGACTGCTTCCCGCATTCCCACGCATCCACAAGCGTAGCTGTGTTATTTACCTGTAGAATGGCGTTAAGTAGAGCTCTCTAAGTCAACTGGTTGAGTTGTGATGATGATTTCATTGGAGATAACTTTATGGCAAAAACAGCCACTTTACACTACTTTTCGATACTTAACAACAACATACAGGCACACACGAACAAGCGACGCTCTCCTTCTTGTGGCCGGAGATGTGGGGCGTCGGTCCAGCCGGCTGTTGTTTACATGCGTCGGACCGACGCCTCGCACACCAAGCACACAGGCTTTGAGCTCATGGGTGTTTAAGAGCCCTTCCGGGCAGCTCGTGTATGCTTTTTTATGGGCGTTCAAGAGCCCTTCCGGGAACAGAGGGTTAAACAGAATGCCGGAATCTTTGAAAACTAAAATTTAGGGGAAAATGCAAATTATGCAATGCGTATATTATCTAAAAATTTAGATGGTTTTACATAGACTACTTAAAACTTTAGAAAATTTAGGAATACGCTTACATCCAATGAATTTTAAGTACTGTACTGTAACTATTCTCTTTCTTAACCATTATTTAATAAATAGAGATGGTAGGCTAGTTACATTTTTTACACACAATGTCAGACTCATTGAAACTGCAGGGTGGGGGAAATGTAATATACAGGTATACTTTTTGTCTTACTTTACAGTATATATTTTATTATATAAGAAATTTTGAAGATACCTTAATCAAGTTTTTCCACAGACTGACTATGCATGGAAACTGCACAGGTACACATACATCTTTGAAATTAACGTAACTTTTCCTATTTTTGGTTGATATACAGTACATATAAGAAATTGGGAGGGTAGTTAATTGTATACATGGACTGCCATGTTGAATGAAATTATCTTATTTTTTTTCTCTCTTTTATTTAATGTATTTTTTTATTTTATTATTTTTGGGCAGTTCAATCTTCACAGAAACTGCCGGAAATTTTGAATACAGTACAACTTTTCCTTTTCTTGGTTGTATTATAATTCATATTTTTTCACCAACCATCTTTACTCCTAAACTCAATTAACACATTACGAGCGGGTGGTCTGTGGCCGTTTTGAGCCTTTTCAGGCCATTCTGACTGCTATATCAACCATCAGCATGAAAGGAACTGTATTGTGCCGAAAACTAGGCGGAAATCGCTACACAATGACACCACATACAGCTATGTAGCACTCGTGGAGCCCTGACAGTGTTACCTCAAAGATGGAAGTTTAGCGGATTTTGCTACATTGTTCACTTTTCGCGAACTATTGGTCACACTGTCATCCTCCCGTGCGGTGGGGGAACTGGAGTTAGTGTGGGCCGGGAGGCCACAGATGTCGGACGTATGGTTCATTACTGTTCCACCCATTTTCACTCGATTTTCACCCATTTTTCACACCGTTTTTGCCAGTTTCTTTAACTCGACATAAGTCGCGCACCGCTAGACAAGGGTTAATGAAATCAACAAATACGTGTGGCACTCCAAGGACTCAAACCTAGGATACTCGCACCAAAATTCTGCGCATTTAATATAAGACATTTGAAGGCAGTTCAATCTTTACAGAGGCTGCCAGAAATGTTGAATATAACTTCTCTTCTTTTGGGTTATTACATTATATAAGAAAATTAGAAGGAAGATCAATTTGTACACAGAATGCCAGAAATATCTATTGTAACATTTCCTAATTATTGGTTAGTATACTGTATAAGAAATTTTCAAGTTAGTTAAATTTTTACATAGATGGCCAGAAATAATTATACATTCCTCTTTTTGGTTAAGCTATATTAATTTAGAGCTCAGTTTTAAGTGTCTTCAAGAACATAAAATCTTGACGAGGTGTTACTCAAACACAATGCAACTTGAATGAAACTATGTGCATGTTTCTCTTTGTACATGAAGAGAAGTAATAAACCTAATAAGGTTAGATGTTCACTGTAAATATGTCTGCCAGATGTTGATAAAGGTGTGTTGGGTAGTACTTTTTTCATATATCATAAGAAAAATAATGTTTTAATTGTAAAGGTGAAAGAAGAGTTGTAGTTAGTTAGTTATGTAGAGCAGATTAACCAGACCACTGAGCTCCATACGGAACTCTCATAGGTCTGGCCCGAAGGATTGGATCAGATTACTGAAAGGAGCTTAAGGCGACGCAAAAAACGGACGATAGGGGGGAAGGAAAATGACGGAGAATCGGATAAAGTCAGTGAATGATTTAGTACCAAAACAAACCGTACGCAGACGGGCAGTATCTGGGCAGTCAAAGACGTGGCGAACAGTTAGAGGGGAATGACAGGAGGAGCAGATAGGGGGCGGAGTGCGGGGAGTGGACATCAAATAACCGTGAGTCAGCCGGGAATGGCCTATCCTAAGTCTAGTTAGTAAAACTTCCTCACACCTGTGAGACCTGGAAGACGAGGGCCAAGGACGGACAGAAGGTTTGATTGCACGGAGATTATTATTGCAGGGTAGAGCATCCCAATGAGATTGCCACGTGCAAAGAATAGAAGGCTTGAGTAAGGACAGCCAATCACCTAACGGAAGGTGGGGCTGGCGAGGGATCATTAAAATAGCATCCTTAGCCGCAGAATCGGCGTCTTCATTGCCACGGACACCGAATGTGAGCAGGAATCCAACATAACTGGACCTGGAATCCACGTAGGCTCATCTCGTGGAGAGCGTGTTTTATGGCTAAAACTATTACGTGGGAGGACGAATAAGCACGGAGCGCTTCGAGGGCACTATGAGAGTCACTGTACAGTATAAAGGGCTGTTGAGGGGTGTCACGTATAATGTCAATAGCGGATTGGATAGCTAAAAGTTCAGCAGTAAAGATAGAGGCTTGGGGCGGGAGAAAAAACTGAAGGAGCTTGGTAGAGGACACAGCAGCGAGGCCCACCCCAGAGTCAGTCTTAGACCCGTCAGTGAAGATGGCAAAATGGGGGCCTTTACGACGTATGTGTTCGAGTGCGTGTTGGCAGTGATGGCTTAGGGACAAAAGGATATCTCTTAGAGAGGAAGGAGAGGTGAGTGCAAACATTGGGGAGGAGAGATAACCCATGGGGGGAAGGGGAGACAACAGGCGGCGAAACAGGCAATGTGAAAGTCAAGAGAGTTGAGGAGAATTGTAGCACGAATCGGAAAGGAGGGGGAAGATGGACACGGATCGGGAATGAAGATATCACTGAAAAGGGAATTAGTGGGAGAGTCACTATGTTTAATTTTTAATGCACGGTGCATATTAACTAAATCGCGATGGAGGGAGAGCGGGGGCTCGCCACTCTCAGCTAAGACGGAGGTATTTGGGGAGGAACGGAAAGCTCCAGTACAGAGACGCATACCCTGCGTATGAACAGGGTCCAACATCTTCAAAACGGAAGCAGAGGCAGACTCATAAATGGGGCAGCCGTAGTCGAGGATGGAAAGAACCACCGCCTTGTAGAGCATCAACATAGTGGTACGTCTGGCACCCCAAGTGGTATGGGATAGTTTTCTGAGGAGGTTGAGAGCACGAAGCCTACACAATTACGATAATATATAAAGTGTTTGATATCAATAATATTTTCATATAGGGCAATAGAGTTTAAAATGGTGATTATATTATACTGTATAAACATAAAAGTTAGTACATAACAAATTTGCCAATATATAACAAAAGAATGTTAAACAAATTCTGCAATGCTCGCCTCATGTATGTGGCTGGAGAGGGCTAACAAATGTCTGAAATGATGCACATATACAACAAGATTGCACAAGCAGCTCTGAAGGATCCTGTTTAGTGGAAGGATCGCTTGAAGGCAGCAATGAAGGAGCCTCTTTAGGGGAAGGATTGCTTCCTTACAATAAAAAAAAAAAAAAAGAGCCAGAAATTCTCTGGGTAAAACGTGAGAGTAGCTAGTGTGTAAGAGTGTCACTGTATTTGGCGAATTTATAATTGTTTCCTTGATCCACAGTATTGCTAGGGAGCGGTTGGACATAAAAATATATGAAACTCGGCAACTTAACTGATATGGATGCTGAACACAGTAAACAAAATATTAACCAGTCTCAACACAAAAAATAGCAAAACAAAATGGCAACACAAGAAAAAAAAAAAAAAAAAAAAAAAAAAAAAAAATATATATACAGTATACAACAAAGGCCACCAACTGGCCAGTGCAAAGCTCCATGGAGAGCACCTCTATTAACCCTGTCATAGGAATGGTCTCTACCAACCTAAGCGCTCTCGTCAATATTAAAGGAGAAGCTTACACTGCTGACAGTATTTTTATAAAGAATTTATTTATGGATCTAGGTCACTTGTTTATTTGAGATAATTTTTATGGTATTCTGAAATGGTATTTTTTTTTAAAGTGGATCCTATTTTCATGTGGGCTAAAATAAGTGAGGTATTAACAACTTATTCCACCATGTCCCAGATACTGAAAGGAAAGGACAAGTTATTCCACCAGGAAAGGACAAGTTATTCCACCAGGAAAGGACAAGTTATTCCACCAGGGCGACTCCAAAGAGATAGTCATAAGGGGAAGCCATGTACGGAGCCCGGTCCTGGTGCGGTGCAGAGGTGCTGTGTGGATCTGCGCATGCGCGACGATATGAATTTCTCCCCTTTAAGTAGGCCTTTCAAAACACGTCCAGCATGCCGTCTCGTAGCTCAGAGGTAACGGTTAGGGCTCACACCCAAGAGGTCTAGCATTCGGTCCCAGCACAATACAATATTTTTGTGCTTGTATTGTTATTATAGAAAATTAAGTTAAGTTAGGGTAGTTAGGTTAGTCTAATAAAAATAATCAAAGTAGTCGTTGAGCATGCGCAGGTACACACGGTACCACTGCACCGCACCAGCACCGGGCTCCGTACATGGCCTCCCATCATAAGTTGGTTCACTCAGTTATAATAAGCTTAGAAGTGAGTATATGATTAAAATAAAGTGTGAAGGTGTGTGAATGTCTATTTTTTTTTTTTTTTTTAAATTCCCTTGCATTACTGTATTTCTTTCTTTATGTTTATTTTTTATTTAATAGGCTGTGGGCAACCTCCCCCAGATGGGAAGCAGCTGTAGTACAGTACTTATAAAAAACTAGATGTTGCTGGCTTGAGAAATATATTGAATGCCATAGGATGTTGCATGATGGTCATAGGAAGATGTGACATAATGAATATTTTGAGTACCCGAGTCCTCATGTATGTACTGTATACAATGGAGAAGCGTCATGACTAAACAAACTAAACTCACACATGAATATTAATGTAGAAAGTCAGACCAAGGAGTTTTACCACAAAAATCAGTAATCTGGTTAAACTACTTAATAACAATAATAAAGAAAATACTCAATAAGAAAATTGCTAGTTATTTACAGAAGCATAATACCATAACCAGAATCATCTTAAGCTAGAGATACAGTCTTAACGCAGATAAAGTAATAAAGTACGGTATTCATAATTTCTCATAAATAAAAGTAATAAAATATGATTAAAAAGTAAATTAAGGTAGAGTGCTAAATACAAAACACAAACAAATTACCAAGACACTTTATCGTCCATGTTCATAAAAGGAAACACACTCATTCATATTGTGACTAAAATAATAAAATTGTAAATAAAATCTACATAAAACTGTTATGGGAGACGGATGAACACAGGTGGTGAGAAGAAAAAAATGATATGGTCTGAATTTTGGCCAGAGCCTTTTATGAATTACAACACATTAATTAAGAGAAGAGAGGAAGAGAGAGAGAGAAGAGAGAGAGAGAGAGGAGAGATAGGAAGACGAGAGAGAGAGAGAGAGAGAGAGAGAGAACCGGAGAGAGAATAAGAGAGAGAGAGAGAGAGAGAGAGAGAGAGAGAGAGAGAGAGAGAGAGAGAGAGAGAGAGAGAGAGAGAGAGAGAGAGAGAGAGAGACAGAAGAGAGAGAGAGAGAGAGAGAGAGAGAGAGAGAGATGGTGTGGTGTGTGTGTGTGTGTGTGGTGTGTGTGTGTGTGTGTGTGTGTGTGTGTGTGTGTGTGTGTGTGTGTGTGTGTGTGTGTGTGTGTGTGTGTGTGTGTGTGTGTGTGTGTGTGTGTGTGAGTACAGAAGATGTTGGATTACCCCTATCTTAGATTTAGTATATTCAGAGCTTTGCTTTATTATAGATTTGCACTTTGACAGGTTCGTTAGGAATGGTAATTATTTCATAAATGTTTATACATATTTTAATAATGCATCACTTAGCTCTACTCCCACTAGTTCTGTATATTTTGATAGAACTAAACTTAAAGATACCCTTAAATTCCTCCTTTTCAATACTTATGTTAGATTCGGGCCTTACATTTTCAAACAAATATTAGGAATTCCTATGGGTGGAAATGCTAGCCCTTTAATTGCAGACTTATTCTTGCTTGCTTTAGAATTTAAATATATAAAAGACTTAGTTGACAGTAGCAAGAAAAATAAAATCCCAGAAAAATTAGCACTTGCTAAATTGTTAAGTAATAATAGTACCTGTAGATATATTGATGATATTCTCGTTTGCAATTTGTTAAATTTTAATCAAGTTGCTAAACTTATTTACCCTAATTCTATTCCCCTCACACAATGTAACGTAAATTATAAAGTTGAAAATTTTCTTGATATAAATATAGAGATTGTTAACCCTCCAGCCCCGGCTATGTATTATATATATATTCCTCGAAACCCGGGTGTTTTGGCCGAAAAACGTCTAGGCTAGGCTACCGTATATTCGTTAATCAGACTGCTTCCCGCATTCCCGCGTATCCCCAAGCGTAGCTGTGTTATTTACCTGTAGAATGGCATTAAGTAGAGCTCTCTAAGTCAACTGGTTGAGCTGTGATGATGATTTCATTGGAGATAACTTTATGGCCAAAACAGCCACTTTACACCACTTTTCGATACTTAACAACAACATACAGGCACACACGAACAAGCGACGCTCTCCTTCTTGTGGCTGGAGATGCGGAGCGTCGGTCCAGCCGGCTGTTGTTTACATGCGTCGGACCGCCTCGCACCAAGCTCACAGGCTTTGACCTCATGTTTAAGAGCCCTTCCGGGCAGCTCGTGTATGCTTTTTTATGGGCGTTCAAGAGCCCTTCCGGGAACAGAGGGTTAATGAACAGTGCATACTTAAAGTATATCACAAAGTTGATGATTTTAATTTTAACGTAATAAACTTTCCTTTCCCTAGTAGTAATATCGATAGTAAAATCACTTATAATTGTTTTTATTCCCAGTTAATAAGATTTTGTAAAATCTGCACTAAAGTAGATGACTTTTGGGCTAGAGCTAGGTTACTATACAGACTCTTAGTAGACAGAGGTTTTGAGGCAAGTAAATTGTTCCATAAATTTAATCTTTTTAGGGTCAATTATTGTGACTATTCTAAAATTTGACATCAATAATTTTAATCAAGCAATTTTAACTTGAAGTTTCTTGTATAACCTCTGCTTACTTTTTGTCTGTATTTATTGTTTTTGTCTGTATTTATTGTTTATCTTTTTCTTTTTCTATTATTAATATTAATATTGATGATTTTTTAAATTTATTGTTCTTGTTAAAGAGTACTCTTTGTTTAAATCTGTTGTTACTTCATATTTTGCAATTATTTGTCTTTATATTATATGTATTCATTGTCGATAGTATCAATTGCTTGCTTTTGCGATTTCCTTAGTTTATTTGTGCGATAAATGTAGGTTATTTGTAGGGTAGTTATTGATAGGGGTCACTTGAGGCATGCTATGCTTACAGGTACCTACCCGATAGCACTATCGTTAGTGAGTGCTGTACTGTATTTTATATATTATTTTGAAATAGTATAGATACCTTATCAATATTTGTATTTTGTACTATTGTTAATGTCTTGTCATGTTGCAAATTTTATTTTAAATAATATTTTTACATTTAACATGTAGTTTCTTTATTCATGCAGAGTTTAGTAAAATTTACCAGAACGTCCCGGACTTCCCAAACTTGACTACTGTAATTCCTTTAACGTGACGATAGTGCGTTGTTATATGTGCGATTAGTTTGCTTGGGAAACAGATTAACTTGCTCATGTAGTAATGTACACCCTATGTGGTGGATTGTGTTCTTTTATTTAATAATTTTCATTTTAGTAAGCGTTGTTTCCACATAGCGATTTTGATAATTTAATTTGACTTTATATTGTCCTTGTCCCAATTTTGGTTTGTTTGGTTTGCAAGTTTTACATTTTAATTTTATATGGGCTTACTTTACACAAATCTTGGAGTGTAGGAAGGATCTATGGGAATCTATCCTTCCTAAACTGAACAAAAATCATCATAAGAACTAAAATAAAATGAAGAAACGCGTCCTGGTATATAGAAAGTTATAGACAAATGCAAAGTTAGATTATAACAACAAAGTGTATGGTGGCAAGTATATGATAATGATGCTATAGTGCTGGCAAGACACAAATAAGCTTATACTGTAGGTTCATATGAAGTAAAGGAGGTGTCGCACCATCACTTTTTATGGCAATTTTTAGATTCAGTACTATAACTAAACGTGTCTAAAGCTGAATATTGTATGAATGGTTAGAAATACTTAATGCAAGATACAGTTGATATATAATTAGTGTATTTCTAACATCGTTCTTAACACCAATAACACCCAAAATGAAGTTGATGAAAGCATGTGATTCTCCCAGGATTCGAACCCACGATATCGCTTACAGAACTTACACGCTCTAACCATTACACCATCAAGACGACTGACTATTTCAGATTCTTGCTTTCTGCACTTACTTTACTGTATTAATTAATGAGGCTATGGTGAATGAAAGCTAGGGTAAGATAGCCAATAAGCACATACTGATCTAATTAATAGGTGATATCCATACAAATAATTACCCACTCACAAATGAATGAATAAATGTACAGTAATGTGTTTGTATCTTAACTATTGTACAGTTGCCCACAAGAATTTTAAATACTCCATGATTTTATGTATGGAAGGAATAGTATGATTGAATAATATACTTGAAGCAGTAGTTAATTCATATGATCAATCAATGGTTTTATTGCCAATTAATTTTTGCAAGTCTATCTATCTATTTACTCAGACACATTTTATCTGGGGGTGGCCGACTCGAGACAAGAGCTCGAACAGGGACAACACAAGTCAATCACAATAATTACATTTCCATACATAAAATTATGGGAGTCTATGCAAATTTCAAGTAGTTAACTGTAAATTCTGATACTAAATTAATCACATAAGTTAATAGTTACTGGTACAGTACTTAAATTTGTGTGGCTAGTATTCATATCGATTTTATTTATTAAGGGGAGATTTCTACTCGAGGGATTTTCTTCTGGACCACTTTCTCTCTCATGAGAGTTTAAGACATTCGCCCCAATAGTTTGGCGATTTTAAGAACTTTTACTCCATTTCTGTCAATATTAAGACCTTTCGTGCCATTTAGGTGTCGATTTTTTTCCTGGCGAGTGATAGCAAGCCTGTAATTTAACCCATTGAGGACCAGCGACGCATTGTTTGCGTCCAAAATGTTTGTAACGCTAAACCCCAGGGACGCATAAGATGCGTCCTGGTTAATTACTCCGGCCCTATGGCACCTAGAGGGCTCAGATTTGTATGGGAACTGTGTAAGTATCCCACGCAACAAAGCCGATGGTTGAAAACTCTTAAAGTCCAACCACGTGCACGTGAGCACGCAAAAACCTGTTTTTGCCTACCCTTTTCTCCATGTTAATTCCGGCTTTCTGGCGCACCGTAGGACCCCTTAATGACCTAGGTGATCGGTTTTTTGTGGGTTTTCCTTCATTTCTAACCTATTCCTGGTGTTTTCTGGATTTTTTTTTTTTTTCACAACCTGCCAGTCCTGGGTGGTACATTTATTATTAACTAGCTGGGGTTCAGTGGGTTAAGAGGAACCGGACATTTTTCTACCAAAAAAATGTATAAATTTATCTTGAAAGGGGGTCTAGGGGGTATAATTTTAAGCTTGATGGAGGTCTAAGGAACAAACTAAAAACTCCCCTTAATTACACCACTACATACAAATTGGTTAGTCTAACCTAGAAGAAAAATTAAATTAAATCAATACAAAGAATAGTAATATACCGTACATGAATACAGAAAAATATAGCCTGCAGTCTACAACTATGGTAAATAATGTTAGTATCGTTATTGACAATACCAGTTATATTATAATAATAAAAATAATAATAATAATAATAATAATAATAATAATTTGAATAATAATATTTTGTTCTTTGAATATTAAACTTTAATAAAAATAAGTAAATACTAAAACCAGCAGAAATGTACTGTAGGTATGGTGTATTTTACATTAACAAAATTTAAAATTCTTATCAAAGTAAATGTATTTTTAAAGTAATAATTACCCTTAACCCGTGGAGCCCCGGCTAGTTTTGTAATGTTTGCGCACCAGAACCCGGCCGGTTTTCAAAAAATGGTTTTATTCCAGAAACAATAGCGAATGGGTTAGGAATGAAGGAAAAACCACGAAAAACCGCTCAAAAAGCTTAAAAAATGGTCCTACAGAGCCCCCGAAAACGGATTTTACAAGAGTAAAAAATTGAAGGCAATTATCCCAAAAAAACAGGTTATTGCGCGCTCGCGCGCACGCACGTGGACTTTGAGAGTTTTCAACCATCGGCACGGTTGCGTGGGATACGTACACAGTTCCCAGACAAATCTGAGCCCTCTTGAGTGGCTACACCTGAGGTTACGGTCGAGCGCGCACGCACGTGGACTTTGAGAGTTTTCAACCATCGGCACGGTTGCGTGGGATACGTACACAGTTCCCAGACAAATCTGAGCCCTCTTGAGTGGCTACACCTGAGGTTACGGTCGGCGCAATTAGGGTGACGCGCCAGGCGCGTCTCTGGGGCTGTGCGTTACATACATCGCCGATGCGTCAGACGCGTCGCTGGGGCTATACGGGTTAACTAAGTTAAATAGGCTTTACTTCACTTATATAGTATTGTATTGTATGTTGAGAGAGAGAGAGAGAGAGAGAGAGAGAGAGAGAGAGAGAGAGAGAGAGAGAGAGAGAGAGAGACAGAGGAGAGAGACAGGAGAGAGAGGAGAGAGAGAGAGAGAGAGAGACAGAGGAGAGAGAGAGAGAGACAGAGGAGAGAGAGAGAGAGAGACAGAGGAGAGAGAGAGACAGAGGAGAGAGAGAGAGAGACAGAGGAGAGAGAGACAGAGGAGAGACAGAGAGAGACAGAGAGGAGAGAGAGAGACAGAGGAGAGAGAGACAGAGGAGAGAGACAGAGAGAGAGACAGAGGAGAGAGACAGAGAGAGAGACAGAGAGAGAGACAGAGAGGAGAGAGAGAGACAGAGAGGAGAGAGAGAGACAGAGAGGAGAGAGAGAGACAGAGAGGAGAGAGAGAGAGACAGAGAGGAGAGAGAGAGAGAGACAGAGAGAGGAGAGAGACAGAGAGACGAGAGAGAGAGAGAGGGATTGTAGAACTATAATAACAAGTTCAAGCGGACTATAGGTCCGCGTGGCCGTATTAACTCCGAAGCACGTAGCGCGATGCACGAGACAAAATTAAAAAAGGGCTCCGTTACGGCATTGAGGATAGAGCAGAGTACATATCCGAGAAACAGCAATTTTCAATAAGCGTGGCCCTAACAACAACAACATAAGTGGAGGCTAGAGGTCCTTCGCTTCTCGCACTGACCTAATAACTTACAGAACTAAAGCATTAACACTGCAAACACAAATAAACGGTATAGGTACTTAACAAAATTTGTACAACACATATATATTTATACAATAGCTAATATACGTCACAAATGTAATCACGAAATGGACCAATCAAGGAAGACTCTTGAACCTCTCACTCCTTTAAAATAATTAAAGAAAAACATAGAAACTTAATTTTAAATGGCACATTTTAATGTTAAATAAAGTAAGAACTCCTTTTGACTAAGTTTTAACAGCAAAGGATGTACAGTACAGTACATTAAAAAAAAAAAAAAAATCAATTTGCAACTCTGCCTCTTTTCTTTACCGAATGAAAATCAAAGCTTATAGTCATGATAAAGTGAATATAAAATATTCTACATGTGTAATTAATTTCCTACCTTACACTGGTTTTAAAATGCTGGGTATCTGACATTATTCCAGGTTTCTTACAATACTCGATTAACCATTTTAGATAGTATGTATGAATGTATATAATTAGGCACATACCCCATAGCTGGGTGTGGCCGACTCGAGACAGAACCCGAACAGAACACAAAAGAAATAATAAATAAATCTATCTATCTATTGCCTGACGCCGTGATCCCCGAAGGGGTGGCCACGAACGAACCGCCCCCATGCACCTCTGTCCCCAGTCAGTCGATGCCCCTCCTCCCAACCAGCACCGCCTTCATCCATATACTTCCTCACTCCATCCTGCCACCTCTCTTTCGGTTTACCTCTCCCTCTCTGTCCTTCCACCTCGCTCTCGTACACCCTCTTAGTCCCTCTTGCTTCCCATACTACCACCACAATGCCCACCAACCTTACTTCCAGGCATGATCCTTCACAACATAGACTGGCTCCCCGGGCCAGGCGCTTGATGTTCTATTATCTAATACAACTGGCGCTCGACCCCCTCTCCCTACGATCGTGTTATTACATCTATGCACAAGCATTCTCCATTCATTCCTATTCATTGCCATCAATATTTGAATACATTAGTTTTACACTGTTGTTTGCACTACATAGATTTACTTTACACGTCCCATCCCCATCTTCAGCCCTCTTCACTCAGTCACTACCCTCACTGCTCCTCCCTATTGTTGTACGGTCTGGTGTTCCTCTTTCCTCACTGGCTAATGATCGAGAGTTCCTCCAGCACTTGGTGATGGTGATATTCTTCCATTTTGGGCTCTGTTTCCACTCTCATGCTCTCGGTCGACTGCTTCTCCTGTGGTCTTTCTTCCAGTTCTTTCCTTTGGTCCTTGGTCCCTTGTGCCGCTACTTGTTGCCCCTGTGCTGGGATCCTTTCATTTATGAATTACTTTTTCTTTTTCATCCCCACCACTTTCCAGTAAAAATACTTGGCTTCGCTTTCTGACCTCATAGAGTTCAGATCCCTAACTTCGTCCCTCAGGCTTTCCATTTTTCGTCATTCGTCCATGTCCATATCCTTCTTGATGTAGATCTTGTCCGTGTTCCTTCCACGTTTTAGCTTCCACGTGTTTTTCATGATGTTCTCTACGGCCCCAACCGAGTGGAATTGTACTTTGATAGGCCTTGATTCACCCTGTTTGTACTTACCAACTCTGTGCATGTCCTGGATCTCACTGTCCCAATTTTCCACTCGCTCATCAATAACCTCCAAGATCTTCCTCACCTTTTCCCTCTCAGTATTATCTTGATCATCCTTCTTGATACTGTGCGTCTCCACATCTCCTCTGATGAGTATACTTCTGTTCCTACCCACGGTTTCCCGAACAATGTTTTCTTTTTCTGGATCACTTTAACCACCTGATTTTCAAAGTGCTTGCCCTCGACTATAGGCCTATTTTGTCTTCTTTCTTCTTCTGCTTTCCTCTGCTCTTTAACAATTTCAGAACATCTTGTGTTTATAGCCAGCTCATTTTTCTTAAACAGTTCTTTCTCGAGTTTCAACTCGCCTACTGTATTTGGTTTCTTTGACCTTCTAGTTGCTCTTGCTCTTGTAGGCCAACCATGTGTTCTTACAGCACATGATTTTATTTTTTTACAATTTCTAGTTGGATGGCTAGCTTTTTTTCTATTTGTAAACTCCTGATACTCTCTCCTCCTGTTCCTCTAGCCTACTTACCCTGCTCAATAACTCTGCCATGATATCCTGGTCATCCAAAGAACCAGAAAAGTCTGCATATGTCTCACGCCTTGGGCTGGAAAACTTGCGATTTTGACCATGAGATAGGCCTAGATTAACCCTTCTGGCCCCTGCTCGCCCTCCTAAGGACGTTGTTGAGATCCGGGCGATCTGGCCGAAAAAAGTCTACGCCTAGGCTACCGTATCTTTGTTATTTTAACTGCTACCGCATTCCCATGCATCTCTAAGCATAGATGGGTTTCGTACCTGTAGACTGGCGTTGAGTACAGCTCTCTAAGTCAACTGGTTCAGTTGTGATGACGATTTCCGTGGAGAGAGTTTCGAGGCGATGTTAGCAATATGACACACTTTCTAACACTAAATCTGTCTTAGCTGACCACACAACAACAAAGCTCCGACGTCTACTTGCTTACGGAGGTGCGTGCATCGCCTCCGACCAGCTGTGTTTACATACGTCGGATGCGCGGCTTTCAAGCTTAGGGATTACAAGGGGACACCTGGGCTCCTGCCCATCTGCCGCGGTGTCCTTTTAAAATGCTGCCCGGGCGGGAAGGGTTAATCTTGCCTTGGCCGGTAGCCATCTTTGTTGTTTAAGTTTTGCTTCGCTTGGCGCCAAAGCGGAGGTGAAGAAATATCCACATATTTTTATTATACAAAACAAACTGGGATTTTTTTGCACCAATTATGCTTGGACACAGTTAATAGTTTATTATATATATATATAGGACAACACGATCTACTACCTACAAATACCGTAACCACGGGTAAGGTGAGAGAAGGTGGGAGCAGTGACAGGAGACGTCTTCACTCGACCGCGGTCCAACTATATATGTGTTGGAGTAGTGACGTGATTTACAAAATTGTTGCCATAAAGTAACTCAAGAAATTCAGTTGAATAAGGCTTAACCCTCTCCGACATATGACGCTATTTTGAGCCTATTAGGGATACTTTAAAGCCTTTGTTACCATCAGGGGTATTTAGAAACCTTTAGTTTAGTTACTTTAACCTCTGCAGTTGTCTTTGAGTTAGCTGTGGGCAGAAAACTAATTGTGGAGAGGTAATTATAAGAGTGAGAGAACTCTATTTCTTATTGCTAATCTGGCAACCTCTGCATCATATGAGTCTGAAAGGGTTAAGGGATGGATGATCAGCCCAGAAAATATAATCACCACATATCAGCATTGAACCACACTTATCATCGAAGGTCTCTAAAAACTCCAAACTCGTTGAAAGCTCTCTCTGAACCAGGGTGATGAGGACAATAAACAACCACAATTCTGACAATTTGCCAATGAAGATTTCTAAGCATTTCCATGAACTCAAATGAGGTAGTGACGAGGTTGGAAGTAATAATTCAAGTAATGTTCATCAATGCCTGAGTGAATTATCGCTACGCTGCCACCCAAACGTGCGTCAGGTCTAGAAAGACTGATTATGGAATAAGATCTTAGAAGGGCACTGCGGATAATGCCTATGTCAAGCATCCAGGTCTCTGTTAATCAAAGAATGTCCAAGTTAAACCGTACCAGTCTCTCCTTAATAGATTCCATTCTATTTCGGACAGAACAAGAGTTTAAAAGTCCTACAGTAATGTATATTAATTTGACTCACAGGGGGTTGATCTTCGTTACTTGGATTTTCTGAAGTAATCTGTGCTATTTTTTTTCTTTTCTTTTTTTAATTAGTTTAACCAGACCACTGAGTTCCACAAAAGAACTCTAATAGGGCTGGCCCGAAGGATTAGATCAATATGGACAACTAATCAAGTCAAGATAGATGGGAAGGGCAGGAGGTGAACAAATCTAGGAAGGCGAAGACACGCAGACATTTCTCGCCATTTCATCAGTTCAGCCAACATGAGCTCCACAGCAGAGCTCTTATAGGGCAGGGCCGAAGGATGAGGCAAGAACTGCTACACTGTGGCACCATCCAAGAAGTTATCAGGCCGAAGAATGAAAGATCAAGACTAAAGTAGAAAAAAAATCACAGCGAGATGCAAAACATGCATTACCGAAGGGAATCAAGTCAGCTCAGCCATATCAGCAACCGAAGAGACAAATCAGGTCAGGAGTCTACTACCTAGCCAGGCCAGGGAGACATGAGATATAGGCTGCCCGAGGACAACCGAATGGGATAGAAGGGGAAAATATATAGAATGAGGAAAGAAAAACTACTCAAAATTAGTCAAGCTGATGACGAAAGCTCAAGGGGAGAAGGAGGGAAATAACAATAACCTACCCCCATCAAGCCCCAGTCGCTGACCCAGAAGCCCCCCAACCGCGACAAGGAGAGAACCGTAGTACCAGGGGGGAGTAATCTGTGCTGTATTTTTCATTAGGCCTACCTATAAAGTAGATTTGGCAAACATTGGAAAGAGACTGGCAAATAATGGTTACAGACATACTGTATAAAAATGTATGTATATACTCAAGCACATACCCAATACCTGGGGGTGGTCGACTTGAGACAGAGCCCGAACAGAAACAACAAAATAAAATACCAGGAAAAGATTCCCGGGTCCCGGGTCCCAGATCTCCCAGAGAGGTTCCGGTCGCAGCAGGCAGACACATAGCAGTACCACACCATAATACCCGCCCACATTACTTCAGGGCAGGGCCATTCATATATACACCAGCTCACTGGGCCAGGCGCCTGATGGACTACATTTAGTCTAACTGGCGCCCAACTCCTACTCCCTATGACCGTGTTTATCACTTATCTATTCACAAGCATTCTCCACTCATTCCAATTAATCACCACTTCTCTTGCCTGTTCTTCAGTCATCTCTCTATCTACCAAAACTTTTTTTGCACCATCTCTCCATCTCCTCTAAGGTCTTCCTCTCAATCTACTACCCCTTGTTTCTGACTCATATATTCTCTTTGTAAGCCTTTCATATCCCATTCGTTCAACATGTCCATACCAGCATAGCACCCGTCTTTCCATTCTGGCCGACAAGGGTTCCTGTTGTCCCATTCTCCTAAATACCTCTTCATTCCTCAATCTGTCTCTACGTGTCACTCCACACATACTCCTCAATCAGCTTATCTTCATCACATCCAACCGTCTTTTCTCTTGTAAATTCCGACGGCCATAGGCCATAGCGCGGTTAGTAGAGCACCCGTTTGCAAACTGTGAGGTTGATGGTTCGAGTCTCGGGCCAACCAGAGTGTTAATGGCAGATGCCAGTGATGTTGGTGAACGGCGCGGTCTAGCAATCTGTGGCAACTGTTCACTGAAGTCCCTGATCATCAGGGCACCCACCCTAGCCCAGCTCTTGAGCAGGAAGTGCATGGTGGTAAAAATCGCATCAATTCAGACCCCATGTCTCAACCTCATACAGCAGTGTTGGTAGAACTATTCCTTAACCCTCTGTTCCCGGAAGGGCTCTTGAACGCCCATAAAAAAGCATACACGAGCTGCCCGGAAGGGCTCTTAAACACCCATGAGCTCAAAGCCTGTGAGCTTGGTGTGCGAGGCGTCGGTCCGACGCATGTAAACAACAGCCGGCTGGACCGACGCCCCGCATCTCCGGCCACAAGAAGGAGAGCGTCGCTTGTTCGTGTGTGCCTGTATGTTGTTGTTAAGTACCAAAAAGTAGTGTAAAGTGGCTGTTTTTGCCATAAAGTTATCTCCAATTAAATCATCATCACAACTCAACCAGTTGACTTAGAGAGCTCTACTTAACGCCATTCTACAGGTAAATAACACAGCTACGCTTGGGGATGCGTGGGAATGCGGGAAGTAGTCAGAATAACAATATACGGTAGCCTAGCCTAGACGTTTTTGGCCCAAACCACCCGGGTTTCGGGGAATATTTATGTAATGCGTAGCCGGGGCTGGAGGGTTAATATATTGCACTTTTATTTTTCATTCCGAGATTTCTCACCTTCCACATACAGTACTTCCCATTGCTCCAAAAAATGTTCCTTCCCTCACACACACTGTCTTACCTCCATTCCCACACCTGCGTCCCTGCTTATCACAGATATCAAAATAAATACAAATGTACACATGCAATATAGAGCCTGCAATAGATACAGACTAACGTTTTGTGTGGGGGAAGGGAGTTAGTGAAGTATTGATTGTATAAAGGAGTGGTGTTCAAGGCTTCTACGGTAAAGAAATAGGCTATAATGATTTCTTAGTCGCATTGGCAGAATCGTCAACGTAACCTATAAAGTATAACTATGAGCTGCAAAGTAATAAGGGGGTAGCGTTTCTCAATTAACGTTAGTAGGGATCCCAAAACAATGAACGGTACTAGGGGCGTCTGAGCTTTCGCAGGTGTGTAAGGAGGACCAGGTATCTTGTCGTAGTCAGGTTGCGTCTGCTTCTTCTCTTGTCTCTCGTTTGGATGCTACGTTGCTGAAGAAGTGATATTGGAGGGACAAGCGGAATACTACTTATCCAGTCGACAAGCGGAATATGGCTTATCTGTACGAGTGGAATAAGACTTGTTTTGCCAAGCAGAATACGATTTTTGTAGTGAACTGGGTGAGCTGGTGACTGTAGGTTCGCTAAGGGAATGTATCCAGTTTCTTATCTTTTTGCCAGTCTGGTGTTCTGTGGCAAAAAGGCACTCCTGGCCCCTGTTGTTGTGGTGTTGTCTATGCCATTGTCCAGCTGAGGTGACAGGTACAGGTGAGCGGAAGAGTCAGGTGACAGGTGAGGCTGGTTGATGGTTCTCTTGGAGGGCTAGGGGCGCGGTTTGTGACGTGACTGCTGGTGGCGGGGCTTGTGACATAGACAGTACAGGCAGCATCTTCAAAGGCTTGGGCAGCCATAAAGAACATGGTCATTGATGGGTGGCTTGTACAGTTTAGTCTGGTACTGTACTACTGTATTATCACTGAAGCGATGCATCTTGGAGGTGCGGATGCTGAAGATTCGGGTATTACAGGTTTGTTGTCAAATAATTAAAGTCAAAAGTGCTCCAAAACTGTTTTGACTTTGTGAAATAATGTTTTACTTCCATATCAAGAGTGTTTTGCCTGGTGTTCATCGAGGACAGGTTTTTACATCCAAAAGAAACAAAGTAAATTATACTTTTGACAAAAATAGTGATTTATCATAACAAAAATTACCGTACCTTTAAATAATACTAATGATAAATTCAGAGGCAGGTTGCACCACTGTTACAATATTCTTAGTACTGTACTGTACAGTATATTGTCTTGCAAGTGAGTGATATACTGTATTCGTTAAACTGAATTTCTGTACAGTATTGATAAAATTTGTAAAAATGTATAAGGAACAGAAAATAATCTAAACAAACACACCTTACTAAACTTTGTGGTATATTTTTGGTATTGATTTCAAAATCTTTATACAGTACTACAATAGAATTACAGTCCATCCTCCAAATATGCGAGTTTGAAATATGCGATCCTTGAAATTTGCGAGGGGGGGTGGGGGGGTCAAAATTGGAAAAAATATAATATTCCACATTTGCGAGGTCGATTTCACATGTGCGAACCAGCCTGTAGAATTATAAGGGAAATCAGCCATTTCCTCTTAATTTGCGACCCCCTAATTCACATTTGCGAGGAAGAAGCGGCGGATGATAGGCGAGGCGGTTGTGTTGGCTGAGGAGGACGAGCGGGGTGGGAGAGAAAGAGGCGGTGAGGCCTAGTAGGGGTGCCTTGCTTTGCCCCGGAAGTCGGAACCCAAGCGTCAAGCCAATTAATAGGCCTAAGCCAACAAACACTCCGCCAATAACGACTTATAAAATTACATTTTCGGTAATAACGGCAAGTCAGAATAGTTACCCACTTTCTAAAATAACGTTTGGATTCATGTAAATAACAGTTATTTTGCGGGATATAACCAGGCGCATCTTGGAGAGCGTTTGGTTTCCCGCATCTTGATGACCCTGAGTTGAAGCTGTAATTTTACCACCAAATACAACCTCCAAAATTCAGCCACTTGATCAAGAAGTTATAGCAAAGCCAAGTTGTTGTACTATAAATTCGGGGCGGGTGCCCAACCCCGAAAGGGGTTGAAATAGGGGAGCTATCCCCCCGCCAAAGGCGGCTTTCTAGGGCCTTTCCTAGCTGATGCTGAGAGGATTGGGTTCTAGTCATATGGTGATGGGCTGGTCTATCAGAGTGAGAACTGAGCGATCTCTGCCATACCCATAGCTTACTCCGACTGTTCCTTTTACTTATGTATTTCCTAGATCTCAAGTGACGGCGTCTTTTCCGTGGATTGACCTCCCAATCTACCAAGATTGGAAGCCAAAGCGTCACATTTTTCCTTTGCCCCTCAACTTTCTCTTCATAATTGCTGAGGGGCACAGGGCCCTGGGTGGGACTTTGGTTTCCCGGGCGTTTCCGCACCCTCCTCAGCTCCCCGCCATGGAGTGGCTTCGGTCACCCAGGCTTTATTGTGGTAGGCAGAGAGGGTTCTGTGGGGGCGCTCAGTTATGGCCTTGCTCGGGGCCTTGGGGCTGTTCGGCCAGGCAGCTTGGGGAACAACAACAACAACAACAACTATAAATTCGTCCATGACAAGATGAGGAAGGAAGCTGACAAACAAAAAGAAATTAAAGAAATTGCTGAAATTGTGAGCAGTAGCGAGAACGATACACCCCTCGTCGCCGCCGCCCCTCCCCTCCCGCCTCCATCTCCACCGCTCCAGCTCTCCATATCGCTCCACTTCTCCACCAGCAACCCCTCCTTCAATGACTGTATGTATAAATGTGTCCCACAACCGATATAAATGTACTAACTAATAAGGAAATTCGGCGGGTGCCGCCCATAAGTAATTATTCCCATAAGCTATGTTGTTTGAAATTTGCGAATTTGAAATTTGCGAGGTCTCATGTCGCCCATATTCTCGCAAATTTGGAGAATGGACTGTATGCTACTTTCAATAGAATAAATTCTATTCTAAATACAGTATAGCAACTAAATTTCATCAATGAAAAATAAAAGCCAAAAGTTATAAAATCATTTATGCCAATCAATGTATAATTCTACTAAATAAAAAATTGTATGGCACATCTTAGGATAAAAGCTACTTAATAAATGAGTTATCAATGTGGCCACATGAATGTACAGTGGATATATATAACCAGCCCACATCACGTGAATCTTAACATAAACACAATATAAAACACTTAACTAAAACATCTAATGCCGTAACACTTTCTTCATAACATACAAACACATACTGTAGTTAACTAAAACAGCTAATGCCATAAAGAACTCCCGATTAATAATTTGCGCTAAAAGATCACAATAATGCCATTAAAAAATATAGGTTGGAGATGATCGTTTGGGCCTTCCTGTGAAAGTAGGAAATGGTTGATTACTTAAAGAAAGAAAAAAATAAAATAAACAGTTGGGAAGAATTTGATGATATTTCTAAAAGTGTGATATGCCCACATGAACATACAGTATACAGTAATAACAAAAATCCGAAGGTAAATACCTGTACAGTATTTTGTTACCATAATCAACGTTGGCATAAGACTACACATACAGTAGTTGGCTCTTATGGCACCAAATTTAACTTAAGGGGAGACGGGCCGTTTGTTTGGTCATTCATTCCTTTATTTCTTAGTTTCCTCACTAGACCTCCATCAAGCTTAACAAAAAAACCTAGACCCCCCCTTCAAGATAAATTTGTAAATTTTTCGATAGAAAAATGTCCCGGCCAAAGGCCGATTCCATATAAAATTTCAGGCTCGCTATCGCTCGCCAGGAAAATATCGACACCTAAATGGCATGAAAAGTCATACAATTGACAACAAAATAGGGCGAAAGGTGTTAAAATCGCCAAACTAATGGGCCGAACGTCTTTTAATCGCAAAACAAATGGGGCTTAACACGAGGGAGAAAGAGGACCAGAGAAACGACTCGTCTCCCCTTAATCACAAGAGTACAGTCACTTACATACATTCATGGAACTCATACTTTTATCATTACCAGTACTGTAGTCAATATAATCATTAGGACTACTTCAATCAATTGACCACTTTTTACCTGTAGCTCTACCACAAGACTATTTCATTCAGATAAGAACGAACCTCTAGGAATCAAAAGGTTACAGTGGCTCAACTAACTGTATAACCTCCTGATAACATTCACAAGTTCGGTAAATTTGTCTGGGGGTAACTTTAACTACAACTAAAAAAAGCATCATTCAATTAAATTGTTAATCAAGACAAAGCTATTTTTGTTATGAATGTATAGAAAAATACCTTAATATTACAGCATACAGTACAGTATAATGAAAAGAGTTCAACAACTGTATATGGCTGACTGTACATGAGTATTTCAAGTTGTAATCAAATATATAAGGGAACATCGTTCAACTGCCAACACGGAAATTGTGTATCATTAATTAGTGTGTACCTTTGTAACTCTGACCCAGTACAGTATTGACTACTGTATCTAGAAACTTTGAAACTACTACCGAGACATGTTAAAATATTATCACGATTGAATTACCGGTACTGTACTTGACAATTAGCTACGATGTTGATATCAAAGTAGTGGTGACTTTGTTGTTTAGTTTGGGGAAGAGTCTCATGAAGTATCAGTGTAGACATGATATCATTACAATGTTGGATTTTAGGGGCCTATATACAGGACTATCAAATATGGCAGTTATTACACTTTTGTCTTCATATACGCCAGCTTTACCATCGATATAAGCTTAGTCATTAGTTACGACATAAAAGTGTTATTGGATTTACCCAATGCTTGAGTATCTCTTGCAGTACTTATCCCTTTCAGTGCTGTTGTGTTAAAATATATATTCCAGTCATTAAGGGGGGATGGTTCACTTTTTGGGCAATTTTTGCATGTATTCATTATTTTTCTAGTTTCCTCCCCAGACCTCCATCAAATTTAAAAAAACATCCATTAGATCCCACTTCTAAATCAATTTGTACATTTTTCGGTAGAAAAATTTCCCGGCCAAAGGCCGGTTCTTCCAACATTACAGGCTCGCCATCGTTCGCCAGGGAAAAAATCGACACCTAAATAGCACAAAAGGTCTAAATATTGACGAAGAAATGGGACGAAAGGTCTTAAAATCGACTAACTAATGGGGCAAACACCTTAACATTTGAAAACTAATGGTGCAAAACAGAAAACCGGCCCATCCCCCCTTAAACTGCTTATTCAGTCTTGGAAATGGCTGTGGTAGCCGATGGGTTAACTTTAGCCCATCCAACATGGTTTGAGGGTGGTATTATGGCATAGAGAAAAAAGGGTCGTTCACTGATACACTATAGGTAGCGCCAACAAACTTGACAATAATCTTGACCCCTTAACTTCTCATAACTCAAAAGGGACTGCAGCAAACTGGCTGCAAATATCCACACCTATTTCCTGGTGGGCTCTTCCCAAATGATAGAAATGTCAGATCGATTGTTTTCATTCATTTTGAGTCATGAGAAGTTAAGGGGTCAAGATTATTGTCAAGTTCGTTGCCGCTACCTATAGTCTTGTGGAGGCCAAAGGTTTGACTAGGGTAGTTTATATCCCTATGTCTTTTAAGAGTTCCTTCTTGAACTGGGGAAAAAAAAAAATCATAGCAATATCAAGAATATAATGCAAATTAGTTCATCGTACTAAAAGGGTTAACTGCAATAATTCTACAAGAGGCAATAAAATTGTCTGCTATAATTCAGTAAAAGTAACTACAGTATAATATAAATAAAACAAAATATGAAATAATTATCAATTATTACAGAGTAAATTTTCTTTGCTTCACTATAAAAAATCTATTAGGCAAAAGAGTAGGGTGAATATTCAGTAGATATTTGTTCGTTTTTCCTTTCTATTTTTCAAATTAGCAGTAAGTGAAGTACCGGTAAAGTCAAATATATATTTACAGTATACTGTAGGTATGTTTTTGTCGGTGGTTCGAGCCCCGCTGAGAGTATAATAACATTTAGTAGCTCGCATGTATTTGTGAAATGTACTTAATATATACTGTACATACAAAAACTGTATACTGTACAGAATTCAATTAAAACTTAAAAATTGCCAATCATTTACTAAAAATATAATAAAAATACTAATCTGTATGTAATGAATAAAACTTTTATATTTTTATATTTATGAAAATTGATTACAGTAATACCTTATTCTTAGTATACTTCCCCAACCTGATCACAGCCAATGAGGCGACACTTTGGGGTATGATAGTACACTGACAAAGGGTAATCTATTATATGGTGGTCCAAGTACTAGCCAACAGGCAATCAATAATCATACTACCCACAAACATTTTGTGGAGTTTGATTTAGAGATTTAGTATCAAAATGTGCGATTGGGTAGTGTTTGACATTATAATATACCGGTACTAATTTAACTTGGCTACTAATACACATTTGGGGGAATAATTTTTATCGATTTTGGTCAAGTTGAAATACAAATTGTGTATGTGTATAATAATACTTCCGTCACGTCTTCTTTGGGGTGTGATAGTAGAATTATAAATCTACATACTATACTTCCCCTTTAAAGCTGAGTAGTTAGAGAGAAGTTAGTGGTATGGCAACTTATTCCCCATGATAAGTGACTGAATGACTCATTCTGTCACCTTAGTCAAGTTTATACAGTACTCTGTGGGTAAAATCACACATATGAGATGGAAACCGTACTTCTTATAGATTACGAGCAGTCTTTAAAGTGTACTGTATATAAGTACAGTATGTGTGTATTTCCCCACCCGATTGGAATAATTGAGATGGAACTTAGTGGTGTAATAAAAAAGGTAAATTACTGTCCATGATGACTGACTGATGAACCCACTCTATCATCTCAGTCAAGTTGTAATAAAAACTGTGCATAAGGAAAAAATCAACACAAATAGTCTACTTTCCCGTCAAAATAGAGTAGTCGAGATAAAACCTTGTAGTCCAATTGTATTATTAGATCAGAATTGTCTACTTCCCCGCCAGACCAGAAGAGTTAAGATGGAACATTGGCGAGTGATAGTAGGGCAGCTTACTCCTACTGATGAGACTGTATGACCCACTCCGTCACCTCAATCAAGTCTATAGTAACATTATGGGGTGATAGTATTATTGGAGTAGTCTATTCTCCATCTGATCAGAATAGTTAAAATGGAACTTTGCTGAGTGATAGTATGGCAGCTTACAGTAGTCCCGGTGATGAATGACTGAACTATCCACTATATCCCCTACATCAAGTTGAAATAGAAACGGCATGTGGATAAAAACACACGTCTGTCAATTCTACATTGTGGGCGTGATAGTCAAATTAATAAAAGTCTACTTCCCTGCCAGATTGGAGTAGTTGAGATGGAACTTTGTAGAGTGATAGTACGGCAGCTTACTCCCGGTGATGAGAGACTGTATGACCCACTCTGTAGACACCACGTGGACCCTCAGTTGACCCGCCCGCTGCTGTTCCTCCTCTGTCATGCTGGCATCACCCACCACGACCATCGTTGTCTTGTCCAGTACACGGTTCAAGTTACCTGAGGGTGGAAGGACAACCAGATATAAAGGCAAAAGGTATGGGGGAGACTAACAAATTCAAGGAGGGGAGGATTCGGAAGGATGTATTTCAGGTCGTGCCTGCAGCTGCGTGTTGTCGTTGAGTGATTGGATGGAGCGGCAAGAGATATGAGTATGGATGTGCTTCTGGAAGCTAGTCTGGGGTAGGCAGAGAGGGAGAGATGACAGTATTTGTGTTTGATATCAAGTGCTGGGTGTTGTTTTGATATTCCTTGGCGTTTGTGGGTGTGCTGCCACGTAGTGAGGTGGATGGTGTTGGTTTGTGGAGTCTGCAGCCAGGAATTGAGTGCCTCTCATGTCTAGGTGGTCTTTGACTTTAAGGACTTTGGTTTCTTGATGTAGGTGATCTGTAGGTGTAGTAGCTGTGTAGCTTGTGATGATTAAAAAAAAAAAAAAAAAACAATTTGGTAGCTGCCCAGAGGTGACACAAAGTCTAAAGTTTTTGTTCTGTATATACCCTGAGTTACTTATTCTGTACAACTGAGCATTGATTATTTATATTCTGGATAATATTAGACAAATCTATCACATTCAGGAAAGGCTTCCCATTGTCAAAAGTATTACTAACCTGTGCGAGGCTTGACTCTGACTTTGGCCCCGGTGGTGTCTAGCAGGGGTTGCCACAATGGTTGGAACTCAGGGTTGGTGGAGGAGGCCAGGAACATTTTCTCCCCAACAAAGACCATCTGTGGTTCTATTACACCAGACTTTACACACTCTCGTTGCTCTGCCAAATCCACTGACTTCCCTGACTCCACTTCCCCGGCTGGTAGCAAGAACGTACTCCAGGGCTGCGTGGCGTTCTGGAAATGAAGAGTTTTCTTAAGTGCTGCATACTTTATGCTGTACACCTTCTAAATTAATTAGACAGTAAATCCTTAGCCCATAAATAGAACAAGGAAGACCTGTGATCCTGAGCATAGACCTTCTGCATGAAGAGTGGCCATTAAGGGGAGGTTTTTAGTTCCATTCCTTGACCTCCATCAAACTTAATAAAATATCCCCCAAGATCCCCCTTAGAGATAAATGTGTAAATTTTTCGGTAGAAAAATGTCCCGGCCGTTTTCTCTAAGAAGTACAGTACAGGCTCGCTTTTGCTCGCATATATGGCACGAAAGGTCTTAAAATTGACAGAAATGGGGCCAAAGGTCTAAATATCGCAAAACTATTGGGGCAAACGTCTTAAAATCTCAAAAGTAAATTGACTAAATATGTGGGAGAAGGGGGTCCAGAAAAAAAATCTTAAGTGAAAATCTCCCCTTAAGTGACAAAGACATACCTCTGCAAAACACGGAACTGTCTTCATACCTTCTGCCTTCCTCATACCAAAAATTATGATTAGAAGGAACATGATGGTTGGCAATGATGATTATTGTGGTTCTTCAAGCCAAGTACAGTAGAATCTCGCATCCCACGATTTATTGGTGCCGAAATATTACCGTGGGACCGGAATTCGTGGGATGCAGAGTATTAAAGTAATGGGAAAAATTACAAAAGTACTGGAGGCTATCGTCGGGCGACTATTGACCATCACTTTACATGCCAATAATCCAAAGTAAGTTGCTTTAACCCTCCAGCCTCGGCTACGCATTCTATAATACCGGTATATCCCCACAACCTGGGGGATTTGGCCAAAAAATACGTCTCGCCTAGGCTACCGTATCTTTGTTATTTTGACTGCTTCCGCATTCCCGCGCATCCCCTAGCGTAGATGTGTTTCGTACCTGTAGAATGGCGTTGAGTAGAGCTCTCTAAGTCAACTGGTTCAGTTGTGATGACGATTTCCGTGGAGAGAACTTTGTGGCGATGTCAGCCACTTTTCACTACTTAACAATAACACAGCCACACACGAACAAGCGACGCCTTACCAGCTGTTGTTTACATGCGTCGGACGGACGCCTTTCAAAACAAGCTTACAGGCTTTCAAGCTGCTATGAAAAGAAAGGTAAGTAAAACACAAACAAAAAACTTAGAAAAGTTGATGACGTGATTATTGTGATGGATGTGGTGATAGACGGGAGGCGGGTGTTAGATACCACCCTCCGTGGCCCCACTCTCGTTTTCCGTCACCCCACCGTCGCCGCCAAAGCCCGTGAAATCATCGTCCATGGCATTAAGTTCGGCGTCCTGTAGAGCTTCCATTAGCTTCCATTAGATGAAGAAATAATACATCTACAGTGAAGAAAGAAAACTGGGGAAGGTGTAAGACCAACGAGGGGCCGATACTTAAGGCTATCCCTCAACATCATCATCATCATCAGCTCTGTATCCGTGGGAATCGTGTGGTTTTTCGTGGGATGAGAATTCAGGTAGCCATTGGATAGTACCGTGGGATGCGTAATCGTGGGATCGAAATGCATGAGATGCGTGACTCTACTGTAGTAATAAGTCTAACCAGATCTTCAAGCTGTATAATTATTTGTACAAGAGATGATAATAGAGTACTATACAGCAATCCCTCCACTATCGCAAGGCACGGGCTATCTTCCGGATATCGCGCTTCCCCGGTTAATCATGCCACTTATGTGAAGTATTTGGAGTCTTGTGGTGGATGCAGGGTCCCTATAAAGGATTTCCCTGAGCAAGGCACCAAATATTGATATTGGCAGTATGTCATATGGCTCTGTCTCGAGTCGGCCACCCACGAAAAAAAAAAAAAAAGTAAAAAAAAAAAATGTGTACAGTAGTGCCACCAGAGTTCTGTATATACATACAGTACATACATACATACCGTACATACATGTCATTGATGGAGGGGTCATTGTTAAATACTGTATAGGCTTTACGTCATAGACGTTGTTGTTGTTGTTGTTGTTCCCCAGGCTGCCTGGCCAAACAGCCCCAAGGTCCTGAGCAAGGCCAAGGCCATAAATGAGCACCCCCACAAAACCCTCCCTGCTTACCACTAACAAAGCCCAGGTGACCAAAGCCACTCTAAGGCAGGGAGCTGAGGAGGGCGCGGAAACGCCCGGGAAACCAAAGCCCCACCCAAAGCCCTGTGCCCCTCAGCAATTTTGAGGGGAAAGTTGAGGGGCAAGGGAAAAAATGTGACACTTTGGCTCCCAATCTGCCAACTTTTAGGTTGGCAGTAGGGAGGTCAATCCACGGAAAAGACACCGTCACTTGAGATCTAGAAGATATATAAGTAAAAGGAACAGTCAGAGCAAGCTATGGGTATGGCAAAGATCGCTCAGCTCTCACTTTGATAGACCAGCCCATCACCACATGACTATAACCCAATCCTCTCAGCATCAGCTAGGAAAGGCCCTAGAAAGCCGCCTTTGGCGGGGGGATAGCTCCCCTATTTCATCTCCTTTCGGAGTTGGGCACCCGCCCAACGTCATAGACGTAGGAACCAACTATAAATAAAACCTGGATCTACTGACCTGAGCACAAGAGGCTTTGATCCACTGGTATGATACAATGGGTACCCCAGTCGCCAGACATTGTATATTTAGCAGTGCGGCAGTGTGTGTTGGAGACCAAGAGGAGCTGAGTGGAAGCAGAGTTCCCTCCCATGCCACTCTCCTTCTTTTTGGACTTGGGGGTACTTCGCCTCCCCGTGCTGGCTCGGCCCTGTTGTTCCAGTAAGATGATTTCTGCCTCCGAGTATTTATCGATGGTTTGGCCGCCACCCTGGATGATCTGGGCAGCCAGGTAATCCTTGTCGAAAGGGGCTTCATGATCTGGGAATGAAGAACAATTATTAAATTAGATTATACTTCAGCTTTTTGTTTAAATTTGGTTCTACAAAACTCTTGTAGACACACCAACAGTTGTAGAGCAAAACAATTTATACCAAGTTTTACCTATTTATGAGCATAACACTGATAATCAAATACATAGTACTGTACAGTACAGTATACTATACCGCCCAGGGGGTAAGGGAGCCTTCTTATAATGGTGGAGAAAAAAAACATTATATGCCTCACGCATCCTACTGCGTGTCGTACTGTACAAGGTGACTAATAGGGGGAATGGCGATAGACTTGTGGACCAACAGCCATTACTATCTCAGTCTAATGCAAAAAAAATCTTGATTTACTCACGCTTGTTCTACTGCTGTCCGCAACAAGGAGGAAGCATTCAAACGGTACTGACGCCTTAAGACTCAAGAATCTCATTGTTCCTACAGTATGTTTCTGCCCGGAATCAAGCCAAATTTGTTCTTCGACTTGCCAAACACTCTTCCATCAATAATAAATGCACTGAACTATCCAACTCTAGCTCTTCCAAAGCTTTCTGTCATCTAGCCAAAAACCTCTCCAACAATTTTTCTTCCTCGTCTTTCCCACCCCTTTTCCACTCTGATGGCACAACCATCACTTCTTCCTCTGACAAAGCTGAACTCTTCGCTCAAACTTTTGCTAAAACTCCACCTTGGATGATTCCGGTGCTATTCCTCCCTCTCCACCCCCCTCTCCTACTTATGCCTAATATCCTAATATCTTCTAAAGATGTATTTTCTACCCTCTCCGGGCTTAATACTAAGAAGGCGTACGGTCCGGAAGGTGTTCCTCCTGTTGTACTAATAAACTGTGTTTCCGTGCTGACTCCCTGCCTAGGCAAACTCTTTCGTCTCTGTCTCTCCTCTAACATCTTCCCTTCTTGCTGGAAGTTTGCTCTCATTCAACCTGTCCCAAAGAAGGGTGACCGCTCTCAACGCTCCAACTATCGTCCAATCGCTCTCATCTCTTGTATCTCTAAAGTTTTTAAAACTATTCTTGCTTCCAAGGTCCTTAACCCATTCGTAGCGGGGCCCGCCTTAAGTCGGGCTCCAATTTGCAGCAAGTTAGGAGAATTATTAAGGCTTTTAAAGGGTTAAAATAGAGTGCAAATGGCCGGGAGCTCAGCAGGCCACACGTCCGACACCCAGGGCTTACCGCCGCCCACTGACTCACGCTCCCTCTGTTCTCGAGAGGCCGGCAGTGTTGCCAGTAGTGAGCGTAGCGGGAAAAAATATGCCGCTATATGCTAAACTCCCATGTTAGTGGTACCACTGCGTGAGAACGACGAGTGCTACGTAGCTTGTTCTGGTCTCATTTTGAAGCTTTTAGCACCTAGTTTTTTGCTGAATAAATTTCTTTTCATGCAGATACTTGATTGATCATTCAGGAGGGCCTGAATATGCCCAAAATAGCCCAAAACCCCCCGCTAGACAAGGGTTAAAGGTCGCTCTACTGGTGATCTTCTTTCATATCTTACTAACTCCTGGTCATCCTCCTTTGGGACTTCGGTGAGACCTTTTCTATTGCACTAGACAAATCGTAGGCATTCGATAGAGTCTGGCACAAATCTTTAATTTCTAAATTACCCTCCTTCAGTTTCTATCCCTCCATCTGTGCCTTTGTCTCTAATTTCCTTTCCGGCTGTTCCATAGCTGTGGTTGTGGACAGCCATCGCTTACTTCCTCATCCTATCAACTTCGGTGTTCCTCAGGGCTCTGTACTATCTCCCAATCTCTTTCTAATTCTCATAAATGATCTTCTCAACTGTACCTCCAGTCCGATCCATTCTTACGCAGACAACTTTACCTTACACTACTCAATTAGTTTTCCTGAACGGCCCAGCCAGAAAACCTTGTTGCCTTTAATGCTTCCAAAACCGAATTTCTTCATCTTACTACCCATTCAGAACTCCCAGAGGACTATCCCTTACAATTCAACAATACAAAAATCAATCCTTCATCTTCTCTCAATATTCTTGGTGTCTCTTTTTCTTCTGCTTTCACTTGGAAGGACCATATTACCAGAGTTGCTAAGGCAGCCTCCCAGAAGCTGGGTGTGCTCAACCGCCTCAAGGGGTTCTTTACCCCAGCACAGCTTCTTGCTCTGTACAGGGGCACAGTGCGTCCTTGTATTGAGTATTGTTCACATGTGTGGGGAGGATCCTCTCACACCACACTCCTAGACAAAGTAGAGAGGAAAGCCTTTCGTATCATTAACTCCTGCCCACTCACCAACTCTCTGCAATCTCTCTCTATTTGCCGCAATGTTGCATCTCTCTCGCTATTCTATCGCTACTATAATAATCAATGCTCCTCAGAGCATTCCCAGTGTATTACACCTCCTCTACGTAGGGAACGTAGCACCCGTCTTGCAACACAATCCCACCCCTACTATGTGCAACTCTCCAAAAAAAAAGCAATTTGTGTTAGGTGAGATAATTTTCCTCCATTACTTGCTACCACTCCTACACATGTCCACCCCCCTCCCCCCACCCACCTTTTTCCCCCCTCCTCAATTATCAGGTATTTTCTCTATTATTCCAAATATTTATAGAGTATTTTCGTGGGAGAACAAGTGGGAGAGAGGGAGGAGGGTGGAGGAGTGTAACTCCGACCCTTCAAGCCAGTCTGAGTCCACCCCTAGCCTCTCAGTGCCATGCGAGATACGAGAGAGGGAGGGTGTGCCTGTCTATCCGGTCTGGGCCAGATTACGACCGCGGGGCTAAAATATACAATTTTCACCAGCCAATCGCTGTTACCACTTGTTTTATTGCTTTCCCATGTTCATATGTTCATATTAAAAGTAAATTAGGCACATATGGATAAGTATTACAGTAATTATATACAGTATATGGTAAATTATTTTTTTTAGTGAGGAATGAATCGGAATACCTTCGCATTGGGGTATGGTGTATACTACAGGGGCTTAGCACTTTACGAGTTAACAGGGTTGCCTGGAACGCTGCCATTAGGACAAGAGACTGAAACTGCACGTATGTGTGGAGCACTCAGTCTTAAAATTTTATGTATGTATGCATGTATGTATGTACAGTACAGTGAACCCTCAAATTACGCGGGGGATGCGTACTGCGCTGTCGGCGCGTACTTTTTTTTTTTTGCGAGTACAGTACATCGAAGTTAAAGATAAATGGGAAAAACAGGTATTGGTTCTGGCGCCAACTGAAAGTTGCATTATTTCTACCTTTCATCACCTAAAAACCACAAGATATACTGTATAACATATTGCTGTACAAAGATGTTTTTATACCCTAAATTACCACACAAAATACATTTAATGTAAAAAATAAGTCACACACGTAAATTAACTCATATTGGTAGTGGTTGAGCGACGCTGATATGTTATGGATCAGCGCTTTCGATCGATGGCGCAGATCCATAACATTGGTCGCTCAACCACTACCAATATGAGTTAATTTACATGTGTGACTTATTTTTTACATTAAATGTGTAGTGGTTGAGCGACGCTGATATGCTATGGATCTGCGCCATCGATCGATAGCGCTGTACCCGAGACGGATCGACCGAAAAAAAAATCCTGGTTAAAGCCCTATTTGAGACTAATTTGTTTTCAATGTCAATCTATAGAGCTACGTATTGAGACTGGAAACGCATGCCTGATTTATAGAGGAAGGCAGGTGGTGGACTGGGCTGTTCACATATATTTTTAATGATATCTCAAGTATATGACATCGAATTATATATTTTGCTACAAAATTGTGTGTTTTGATTGTGAGGAGGGCTGCTGATAGACATAAATTAGGCGAATTAATGCAATTATTTCTGTTCATTAATTGGGAGAGGGAATGCAAAAGTGGTCCCGGACTCCAAGAATAGGAACTTAACCCACTGCCGGAGAGGGTTTTACCCAAGTCACCTTCATTTCCTGTACATTTTCATAGATAAACAAGAGCCAGAACGTAATACTGTACAATGATATATTCGTGAAAGTACAGTTGTTGTTGTAGCTCCCTAGGTTGCCTGGCCGAACAGCCCCGAATCCCTAAGGAAGGCAATGGCTACGACTGGGCTTTCCCACAGGTCTCTCAAAGAGTGTAGATTATGATGTTGTTGTTGTTGTTGTTCCCTAAGCTGCCTGGCCGAACAGCCCCGAGTCCCTGAGAAAGGCCATGGCCACGATCGGGCTCTCCCACAGAGCTCTCATTGAGTGTAGATTGTGTTGTTGGCGTAAGTGGTTGTGTGAAATGCAGTCCTCTATGATGTGTTTAATGGTATGGGGCGCTGTGTTACATCCCGGGCAGGCGTCGACAACGGAGTCATCCAGTCTCTTCTGATAGCTCAGGAGAGCTGGGTGGTGTTGTCCGCATCTCAGCCTGGCCAGGTGGACTCTGTCCTCGCGAGGAAGGGAGGATTCGGAAGGATGGATTTCGGGAGGTCGTGCATGCAGCTGCGTGTTGTCTGTGAGTGAGTGGATGGATCGGTGAGAGATATGAGTATGGATGTGCTTTTGGAAGTTGGTTCGGGTTGGGCAGGGAGGGAGAGAGAGGCCAATAATTGTGTGTGATACCGTGTGCTGGGTGTTGTTTTGATATTTCTTGGTGTCTGTGGGTGTGTTGCCATGTAGTTTAGTGGATGGTCTTGGTTCGTGGAGGCTGCTGCCAGGAATTGAGTGCCTCTCATGTCCAGATGGTCTTTGACTTTGAGGAATTTGGTTTCTTGATGTAGGTGATCTGTGGGTGAAGTAGCTGTGCAGCCTGTAATGATCTTCAGGGCTTTGTTTTGAATAGTCTGTAAGGTCTTATGATGTGTTTCAGCTAGGTTAGAAGCCCAGGCTGGGCTTGCGTATTCCATCACTGATCTAATGTATTGTTTATATACTGTGGTGGTAGTTTCTTTGTTGTGTCCAAATTTTGTGTGAGCAAGTGACCTGAGGGCGTTAAGTCTGGGTGTCAGTTTCTTTTTAATGTTTGTGGTGTCCTGTTTGAATGTCATATGAGTATCATATGTTACTCCTAGGATTTTGGGTGTGTGTGTATGTGTTAGGGTGTGTTGTTTATGGTGAGTTGAGGGATGTATTCGTGTTCTCCTGTCCAACTTGTGAGCAGGGTTGCGGTGGATTTGGCTGGGGCTAGATTAAGTCTGTTTGTAGTGCACCAGCCATGTAGTGTGTTGAGATAGGGTTGAAGGAGATCTGTTGCTCTTTTTGGGTCATGGTGTGTGCATGTGAGTGTTATGTCACCTGCATAGGAGGCTAAGTTTATTTGGGGCGTATTGGGTGTAGTTATATCGTGCATGTACAGATTGAAGAGTGCGGGCGATAGGACGGATCCTTGTGGGACTCCGTTTGGAAAGTTTCTGATTTTAGATGACTGACCGGCAAAAGATACGTGTGCACATCTGCCTGCTAGGAAGTTGGCCAGCCACCTTTTTGTGTTGTTGTGCATGTTTGTGTTGTAGATTTTGTTTGTTAGGTTGTGGCGGGGGATGGCATCGAAGGCTTTACTAATGTCGAGTGTGGCTAATAGTGATCTGTGTGGTGGTCTAGCTGAGTTGATGCCGTCAAAAGCTCTTTGTGTAAGGTCTGTGAGAAGAGTGTTTGTGGAGTGCAGTGGCCTAAAGCCATGTTGTGTTGGAGCTAGGGGTAGGTCAGGTGTAATTAGTTGTAATACTAGGCGTTCCATGACTTTGGAGGGGGAGCAAAGAGTGTGATGGGGCGGTGCGAGGAGGGTAGCGTGGGGTCTTTGTCGGGTTTGGGGAATGTGATGATGATACCATGCTTCCAAATGTCTGGTATTGTGTTGTGTGAATAGCTGTAGTTTGATATGTTAGTGAGTGCTTGTATGCCTTGTGGTCCCAGGTGTCTGAGGTGTATGTTGCTTATGTTGTCTAGGCCACAGGCGGGTGAGTGCTTGAGATTGTTGATGATATGCTTTGTCTGGTGATTGGTGAAGGGTGTATAGTCAGGGTCTGTGGGGAATTGTCTCTTACGTCGGATGACACGTCGGTCGTCTTTGTGAGGTTTTAGGTGGCTGACATGTGAGAAGTGATTGATGAGAGTGTTTGCTTGTTGCATACATGAAGGAGTAGAGTCTGTTGTTGTGATTGCAGCATGTGATTGTGTTGTGTTGCTGTTGGAAAGTGTGATGCTGTTTAGTGTTTTGTAGAGTTTTTTGGGGTTTGTTTTGTGATCAAGTGTTTGTAGGAAGTTATTCCAATTTAGTTTTTGTTGTTCTTGTATTTTGTTGTTAGTTTGGGTGTTGAGTGCTTGAATTTGTTGTGTGATGTCTTGTGTGTGAGGTGCTGGGGAGTGTTTCAGTATGCCGCGTTGTCTGATGAGGTTTTGAATTTCTGGTGTGAAGTTGGGGTTGTGTCTTTTTCTGTTACCTCTTGGAATGTGTTTCTTGTCAGCGTTTTGGATAGTTTTATTGAGTATGTGTACAGCATTGTTGATGTTAGTGATGGGTGTACTGTTTAGAGTTGTGAAGTGTTGTTCTGTCTCATTTGTGAATGCTTCCCAGTTAGCTCTTTTATAATTGGTGTATGTGTGTTGTGGCTAGCTGGGGTGAGTCTGGTTTTGGTGGTGATAATGATCGGGAGGTGGTCAGAGCCTAAGGTTCTGACCACCCTCCAGGATGTTGTGGGGGCGAGTTCTGGGGAGCAAAAGGTGATGTCAGGAGATGATGGGTTATAGAGGGCTTGGTGAGGAATATGGGTATGTTGATGGATGTCGTTAAGTATGATGAGGTTATCGGTTTGGTTTTGTAGTACCAGCCCTCTGTCTGTGTCGGGGTTGTCGACAAACCAGGCCGACGTTTTGGCGTTGAAGTCACCACCCAGGATGATGTGTGGGGTGTGTGAGGTGTTTGTGATGTGTTGTAAGTGTGGTCTGTATTCATTTGGTACTGTAGGGGATGTTTGGGGAGGGATGTATGTGTTTATGATGGTTATGTTGGAGTTGTTCATGCAGTCTTCTGTTGTTGTTGTTCCCCAGGCTGCCTGGCCGAACAGCCCCAAGGCCATAATCGAACGCCCCCACAGAACCCTCCCTGCCTGCCACAATAAAGCCTGGGTGACCGAAGCCACTCCAAGGCAGGGAGCAACACAAGTGATTGTGTAGAATGCAGTCTTCTATGATATGTTTAATAGTATGGGGTGCTGTGTTGCGTAATGGGCAGGTGTCGACGACAGAGACATCCAGTCTCTTCTGATAACTCAGACGAGCAGGATGGCGCCATTTTGAGCCTATTATGTGGAGCCTGTGACGGTCGAGCACATACTGACATGACTCATAGCCATGTCTTGTATCACTGCAGCGTTACACATGGCAAAAACAGCAAAAAATTGCAAATTTTCGCGATTTAATATCATTGCAAGATAACCAGACGTCGTACAGAGATGATTCAGGTGTCATTAGAAAGCTCTATCTTTGTACTTCCACGGATATATAATTGTACTGTATTTCGCTCTGGCTCTTGTTTATGCATGAAAATGAGCAGGGAATGAAGGTAATTTCGGGCAATTATGCCCGCTCGTAAGGGGTTAAAGAATTATCAACCGTTTGATGAAACGAAAATGAGAACACAACTATCCAAAACGCTGACAAGAAACACATTCCAAGAGGTAACAGAAAAAGACACAACCCCAACTTCACACCAGATATTAAAAACCTCATCAGACGTGACATACTGAAACACTCCCCAGCACACCACACACAGGACATCGCACAACAAATCCAAGCACTCAACACACAGATTAGCAACATAATACTAGAACAACAAACACAAAATTGGAATAACTACCTCCAAACACTTTTGATGGCATTAGCTCAGCCAGATCAATACCACCACATAGATCAATACTTGCCACACTCGACATAAATAAAGCCTTCAATGCCATCACCCACCACAATCTAACAAACAAAATTTACGACACAAACATGCACAACAATACAAAAAGGTGGCTGGCAAACTACCTAGCAGGCAGATGTGCACACATATTATTTGCCGGTCTGTCATCTAAGATCAGAAACTTCACAAACAGAGTTCTGCAAGGATCCGTCCTGTTGCCCGCACTCTTCAATCTATACATATATGATATACCCACACCCCACGCACCCCAAATAAATATAAATTCCTACACAGACGACATAACACTCACATGCACACACCAAGACCCAGACAGAGCAACACTTCTCCTTCAACCCTATCTCAACACACTACATGACTGGTGCACTACAAATGCAAATTAGCCCCAGCCAAATCCACTGCAATCCCCTCACAAACTGGACAGCCGAATACAAAAAAAAAACCCACCTCACCACACCCCCATAACCCATAGACACGCACCTAAAATCCTAGGAGTAACATATGATACTATAATGACATTCAAACATGTCACAAACTTTAAAAATAAACCAACACCCAGACTTAACGCCCTCAGGTCACTTGCCCACACAAAATTTGGATACAACAAAGAAACTACCACCACAGTATACAACAATACATAAGATCAGTGATGGAATATGCAAGCCCTGCCTGGGCTTCTAACCTAGCTGAAACATATCACAAGGCCTTGCAGACTATTCAAAACAGAGCCCTAAAAATCATCACAGGCTGCACAGCTACTACACCTACAGATCACCTACATCAAGAAACCAAAGTCCTCAAAAGTCAAAGACAACCTGGACACTCAATTCCTGGCTGCAGCCTCCACAAACCAACACCATGTCACGGGTCCGACCGTGACTGTGATTATATACTATAGGGTTAGCTATATTTATCCAGCGCGGTAAAATCAGGGACGAGGGAACAGCTGTGAGAAAGAAGGAAGGAGTGAGGTGAGGGGTGGAGGTGCGGGCATAGGCCTATGTGCCGCTAGGCGCCTTGCGTACACGTGTGCGTGTGTGCGTTCTTGCTTGTGAGCGTGGGTAGGCCGCCGTTACGCATACATGTGTATGTGCGTTCATGTTGTAGGCGTGGTCATAGGGAGTGTCCAGTCTTTTCATTGGCACCAAATTCAAAATGTGATGGGGGAGGGGAAAACTGAGGTTATAAAGGGGGCAGGAATGCCCAGGACAGGCCTTATTCTTCTCCTGCCCGACCCCAACGAAATAGTCCATTTTTGTTGTGCCCGCGATGAATGGGTCGGCAGGGCTGCGAGGGCACCTCGTGCCCTAATTCTACCATAATCAGGCGAGTCCAATTCAGTTAGACAAGTGTCAACGTTGATTGAGATATCCAGAGTGATGTGTGGTGGTGCGCTTGTGTGCGTCGGCCAGTCACCAGGACTGTGCCAGACCGTACACATGGCCAAGGTTGTGACGCCGACCGAATTAGCTTAATGCTATGGCCGAGAATGGCAGGTGTAAGCATGACCCCACAGAGGGCTTGCTAAAGGCTAGGGATGCCCAGGGCGACATAGTTCCCCTGCGGCGATATCTTACTGTTTAGCTATGCACGTGGCCAGGGGTAAGTGTTGGGTGTGTGCGGGTGTTGGTGAGTGACGCCATAGCATCTTGACCCCACAGAGGGTGATGGTTACCGCTAGAGGATTGTCGGCTTGAAGGGCTTGTCGTACTGCCCTTTTTGAGACTCTTTAACCCTTCCTACCCGGTCTGCCTTAGGTAAGGACAGCTCGAAAGAAGGGCCGCTACCCGGTATGCCTTACCTAAGGCAGCAGCTTAATAGCCTAATTAAGCTTGGTCTGAACGCCGTGCGTACGACGTATGTCAACAAACCCAAGCGTTGCGTCACCGCACCTCCGAAAACAAGGAGAAGACTCTTCAATGTTATTGTTCTGACGTCAGACGAAATTAGTGTCTGAAAAGCCCCCATATTGGCAACATCTCTGCAATATTGGCTCCACTGAAATCGTCATCACAACTGAACCAGTTGACTTACAGAGTTCTACTCAACGCCAAAATACAGATTGAAAACCGCACTACGATTATAGATGAGTGGGAAAGTTCTAGCAGTGAAAATAAATATAAATACGGTAGCCTAGGCCTAGACGTTTTTCAGCCATTTCGCCCGGGTAGGGGCGACCGTCATTGGGTAAGACAGCCCGGGTAGGAAGGGTTAATTAGACAACTCTCATTAGTCTAGAGAGTCACGTGTGTGTGGTGTGTGTTGGTGAGTGACGCCGTAGCATCTTGCCCCACAGAGGGTGATGGTTACCGCCAGAGGATTGTCGGCTTGAAGGGCTTGTAGTACTGCCCTTTTGGAGACTCTTTAATTAGACAACTCTCATTAGTCTAGCGAGTCACGTGACTGAGGTGAGGAGGTGAGAGTGGAGAGAGAGAGCGAGTGTGATTGGCGTGTGGGAAAATCTCGTGCTAATTCGATCATGCGGTCATTTGCTGGGCTAGACGTTATCAGTGTCACAGTAGGCTAAAGGGTTGGTTGATGTGAGATTTTGTATGACTAGCAGTAATCAGTATAATGATTTGGGGTAATCTTAGGGGTAGTTATAATACTGGGTAATTATATTTAAGTAAGTGGGCTAGATTGAGTGGCTGAGTGTGTGAATGAAATTGTCCTTTTTCTAATGCAATTTCAGTGTCGCTATTCAATAAAACCATTTTAGTAGGAATGTTTGTTTCTTTAATTCTTACTAACTTTAAGAATATAATTATTATCAATATATACCTATCATTACAATAAATCTGTGTACTCTAATATCCCGCAAGCTGGGAACTGCAATTTTCTTTTCAAATATATTTCTGCATCGAGTCAGTATAGATATAAATGTATAGCATGTTCTGGGACTTTTGTTGTCTTAATTTCACAAGGGATATTTGTCTATTTTGATGATCCAAAGTAACGACACTATCAACATATAGATTTATTTCCTAGATAATGGGCAAGTGTTACAGTAACCTATTAGATATCAGATTTTTTCTATTACACACCACTTACTACGCTACAAGATTGAAAGCCAAAGCGTCACATTTTTCGTTTGCTCCTTTCAACTTCTCTTCGTAATTGGGTTTTTTTCTTCTATATTCCAACTACTCCCTCTCGGGCATAGGCTGATAGCCTTTACACTCTACCCCTGAACACGGAGAGGCCCGTGAGGTCTTGCTCCAGTCTAGGGAGTGAGACATGCGAAGCTTCACGGCTCGAAGCAATTCCATCTCTGAAGCTGCTCCGCCTCTGCGCTTCACAGTCTCATCCCTCAGGCTCGGACCCTCACTCTCAGAACGCTACCTATTGAGCAATTAACTCACTAGGCATTGCCCCCCTGTAGCATATTTTTGAATATGGGAATACTCATACAATGCTATTTAATCAGGGAACAATGAGGGTATTTTTTTGGCATTTCGGTGTGCTGTGGTAATGCACTGATACTAGGTACAGCACAAATTTCATCCCAAGAATATCTTCCCATTGACATATTGGGATTCGAACCCGGGTCCATTGGATTACCAGTCCAGTGGCAAGACCACTCTGCCACACCTCCCCTTAATTGCTGAGGGGCACAGGGCCTTGGGTGGGGCTTTGGTTTCCCGGGCGTTTCCACACCCTCCTCAGCTCCCCGCCATGGAGTGGCTTCGGTCACCCAGGCTTTATTGTGGTCGGCAGGGAGGGTTCTGTGGGGGCGCTCGGTTATGGCCTTGGCCTTGCTCGGGGCCTTGGGGCTGTTCGGCCAGGCAGCTTGGGGAACAACAACAGGGCGGGTGCCCAACCCCGAAAGGGGCTGAAATAGGGGAGCTATCCCCCCGCCAAAGGCGGCTTTCTAGGGCCTTTCCTACCTGATGCTGAGAGGATTGGGTTCTAGTCATGTGGTGATGGGCTGGTCTATCAGAGTGAGAACTGAGCGATCTCTGCCATACCCATAGCTTACTCTGACTGTTCCTTTTATTTATATATTTTCTAGATCTCAAGTGACGGGATTGACCTCCCAATCTACCAAGATTGGAAGTCAAAGCATCACATTTTTCCTTTGCCCCTCAACTTTCTCTTCATAATTGCTGAGGGGCACAGGGCCCTGGGTGGGGCTTTGGTTTCCCGGGCGTTTCTGCACCCTCCTCAGCTCCCCGCCATGGAGTGGCTTCGGTCACCCAGGCTTTATTGTGGTCGGCAGGGAGGGTTCTGTGGGGGCGCTCGGTTATGGCCTTGGCCTTGCTCGGGGCCTTGGGGCTGTTCGGCCATGCAGCTTGGACAACAACACCAACAACAACAACAACAACAACAACAACAACAACAACAACTACTACGCTACATGGCAACACACCCACAGACACCAAGGAATATCAAAACAACACGCACCACACGGTATCATACACAAATACTGTCATCTCTCCCCGATCCCTGCTCCCCCCAAACCAGCTTCCAGAAGCACATCCATAATCATATCTCTCGCCATTCCATCCAATCACTCACAGACAACACACAGCTGCAGGCACGACCTCCCGAAATCCATACTTCTTAATCCTCCCTTCCTCGCGAGGAAAGAGTCCACCTGGCCAGGCTGAGATGTGGGCACCATCCAGCTTTTCTGAGCTATCAGTAGAGACTGGATATCTCCGTCATCGACACCTGCCCAGGATGCAACACGGCACCCCATACTGTTAAACACATCATAGAAGACTGCATTCTACATAATAATTTACGCCAACAACATAATCTACACTCCTTGAGAGCCCTGTGGGAAAGCCCGATCATGGCCATGGCCTTCCTTAGGCACTCGGGGCTGTTCGGCCAAGCAGCTTAGGGAACAAAAACAACGAAAATGAGATAAAGCTAACTGTCTGAAATGTCTTTTTCCATTTTAATTCCCTGGTCCGATTTTTACCGGTTATTTGGCATTTTCGGTTATATGGAAGCCAGATAAAAGTAGTTCTACTGTAGTGTTAATGATAGATACTGTACTAACAACGTACTGTGGTGACAATGATAGATACTGTATTAACACTCTAGTGATAATGATAGACACAGTGGATTTTAAAAGGAGTGACAATGGGTGAAACAGTACATTTTATAAATGAATGAAAAAGGTAGACATTGGATATACAGTCAATCCTCCGGTAACGCGCGTTTTGGAAACGCGGTACACCCCAATATTCCAAAATTTACACTAACACGGTCAACACTTACACAGAGCTGGCGGGTGCCCAACTCCGAAAGGGGTTGAAATAGGAGAGCTATCCCCCCCCGCCAAAGGCGGCTTTCTAGGGCCTTTCCTAGCTGATGCTGAGAGGTTTGGGTTCTAGTCATGTGGTGATGGGCTGGTTTATCAGAGTGAGAACTAAGCGATCTCTGCCATACCCATAGCTTACTCTGACTGTTCCTTTTACTTATATATTTTCTAGATCTCAAGTGACGGCGTCTCTTCCGTGGATTGACCTCCCAATCTACCAAGATTGGAAGCCAAAGCGTCACATATTTCCTTTGCCCCTCAACTTTCTCTTCATAATTGCTAAGGGGCACAGGGCCCTGGTGAGGCTTTGGTTTCCCGGGCTTTTCCGTACTCTCCTCAGCTCCCGGCCATGGAGTGGCTTCGGTCACCCAGGCTGTATTGTGGTCGGCAGGGAGGGTTCTGTGGGGGCGCTCGGTTATGGCCTTGGCCTTGCTTGTGGCCTTGGGGCTATTCGGCCAGGCAGCTTGGGGAACAACAACAACACTTACACAGACGCGGTGTATGGCCGGGCGCCGAACGTTTACTCCCGACTTTCTACCGATGCTCATATCTCTGCAAATAAATGGCCTACCCAAGTTTTTATGCATACCAGAGGTAGATATGGTCGTTGCCATGTGATGGGTGAAGACTAAAACACTCTACATTGTGTAGTTATTGTGTGAGGTGAGAAATAATTACCAAAACATGTGTGTGTGTTATTGTTGTTTGGCTATGTCGAGAGTGAGTGTATTTTCCTATTTGTATTTACCTATTTGTAGTTTACAGGAATTGAGCAGCGCTCGTGTTGTCCTGTCTTAGTTACTTTATAATCAATCCATTTTACTTAGACAAGTATCGTAATGGATATTACCAGTTCCCAGTATTTTGGACTAACATATCATAACTTATGTTGCCCCATTTCCATATTTACTTTTATCCAACCTAGATTTGAACATGTTAATGTTCCTCGCTCTCACCACCTCCTCCTCCAAGTTGTTCCAAGTCTCTATACTCCTATATGGGAAGCTGAATTTCTTTGTGTCCTTACGACATCTGCCCTTCCTCAGCTTAAACTCGTGCCCTCTTGTCCTTTCATTATCCCTCACGAATAGATCTTCCCTATCTACTCGTTCCAAACTTTTTACTCCCTTGAACATCGTTATTAAGTCGCCTCGTTCCCTTCTGTCTTTCAAGGTAGGCAGTTGTAGTGTCTTAAGTCTTTCCTCATATGTCAACTCCTTCAATCTTGGGATCATCTTCGTTGCTATCCTTTGGACTTTCTCTAATTTGTTTATATGTTTTTCAAATGTGGTGACCATATCACTGCTGCATATTCTAATCTTGGTCTTATCATAGTCATTATCAGTTTTCTTAACATTTCTTCATCCAAATAGTTAAATGCCACTCTCATATTGGTTATTATTCCATATGCTCCTCCAATGATCATGTTAATATGCTTCTCCGGCGATAGATCATCTTGTATTATCACTCCAAGGTCTTCTCATGCCGTGTTTTGCCGATTATTTCAATTCCTAATTTGTACTCCCAGCTTGGCCTTATCTCACTTGTTCCCACTTCCAAAACATGACACTTTTCTGCATTGAAACTCATTTTCCAGGTTTGGCTCCATCTGTGCAACTCATCTAGGTCCTTTTGAAGATCTTGACAACTTTCTATACAGGTGACATTCTTCATGATCTTAGCGTCATCCGCAAACATATTCATATGACTATTCAAGTTTTCTGGCATGTCGTTTACATAAAGTAGGAACATTATCGGACCCAACACTGATCCCTGTGGTACTCCGCTCGTCACACTCCTCCAATGTGAATATTCGTCTCTTATCGTGGTCCTCATTTCTCTTCCTATTAAAAAGTTTTCCATCCATTTTAACATCCTACCATGTACACCTCCAACAACCTGCAATTTCCACAATAACCTTTTGTGAAGCACCCTGTCAAAGGCCTTTTTCAGGTCCAGGTAAACACAGTCAACCCATCCCTCTCTCTCCTGTGTAACATCTAAAACTCTGCTATAAAAGCTTAATAAATTAGATACACAAGATCTCCCTTCCCTGAATCCAAACTGTTTCTCGCTAAGCACCCCCTGTCCCTCAATGAAGTGTGTCCACTTTTTTCTTATAATTTTCTCACAAATTTTGCAAACAATGCTGGTGAGGGACACCGGTCTGTAGTTAAGCAGATTTTCTCTGTCTCCTCCTTTGTAAATTGGTACTATGTTAGCTCTCTTCCATTCCACTGGCAGGTCTCCCTCATTCAGTGAAGAATTGATGATTTCATAGATTGGTTCCACTAACTCTTCCGCACATTCTTTGAGGATCCATCCAGCCACTCCATCTGGTCCCATTGATTTCCTCACGTCCAAATCCTGCATCAATTTCAGCACTTCACTTTTTGTTACTTTCATTTCAGGCATCTGTGGTGTTCTCATTTCTCTACCAGGTTCTATAAACTCCTCCTCTTTTACAAACACTGACTGAAGCTTTTCATTCATAACTTCACACAATTCTTTATCTTTCTCATAGCTGTTTGTTCCAACTCTTAGTCTGACAATACCTTCTTTTGTTTTTATTTTTCCATTTACAAATCTATAAAATAGTTTTGGCTCGTTTTTTCACTTATCTACAATATTCCTTTCATATTATTTTATATTGTTCCTCGCGTCGTATCTTTACGTATTCATCTCTTTTCTCCTTGTACTTATTCCAGTTATTTTCACTATGTCTCTTCCGTGCTATATTCCAGGCTCGGTTTCTTCTATCCTGTGCCTTACTACATCTTATATTGAACCATTATTGAATTACAGTATTGTGAGTGTGAGTGTGTGTGTGTGTGTGTGTTCTTGTGTGGCTATGTCGGCCGCCACTGATATACGGTATGCAATAAATGTTATTATAATTATGCTCTATGGAATTGAATTGAATTTCATTTTACCTAATAATATTTATAATAGTAAAAGCCAAAGAAAACTCCATTAAACTAACTTTATTAAAGGCGGTAGATTGTTGGCCAGCTTAGCAATGCTCATATCTCTGCACATAAATGGCCTAACAAAGTTTTTATGCATACCAGAGGTAGATATGGTCGTTGCCGTGCGATGGGTGAAGACTAGAACACTCTACATTGTGTAGTTATTGTGTGAGGTGAGAAATAATTACCGAAACACGTGTGTGTGTTATTGTTGTTTGGCTATGTCGAGTGAGTGAGTGTGTATTTACCTATTTGTAGTTTACAGGAATTGAGCAGCGCTCGTGCTGTCCTGTCTTAGTTACTTTATAATCAATCCATTTTACTTAGACAAGTATCGTAATGGATATTCCCAATTCCCAGTATTTTGGACTAACATACAGTATAGCTTATGTTGTCCTATTTCCATATTTACTTTTATCCAACCTAGATTTGAACATGTTAATGTTCTTCGCTCGCACCACCTCCTCCTCCAAGTTGTTCCAAGTCTCTATACTTCTATATGGGAAGCTGAATTTCTTTGTGTCCTTACGACATCTGCCCTTTCTCAGTTTAAACTCATGTCCTCTTGTCCTTCCATCATCCCTCACAAATAGATCTTCCCTATCTACTTGTTCCAAACTTTTTACTCCCTTGAACATCGTTATTAAGTCACCTCATTCCCTTCTCTCTTTCAAGGTAGGCAGTTGTAGTGTCTTAAGTCTTTCCTCATATGTCAACTCCTTCAATCATGGGATCATCTTCGTTGCTATCCTTTGGACTTTCTCTAATTTGTTTATGTTTTTTTCTTCAAATGTGGTGACCATATCACTGCTGCATATTCTAATCTTGGTCTTATCATAGTCATTATCAGTTTTATTAACCCTCTCCGACATATGACACGATTTTGAGCCGATTAGGGATACTTTAACCCTCCAACCCCGGCTAGGGTAGATCGTGACTGTACTCTGTGACCGGGGGTTTTGAGGAATTTTGGTCCATGTTGATTCACCTTTTACTCCTGAAATACATGACACAAAGTTATAAAAAAAAAAAAAAAAATTTGCACAAACCTTTATGTGTAGAATGCCGTTGAGTAGAGGTCTCTAGCCGAAGTGATTGCATAATGGCGAGCGCGGGAAGTGGAGTGATTTTTATGCGGGAAAATCTTCCCGCGTTCGGATGCGTCGCCTTGGCCCAGGCCCCGGCTTGCCTAACCTACTGCGCACTTAGCCACTCGTCGCGCCAGAGTTTTTACCTCCCGGAGGCGATTTTATTTATTGATAGTGATGTTATTATAGTTATTTGGAGTCCAATTATATAAAATATGTGTATTAGGCTATCATTGTCACTAATATTTCAAATTTTCACTCGATACCGTAGTTTTTATGAGTAATTGAGGCTGGTTATTGTTATATTACGCACTGATTATTCGTTATCATAGGTGTTTATTATACTTTGGCCATCTAATATTAGTTCGTGTGTCACTTTCACTTTGGTAAATATGCTTGAGAGAGTGTCACTGTCACTGATAATGCTAATTTTCACTTGATACGGTACATTTTATTACTAATTGAGGTAGGTTATTGTTATATTAGGCAGTGATTATTCGTTATCACAGGTGTTTATTGTACTTTGGCCATCACGTATTGGGTGTTGTCATTTTCACTTTGATAAATATGCTTTAGAGAGTGTCACTGTCACTGATAATGCTCATTTTCACTTGATACGGTACATTTTATTAGTAATTGAGGTAGGTTATTGTTATATTAGGCACTGATTATTCGTTATCACAGGTGTTTATTATACTTTGGCCATCTAATATTACTTAGTGTGTCACTTTCACTTTGGTAAATATGCTTGAGAGAGTGCCACTGTCACTGATAATGCTAATTTTCACTTGATACGGTACATTTTATTAGTAATTGAGGTAGGTTATTGTTATATTAGGCAGTGATTATTCGTTATCACAGGTGTTTATTGTACTTTGCCCATCAAGTATTGGGTGTTGTCATTTTCACTTTGATAAATATGCTTTAGAGAGTGTCACTGTCACTGATAATGCTCATTTTCACTTGATACGGTACATTTTATTAGTAATTGAGGTAGGTTATTGTTATATTAGGCACTGATTATTCGTTATCACAGGTGTTTATTATACTTTGGCCATCTAATATTATGTCATGTGTCACTTTCACTTAGTTATATGCTTTGTAAACATTTTATATACAATTTATTGTGTCTTTTTTCACTTATTTATATATGTTTTCATAATACATGACTTTTTTATCACAATACATTGTTTTATTTCCACTTGTTGCCTATATACATACATATTGTCAGTCTTTGGTACTTTCACTATGATTATTAGTTAGTACTCCTGCTTGGTGTGGTACTCAGCAAAGCACGGTATAGCACATAGTGACACCTGGCACTCCACACACTGCATGGTGGTCTTTTTCTGCTTCCTCGGCCTCACCTGGCTGTTCCAGCAGACATGGCCCCGCCTTCTGCTAATGGTGACTCCATCTCGTTCCAGAGGCAGGTAACCGAGCTTGTGCACATTTAGATACTGTGCACACTGCATGCGGTCCTGAACGGGACGCCCAGGTTGTGCCACTGCCCTCTGTGGCGTAGCATACCTGTCCAGGAGCTCCACCAACACCTGTTTTTGGAACCTCCGCAGGCTACTGAACTTCCTGGGTGTGCGCGGATTCCGAAGCCTGTAGATATTGTAGGCATTCAGCATTGACATGTCCACCATGTGCAGAAAGAACTTTTTGTACCATCTGCACGAGGTACGCAGACAGTCGATGAAGCCTATCTGCATGTCGGACTTGTCCACCAGCCTCATATTTATGTTGTAGTCCATTACAGCATCGGGCTTGGTCACCCTGACTTGGGTGCGGCGATCCACCTTGCCAGTCTCAACCATTTCCCCCTTGTGGACGGTGCTCAGGAGGTTGACCTTCCGCTGGTCGTGCCAGTGGATAGCCAGAATGGGTCCCGACTTCTTCTTGAAGACATCGCCTTTCTTGGTTTTAGGAGGGAAAGTTGGCATGCCCTTCCTTTTCGCTCTAACTGTGCCTACAGTCCCCGTCTTGCGCTGATGGAGGTACTTTGAGAGAGTGGGGGACGTGTAGTAGTTGTCCGTGTAGAGGACGTGATTCTTCTCGAAGTACCGGTTCATCATGGCTTGAACCACTGCTCCGCCAAAGCCAATGAGGGGGTCTATTTCCACGTCCCCTTCCTTCCCGCTGTAGACCAGGAAGTCCAGGACATAGCCAGTTTGGCAATCGCACAGCACAAAGAACTTTATACCAAAGTGATGTCTCTTTGAGGGGATGTACTGCCTGAAGCTCAGCTTTCCCCGGAACAGCACAAGAGACTCGTCAATACAGACGTTGCAGAAGGGCGTGAAGTATGACGTGAAACGTTCTCGCATCATCTCGTACAACGTCCTAATCTTCCACAGCTTGTCAGAGAGATGCACGTCGGTGTTGGTGACAAGATGGAGCGCTCCGAGGATGTCGAGGTACCGGTCCCGAGAGATGTATTTCCCGAAGGCAGGGGTGGATATCAGATCTTTGGTGATCCAATAGTCAGCCAACCTGTGCTTCTTTACATGAGGCATTAGCATGGTGATTGCCAGGAACACCATGAACTCGGGATGAGTCACTGGGGTCCACTGCTTCATGTGGCCCTTGGTCACCTTGCCAAAAAAGTTCACCTGGATTTGGTGGTGCTTGTTTGTCTCCTCTATGACAAACTCAGTAACCTCCTTATCAAAAAATGCCTCAAAAAGCTCATGTGGTGGAGCATTGGGGCCTGCGGGAAAACTTGGGGTAACTCCTGAACCCTCCTGTACCTCATCAAAAGGGGTTACATTAGGGTCATTCACTTCATCAGCAGCCACATCCTGCCAGTTGAAAATATAAAATGGGTCCTGCTCGCAACGCTGACGAGGAGCTGCACCTGGGGCAGCACGCCCACGAACTTTGGCGGCGCGCACCCTAGGGCGGCCAGGAGCGCGACGGCGCCCAGGCCCAGCCCGGCGGCCAGGGCGGCCAGGAGCACGACGGCCCTGGGCCAAGCGTCTGGGTTGAGGGTCGTCGATGTCCATAAAGTCATCGTCGTTGTCGTCAGAGCCGTCATCCTGCCCTGACGGTGGACCCAGGTAATCATGGCCAGAGTCATCTGTGAGGTGCCCTTCATCTTCAGACCCCCCCTCATAATCTCGCGGGGAACGAATGATGCGTGGGCGGCGTGTAGGTCGGCGAGGTGGGCAAGGAGTGGCAGGTGAGGCTCTGTCATCTTCATGCAGAGGTTCGGGGCTCCTTGGCCTACGACGAGTCATAGACAGCACTGGTTCAGTGTCTGTAGGTGCAGGTATGGATGCGAGGTCAAATACATCGTCAGGAACCTCTGTTGTAGGCTGGAGAGGTGGGGTGGACCCTGGGAAAAGTTGCGGGGGCGTATGGCTGGGACCGGCAGGGGTGGAAGCCGCGGGAGCCTCGAACAAAGAGCGCCTACTTGTAGCTCCTTTTTTCACATATTTTCTCCCTTTTCCCTTTTCTGTAGTAGTATGTCTCCTCTCGGGGGAAATAGGGGGTAAATAGGCCAAAAGTGGGGGGTCCTCAACCCTAGGCAGTGCTGGTAGTGGTGGGGAAGAATGGCGGGCGCCTGGGGCAACTTGGGTGGCGTGGGTAGACAATGGCGGGTCAACCGAGCACCCTCACGCTCAGCCTCACTGGCACCCTCACGCACTGCTCCCTCACCAAGTTTTAGGGCCTCTTTCCTGGCTGCCGCAGCCGCCTTTTCAAGAACTTGCTTCTTATAAAAACGTATCTTGAATGGGGATTTAGCTGGCGAAGGGCTAGGTGTCGTGTCACTCAACCTAAACTTGGCAGTCGACCTAGTGCTGTCCCATTCGCTCACTCTCACTACACTCTCATCACCTTGCACAACTATATCACGTTCAGTACTATCATCACTATCATCGTCATGCTCAAATCCAACAAATTGCGCGTCTCTTTGATGAATTTCGTCTAGATCGTCTAAATCTTCACTATAGTGCGACTGATAAGACTCGGAGCTATCACTGCCCAAGTCATCAACACTATTTTGTCCTTCACCACGTTCATAACTCCTCAAAGCTATTGCAATACCTCCGGAAGTCAACGCATCTTGTAAGTGCCTTTGCGTTAGGGCGCGACGAACCTGGGCAGGCGTCGAAGGGAGCATGGAATCGGACACAGGGGAATCACTTTTTGGGCTAGTATCCATGTTGGCGGCAGGGTAGAGACTGTTTTGGTGGCGTACATGGTGTCTGGTGGCGTCACCTAGCGACCACGGAACAAAATGTTTACGCGCGCCATTCGAAAGCACATACGCAAGCAATGGTACAATGTTGTACCACCCGGGTTCCTCGGGTCAAAACATAATGGTACACACGTGTACCACCCGGGGTTGAAGGGTTAAAGCCTTTGTTACCATCAGGGGTATTTAGAAACCTTTCGTTTAGTTACTTCAACCTCTGCAGTTGTCTTTGAGTTAGCTGTGGGCAGAAAACTAATTTTGGAGAGGTAATTATAAGAGTGAGAGAACTCTATTTCTTATTGCTAATCTGGCAACCTCTGCATCATATGAGTCTGAAGGGGTTAACATTTCTTCGTCCAAATAGTTAAATACCACTCTCATATTGGTTATTATTCCATATGCTCCTCCAATGATCATGTTAATATGCTTCTCCGGCGATAGATCATCTTGTATTATCACTCCAAGGTCCTTTTCATGCCGTGTTTTGCCGATTTTTTCAATTCCTGATTTGTACTCCCAGCTTGGCCTTATCTCACTTGTTCCCACTTCCAAAACATGACACTTTTCTGCATTGAAACTCATTTTCCAGGTTTGGCTCCATCTGTGCAACTTATCTAGGTCCCTTTGAAGATCCTGACAACTTTCTATACAGGTGATATTCTTCATGATCTTAGCGTCATCTACGATCATATCCATATGACTATTCAATTTATCTGGCATGTCGTTTACACAAAGTAGGAACATTATCGGACCCAACACTGATCACTCTGGTACTCCGCTCGTCACACTCCTCCACTGGGAATATTCGTCTCGTATTGTGGTCCTCATTTCTCTTCCTATTAAAAAGTTTTCCATCCATTTTAACATCCTACCATGTACACCTCCAACAACCTGCAATTTCCACAATAACCTTTTGTGAGGCACCCTGTCAAAGGCCTTTTTCAGGTCCAGGTAAACAGTCAACCCATCCCTCTCTCTCCTGTGTAACATCTACCACTCTGCTATAAAAGGTTAATAAATTAGATACACAAGATCTCCCTTCCCTGAATCCAAACTGTTTCTCACTAAGCACCCCCTGTCCCTCTATGAAGTGTGTCCACTTTTTTCTTATAATTTTCTCACAAACTTTGCAAACAATGCTAGTGAGGGACACCGGTCTGTAGTTAAGCGGATTTTCTCTGTCTCCTCCTTTGTAAATAGGTACTATGTTAGCTCTCTTCCATTCCACTGGCAGGTCTCCTTCATTCAGTGAAGATTTGATGCTGTCATAGATTGGTTCCACTAGCTCTTCCGCACATTCTTTGAGGATCCATCCAGCCACTCCATCTGGTCCCATTGATTTCCTCACGTCCAAATCCTGCATCAATTTCAGCACTTCACTTTTTATCACTTTCATTTCAGGCATCTGTGGTGTTCTCATTTCTCTATCAGGTTCTATAAACTCCTCCTCTTTTACAAACACTGACTGAAGCTTTTCATTCATAACTTCACACAAGTCTTTATCTTTTCTCTTAGCTGTTCATTCCAACTCTTAGTCTAACAATACCTTCTTTTGTTTTTATTTTTCCATTTACAAATCTATAAAATAGTTTTGGCTCGTTTTTGCACTTCTCTACAATATTCCTTTCATATTTATATTGTTCCTCCCGTCGTATCTTTACGTATTAATTTTTTTCTCCTTGTACTTATTCCAGTTATTTTCACTGTCTCTTCCGTGCTATATTCCAGGCTCGGTTTCTTCTATCCTTTGCCTTACTACATCTTATATTGAACCATTCTTTTTCCTTCTTTACCCCTGGTGAGAACCTTGGGATATATTTATGTATCCCCTCTTCATATACTTTCAAGAAAAGTCTATATTTGTTTTGAACCATTTCCAGGCTCTCTAGTTCCTTCCAACTTATACTTTTGAAATTATGTTTCAATTATTTAAAATTAGTTTTAGCATAGTTGTATCTATTTATTTTATGTCCTTCATTTCTCTCCTCATTTTTCCCCAAATCCATCTCCATTTCTAAAATCTTGTGATCACATTTTCCCAAGGGACAACGATAATTTATCTTTTTAACGTCATGCGGATCACTGGTGAAGACTAGGTCTAGCATGCATGGTTCATCCATCCCTCTGATTCATGTGTTTTCTCTATCATATTGTGTTAACATGTTTTCTGTTACTAGATTCAGTAATTTACTGCCCCAAGATTCATTATTATTTCCCGCATCTAACCCTTCCCAATTGACTTCCTTACAATTGAAATCACCTGTTAATAATAATTTATTTCTCCTATTAAAAAGTATTTTTAGTGCATCTAGAGATTCCGTGATTAGTTGATCATATTTATCCCGCTTCTATGCTCTAGTTTGTGGTGGTATATAAGCCACTGCTATATCAGTTGCTTTGTTGTCCTTGTCTTTTATTGTCACTGCTATAATTTCTGATCTATTATTGCCTAGGTTAATCTCACTTGCTTCTATATTTTTGTCAGTCATTATTAACACTCCACCGCCCACTTTTCCTTCTCTATCTTTTCTTCACACATTGTACCCTTCTCATCCCAACACTCCCAATTCAGTACCACCTCTCAACTTTGTTTCTGCTAAGCACATAATATGTGGTTTATATTTCTCAATATAGTCATTCAATTCTAATTGCTTAGACAGCAAGCCATCCACATTACTATACATCAGCTTCATCTCCCCCCTTCTTACACCTTTCTTTTTTTCTCTTTCCCTAATATTCCCAGACTCTACTCCCCCCCCGCTTCCACTCCACCTTCTCTCCCTTGCTCCCCCGTGCTCTCCACCTGCCCTGTTCCTCTCACTTGTTCCTGGTTTACACCAGTCTCTCCCTCCTGTCCTTCGGTACTGGTACTCGCTTCCCCTGTCCGACCGTTCATCCCTAAGTTCTCTGTTTGCCCCTCCGTCTTCCTCTGTGGGCTTTTGATGAACCATTTCCTCTTCTTCGTTCCTACCAGTCTCCAATAAAAAAAATCCACTTCTTGTTCTGTTCTTTTGGCATTCAATTCCCTCACCTCATCCCTCAAACTTTTAATTTTGTTTCTTTCATCTAAGTCCAAGTCTTTTTCGATGTAAATATGCTTCAGACAATCCTTATCTTTCAACCTCCATTTATTATTCATGATTTCCTCTACTATTCCTACTGTGCGAAACTGCACTTTCATTGGCCTAGACAGGCTAGACTCTTGTTTATATTTTCCAATTCTATGCATGTCTTCAATTTCATTCTCCCACTCTCACACCCTCGTCCACTACCTGTAGAATCTCCCTCACTCGGTCTCTCTCTATCCTACTTCTCTCCTCTCTCTTTACATTGTGTTTCTCCTTATCTCCTCTTATCACAATACATTTCTTTCTTCCAGCAGTCTCCCTCACTAGATTTTCCTTCTGTCTAATTACCTTAACTACATCCTTTTCAAAGTTACCTCCCTGCCTATGTATCTGTTGCTCCTTTACTCCTTTACTCGATGTTGGGTACACCATGGGAGTAAGCGCTGTAGTAGAATAAAGGGGCCCCTGCCGAAGGATAAGTCAGAAATAGAGAAATTTGAGTGCGTAGTGTGCAAAGGCGAGCTTGTGTTAAGTGATGATCCTGTGGCTGTGAATTTTGGAAATGAGTCTTTGGAGCTGGTGAACAAGTTTTGTTACCTAGGAGATACCATCTCTGCCGGTGGTGGGGCCGAGGCTGCCACTGTTGCTAGAATTAGGTGTGGCTGGGGGAAGTTCAGAGAATTGATGCCAATCCTGACCATGAAAAGAATGCCTCTCCCCCTGAAGGGAAAGGTGTATGCCTCATGTGTTAGAAGTGCAATGACGTATGCCTCAGAAACATGGGCCGTTAAAGTAGAGGATGTCAACAGAATGGAGCGTAATGAGATGAGAATGGTGAGATGGATGTGTGGGGCCAGGCTACAGGATAGAATAACAAATGTTGAGCTGAGGAGACGTTTAGGTATAAAGAGTATTAGCGAGGTGATGCGTACAAGTAGACTGGGATGGTATGGACATGTGGAGAGAATGGATGAACAAAATTGGGTGAAAAAATGCAGGTCTGTGATTGTGGAGGGAGCTGCACCAAGGGGTGGACCGAGGAAGACCTGGGATCGGACTATACGCGCCGATCTCAAATCCAAGAACTTGACAAGTGAAGCAGCCCTTAACAGGGTTGCCTGGAATGCCGCCATTAGGACAAGAGACTGAAACTGCACTTATGTGTGGAACACTCAGTCTTAAAATTTTATGTATGTATGTATGTATGTACTATCTTCGAAAATTTCAAATTCCTTACCTCCTCGTTCTTTTGAAATTTATCCTTCTTTAATTCAACATCCTTCATATCTTTCTTCATCCTGTCCATTTCTTCCTGCATTTCGCTAATACAAACCCTTAACACGTAATTCTCATCCTTCAGAATACCAATTTGGTTTGCCATCCGTTTTTCTCTTCGTTCATATTCTAAGCTTTTTGTCTCCTGTTCCTCTAGCTTCCGCTCCAGTTTATTCAACCTCACCGCAAATGCAGATATTGCTACTCCCTCCTCTGAGAACCCTGAAATATCAAATCCCTCATGATCATGATCATAAGGGTCTCTGGTTACCCTGCTTGGGGGCAGGCTGAGCCGGTTCCTCCCACCGCTGGCCATACTGCCAGCTGGCCTTTGTTTACACCTGTTCGGCTCCACAAGTTTCGGTGGGAATATCCATTACTTTTTCTTTCTTACTCAAATCAAACTCAACTCTCACCTTTTTTAACTAGGGAGTATATTCACTAATTGCATTTAAATTATAATTAATAAACAAAAGGACAACACATATGAACGCTACAAAAATACCAAACCACCAAACAGGCGCTGGCTGAATCAGCTGTCTCAAGCACGTCCGCCCTCCACCCTCCACTGTGTGTGTGTGTATTTACCTATTTGTATTTACCTATTTGTATTATACAGGAGTTGAGCTTTTTAGGCTCGTATTGTCCCGCTTCCTGAGTTACAATTATCTAACTTTGCCTTAAAAATATGAATGTTTTTGGCACACACCACTTCCTCTTCCAACTGATTCCATTTACTTATACTTACCAAACCGATAACCTCATCATCCTTAACGACATCCATCAACATACCCATATTCCTCACCAAGCCCTCTATAACCCATCATCTCCAGACATCACCTTTTGCTCCCCAGAACTCGCCCCCACAACATCCTGGAGGGTGGTCAGAACCTTAGGCTCTGACCACCTCCCGATCATTATCACCACCAAAACCAGACTCACCCAGCTAGCCACAACACATACACCAATTATAAAAGAGCTAACTGGGAAGCATTCACAAATGAGACAGAACACTTCACAACTCTAAACAGTACACCCATCACTAACATCAACAATGCTGTACACATACTCAATAAAACTATCCAAAACGCTGACAAGAAACACATTCCAAGAGGTAACAGAAAAAGACACAACCCCAACTTCACACCAGAAATTCAAAACCTCATCAGACAACGCGACATACTGAAACACTCCCCAGCACCTCACACACAAGACATCACACAACAAATCCAAGCACTCAACACCCAAACTAAACAAAATAGAACAACAAAAACTAAATTGGAATAACTTCCTACAAACACTTGATCACAAAACAAACCCCAAAAATATACAAAACACTAAACAGCATCACACTTTCCAACAGCAACACAACACAATCACATGCTGCAATCACAACAACAGACTCTACTCCTTCATGTAAACAACAAGCAAACACTCTCATCAATCACTTTTCACATGTCAGCCACCTAAAACCTCACAAAGACGACCGACGTGTCATCCGACGTAAGAGACAATTCCCCACAGACCCTGACTATACACCCTTCACCAATCACCAGACAAAGCATATCATCAACAATCTCAAGCACTCACCCTGTGGCCTAGACAACATAAGCAACATACACCTCAGACACCTGGGACCACAAGGCATACAAGCACTCACTAACATATCAAACTACAGCTATTCACACAACACAATACCAGACATTTGGAAGCATGGTATCATCATCACATTCCCCAAACCCAACAAAGACCCCACGCTACCCTCCTCGCACCGCCCCATCACATCCTTTGCTCCCCCTCCAAAGTCATGGAACACCTAGTATTACAACTAATTACACCTGACCTACCCTAGCTCCAACACAACATGGCTTTAGGCCACTGCACTCCACAAACACTCTTCTCACAGACCTTACACAAAGAGCTTTCGACGGCATCAATTCAGCTAGACCACCACACAGATCACTATTAGCCACACTCGACATTAGTAAAGCCTTCGATGCCATCCCCGCCACAACCTAACAAACAAAATCTACAACACAAACATGCACAACAACACAAACGGTGGCTGGGCCAACTTCCTAGCAGGCAGATGTGCACACGTATCTTTTGCCGGTCAGTCATCTAAAATCAGAAACTTTCCAAACGGAGTCCCACAAGGATCCGTCCTATCGCACGCACTCTTCAATCTGTACATGCACGATATAACTACACCCAATACGCCCCAAATAAACTTAGCCTCCTATGCAGATGACATAACACTCACATGCACACACCATGACCCAAAAAGAGCAACAGATCTCCTTCAACCCTATCTCAACACACTACATGGCTGGTGCACTACAAACAGACTTAATCTAGACCATGACAAATCCACCGCAACCCTTCCCACAAGTTGGACAGGAGAACGCGAAAACATCCCTCAACTCACCATAAACAACAGACCCTAACACATACACACACCCAAAATCCTAGGAGTAACATATGATACTCACATGACATTCAAACAGCACACACAAACATTAAAAAGAAACTGACACCCAGACTTAACGCCCTCAGGTCACTTGCTCACACAAAATTTGGACACAACAAAGAAACGGCCACCACAGTATATAAACAATACATAAGATCAGTGATGGAATACGCAAGCCCAGCCTGGGCTTCTAACCTAGCTGAAACACATCATAAGACCTTACAGACTATTCAAAACAAAGCCCTGAAGATCATTACAGGCTGCACAGCTACTGCACCCACAGATCACCTACATCAAGAAACCAAAATCCTCAAAGTCAAAGACCATCTGGACATGAGAGGCACTCAATTCCTGGCAGCAGCCTCCACGAACCAAGACCACCACTAAACTACATGGCAACACACCCACAGACACCAAGAAATATCAAAACAAACCCAGCACACGGTATCACACACAATTATTGTCCTCTCTCCCTCCCTGCCCACCCCGAACCAACTTCCGAAGCACATCCATACTCATATCTCTCACCGATCCATCCACTCACTCACAGACAACACGCAGCTGCATGCACGACCTCCCGAAATCCATCCTTCCGAATCCTCCCTTCCTCGCGAGGACAGAGTCCACCTGGCCAGGCTGAGATGCGGACACCATCCAGCTCTCCTGAGCTATCAGAAGAGACTGGATGACTCCGTTGTCGACGCCTGCCCGGGATGTAACACAGCACCCCATACCATTAAACACATCATAGAAGACTGCGTTTCACACAACCACTTACGCCACCTCAATGAGAGCTCTGTGGGAAAGCCCGATCGTGGCCATGGCCTTCCTCAGGGACTCGGGGCTGTTCGGCCAGGCAGCCTTGGGGAACAACCACAACAACAACAACTTATACTTCTGTAAGGGAAACTATACTTCTCACATCTCCTTTACAATCTTCCTTTCATTAGCTTATATCTCCCCTAGTTCTACCATTATCTTTCACAATATAACCCCTCTTGTCCACCTTTTCGAGTCCTCTCACACATTTGTACATCATAATCATATCGCCTCTCTCCCTCCTATCCATTAGAGATGGAAAATCTAATTTCTTTAATCTCTCCTCATATGGTAATTCTCTCAGTTCTGGTATCATCCTAGTTGCAGCTCTCTGAACCTTCTCCAGCTTCTTATATGCTTTTTTAGATGTGGTGCCCACACCACTGCCGCATACTCCAGTCTTGGTCTCACCAATGTTTTTATTATTTTCTCCAGCATCTCCTCGTTTATATAGTTAAAGGCTATTTTTATTCTGTTTAGCAGTCCATATGTTTCTCCCACTATCTTATTAATATGATTCTCAGGTGAAAGATCACTCCTAACAGTTATCCCTAAGTCCTTTTCTTTCTCTGATGGGTTAATAGTGTTTTCTCCTAACTTATATTCCATATGAGGCCTGAGGAGAGGTTGCAGGAGGAGGAAGTCAGGGAGGAGTACAGGAGAGCAGTGGAAAGACGACTAGGTGGGTTCGACCTGGAAGTTATGGAGGAAGTGGAGGAGATGAGCAAGGTGTTTAAGGATGAGATCTGTGCAGCATGTGAGGAGGTGTGTGGAGTGAGGAGAAGAGGGAGGGGAGTGAAAGGTACAGCATGGTGGACAGAAGAGGTAAGAATAGCTGTGGAAGAAAAGAAGAAAGCATATAGAGAGTGGTTGGGTAGTAGAGGGAATGAAGATTCCGAGAGGCAGAAACGAGCGAGGTACGTGGAGAGTAAGAGGGTGGTGAAGAGAGTAGTGAAGGAAAGTAAGAGAAGAGTAGATGAGGAATTTGGAAGGAATCTGAGTGTAAAATGGAGGGAGAGTAAGAAACTGTTCTGGAAAGAAGTCAAGAAAGTTAGGGAAGGTAGCAAGGGAAACAGTAAGGGTGTGAAAGATAAGAATGGGAGAATGCTAGCCGAGAAGCAAGAGAGAGTCGAAAGATGGAGGGAGTACTTCAGTGAGTTGCTAAATGAAAGGAATGAAGAGCCAGCAAACATAGCTGGATATGGTATGGGAGGGAGAGAAGAAGAGAAGTAGTGGAGGAGGAGGTGGGGATCAGGAGGTCAGAAGTGTGGGAAGCCATGAAAAGAGTGAAGTTGGGGAAAGCACCAGGAACAGATGGAGTGTGTGGGGAAATGTTGAGGTATGGTGGTGAGATAGTGATAGAATGGGTATGGAAAATGTGCAAACTAGCATGGGAGAAGGGGAGTGCACCCGATGACTGGAAGACTGGCATAATAGTCCCCCTATATAAGGGCAAAGGGGAAAGAGGAGTGTGTGGTAACCACCGAGGAATATGTCTTCTAAGCGTAGTAGGGAAGGTATACAGTAGGGTAGTGATTGAGAGAGTGAGAGTGAGAACGGAGAAATGGATAGGCGACGAGCAGGGAGGTTTTAGGAAGGGAAGAGGATGTGTAGATCAGATTTTTACCCTGAATTGTGTTGTGGAGAGGTATCTGGAGAAGAAACAAAAGGTGTATGTTGCCTTTATGGACTTAGAGAAGGCCTATGACAGAGTGGATAGACAAGGTTTGTGGAAAGTACTTAGAATATACGGAGTAGAGGGCAAGTTGCTGAAAGCAGTGAAGAGCATGTATGAGGGTGCAAAGGCGGCAGTACGTGTGGAGAGTGAGCAGAGCGAGTTCTTTGACCTGAATGTTGGTTTGAAACAGGGGTGTGTGATGTCCCCGTGGTTGTTTACTGTATATATGGATGGAGTTATGAAAGAAATACTATCAAGAGCAGTGGATGTTGGTGTATCGCTGAAAAGGGAGGGAATTGAGTGGAAGCTACCTATACTGCTGTTTGCGGATGATACAGTTCTGATGAGTGATAATGAATGGGAGTTGCAGGGTCTGGTAAATGAGTTTGGAACAGTGTGCGAAAAACGGAATTTGAAGGTAAATACGGGGAAGAGCAAGGTTATGGTCTTCGAAAGGGGTGAAGTCACAGAGTGTGAGGTGAAGCTGAACGGTCAGGCTATGGAGATCGTCAACTATTTTAAGTATCTGGGCAGTGTGTTGAGTAAAGATGGGACTATGGATGAAGAGGTGCGGGAGAGGGTACAACAGGGGAAGAGGGTTGTAGGAACGCTAAAAGCAGTAACAAGAAATAGGGTGGTCACTATGGAAGTCAAGAAGTCCTTGCATGACAGTGTGGTAATCCCGACACTGACTTACGGAAGCGAAGCATGGACGTTGGTTGAGAGACTCAGACCAAGAGTGAGAGCAGTGGAAATGAATTACTTAAGGAGTGCGTGCGGAGTTACATGGAGGGATAGACAGACTAATGAGGAAGTAAGAAGGAGGTGTGGTGTGGAGGTAGATGTGCTGGAAAGTGTGAAAAGGAACAACTTGAGATGGTTCGGCCATATGGAACGTATGGAAAGCGAGAGAATGACTAAGAGGGTGTACGAGAGCGAGGTGGAGGGACAGAGGGGGAGAGGTAGACCGAATATGAGGTGGAAGGATGGAGTGAGGAACTACATGAACGAAGGCGGTGCTGGTTGGGGGGAGGGGCGTCGACTGACTGGGGACAGAGGTGCATGGGGGCGGTTCGTTCGTGGCCACCCCTTCGGGGATCACGGCGTCAGGCAATAGATAGATAGATAGATAGGCCTTCTTTTACTTACTCCCATTTCCACTACATGACATTTATTTGTGTTGAATTCCATTTTCCACTTCTTGCTCCATTGATCTATCCTATCCAAATCCCTCTGTAATTCCCTACCACTGTTTTCATCTTCTATACGCTTCATGATCTTGGCATCATCTGCAAACATATTCATATATGCATTTATATCCTTTGGCATGTCGTTAATGTATATTAGAAACATTATGGGAGCCAGCACCGCTCCCTGCGGAACTCCACTTGTGACATCTTTCCACGTAGAAAATATATCTCTGATAGTAGTCCTCATCTGTCTCCCTGAAAGAGTCCTCCATCCAATTTAACAAACTACCCTGAATCCCTCCATACTCTTTTAATTTCCACTTCAGCCTGCTATGCAATACTCTGTCAAAAGCTTTCTTCATGTCAATATATACGCAGTCCACCCATCCATCTCTCTCTTGTAATATGTCAACCACTCTGTCATAAAAACTGAGTAGATTTGTAACACACGAGGTACCCTCCCTGAATCCAAATTGCGTTAGATAGTAGATTATTCTTTTCCAAGTAAATCATCCATCTTTTCTTAATTATTTTCTCACAGATTTTGCACACTATACTAGTAAGTGACACAGGTCGATAATTCAATGGATGTTCCTTGTTCCCACCTTTATAAATCGGTACAATGTTGGCTCTCTTCCAGTCCATTGGTAATTTTCCCACTTCCAGAGAGTATTTCATTATCTCATATAAGGGTTTCACTAGTTCGTCAGCGCATTCTTTCAAAATCCACCCTGCTACATTGTCAGGTCCCACTGCTTTTTTCACATCTAGTCCTTTCATTATTTCTACTAGCTCCTCTGGGAGAAAATTAATCTCTCCCAGTTTATCACCAATTTCACCTACCAGTATTTCTTCAAAGTTATCACCTTTAGTATATACTGAGTGTAGTGTATTGTTCATAATTTCACACATATTCTGGTATTCATCATAAGTGGTCCCTTCAACCTTCAACCTCACTATTCTATCCCTTACCTTCATTTTACTATTTATAAACCTATAGAACAGCTTAGGATCACTCTTACATTTTTTCACAATGTTCTTCTCATATTCTCTGGCTTCTTGTCTCCTGACTGCAGCATATACATTTCTTAATCTCTTGTATCTGTTCCAAGTTTCTCTATTACACCTTTTTCTAGCTGCCTTCCACGCTTGGTCTCTCTTTTCCTTGGCTTTCCTACATTTTTCATTAAACCAATCCTTTTCCTTCGCTGACCTATTACCTTGTTTAGGGACATATTTATTAACTCCTTCATATATTGTTTTAAATACTCCATACTTCTCGTCTACACTATTTCTCTGATGTATTTCACTCCAGTCAACATCTCTAAAGTATTGTCTCAGTGATTGGTAGTCTCCTTTTGCATAGTCAAACCTAGTTTCCTTGTGCTCCTCCCTCTCCTCCATATTGGAATAACCCAATAGGATTTCTATATCCATTACAACGTGATCGCTCTTGCCTAAAGGTGGTAAGTATTTTATATCAGAAATTACATCTGGGTCTCTAGTAAACATTAGGTCCAATCTGGATGCTTCATCATTTCCCCTTCTTCTTGCATTTTCCTTTATATTTTGCACCAATAAATGTTCTGTTACCATATCCAGTAGCCTATACCCCCACGAGTTCACGTTGCTACCAGCTTCTCTCTGCTCCCAATCCACCTCTTTACAGTTGAAGCCCCCTACTATAATTAATTCATTGGTTCTACGAGTTAATTTTTCAATACAAATAATCATCTCATCTTTGATAAATTTGTATTCCTCCTCTTCCCAAGCCCCTGTGTAGGGCGGCATGTAGGCCACTACAATATCCGCCTTTTGATTGTCATCATCTGTCAATTCTACTGCTAATATTTCCGCTTTACTATTATTCAGATCAATCATTCTTGTTTTCAATTTATTATGTGTAAGAATTAGCACCCCTTCCCCCATCTTGTCTTCTCTATCCCTTCTCCAGATATTATAGTTGTTCCATCCCATTCCCTCCAAACTTATCCCTTTATTTAGTTTAGTTTCACATAGACACAATATTAAGGGCTCTTCCTGTCTGATGTAATCATTTATTTCTAATTTCTTTGATAGCAGCCCATCCACATTGCTATAGACCATCTTGCACCTGTTGCTTTTACCATTATGATTGATATTCCCTGTCTTTATCCTACTATTTCCCCTTCCCGTTGCACCTCTCCCTCCAATCCTTCCTCCTGTACCACCACTTCTTTTCTCCCCCCCTCCGCCCCTATCCTCTCCCCCTTCTTCAGGTACCACTTCCTTACTTTCCCATCCATGTTTCTGTAGAAAAAAAGCCCTTCTCCACTTCTGATCTATTATCGTTCTTTTCTTTGACTTCTCTATTTATTTCTCTAAATTTTTCCCTCTCTTCCGCATTTAGATCTTTCCTTAGTTTAACATTTCTGTATTCCCCTCCTGACTTAACTTCCAGCTGGATCTGAGTACCTCCTCTGCTACTTTGGTTGACTTAAATCTAATCTTCATTGGCCTCATTTCTCCTTTCTTGTATTTCCCTAGTCTCCAACAATCCTCTACCTCTCTCTTCCATCCCTCCTTATCTTGTCTATCTATCACATCAATCATCTTCTCAACTTTCTTCATCTCCACACCCTTTCTATCTAATATTTCCCCTTCTACATCTCCAAACATAATTACACATCTCTTCTTATCAATGTGTGTGTGTGTGTGTGTTCTTGTGTGGCTATGTCGCCCGCCACTGGTATACGGTATGCAATAAATGTTATTATAATTATGCTCTATGGAATTGAATTGAATTTTACCTAATAATATTTATAATAGTAAAAGCCAAAAAAAAATCCATTAACCCTCCAGACCCGGTTGGGCTCTGAGGCATCCGTAAAAAACGCCCCCGCGGAACCCGGAAGGGCTCTGAGGCTCCGGCAGCTTGAAAGCCTGTAAGCTTGTTTTGAAAGCCGTCCGTCCGACGCATGTAAACAACAGCCGGTTGGACCGACGCCGCGCATCTCCGACCACAAGAAGGAGAGGCGTCCTTGTTCGTGTGTGCCTGTATGTTATTGTTAAGTAGTGAAAAGTAATGTAAAGTGGCTGATATTGCCACAAAGTTATCTCCACGGAAATCGTCATCACAACTGAACCAGTTGACTTAGAGAGCTCTACTCAACGCCATTCTACAGGTACGAAACACACCTACGCTTGAGGATGCGCGGGAATGCGAAAGCAGTCAAAATAACAAAGATACGGTAGCCTAGGCGTAGACGTTTTTTGGCCAAAACCACCGGGTTTCGCTATGGAATACATAGCCGGGTCTGAGGGGTTAAACTGTAACTTTATTGAAGGTGGTAGATTGTTGGCCAGCTTAGCAATTTGTGGCCACACTTGCAGACGACATGTGTTGTTATTGTTTACCTAAAGATGCGCGGCATTGTTTTTGTGTCAAATAAATGGCATTTCATAGTACCAATGGACTTACATTAATTGGATATATTATTGACCCCTGGTATGAAGATATGTTGCCACTATAATAATACAGTACTGACAAATAAATAGATAAATGACTAATACTGTATATAGATACTATCTATCTATTGCCCGACGCCGTGATCCCCGAAGGGGTGGCCACGAACGAACCGCCCCCATGCACCTCTGTCCCCAGTCAGTCGACGCCCCTCCTCCCAACCAGCACCGCCTTCATTCATATACTTCCTCACTCCATCCTTCCACCTCTCCCTCGGTGCTCCTCTCTCTCTCTGTTCTTCCACCTCGCTCTCGTACACCCTCTTAGTCAATCTCTCGCTTTCCATACGTTCCATATGGCCGAACCATCTCAAGTTGTTCCTTTTCACACTTTCCAGCACATCTACCTCCACACCACACCTCCTTCTTACTTCCTCATTCGTCTGTCTATCCCTCCATGTAACTCAGCACGCACTTCTCAAGTAACTCATTTCCACCGCTCTCACTCTTGGTCCGAGTCTCTTCCCGAATGTCCATGCTTCGCTTCCGTAAGTTAGTGTCGGGATTACCACACTGTCATGCAAGGACTTCTTCACTTCCATACTGACCACTCTATTTCTTGTTATTGCTTTCAACATTCCTACAACCCTCTTCCCCTGTTGCACCCTCTCCCGCACTTCTTCATCCATAGTCCCATCTTTACTCAACACACTGCCCAGATACTTAAAAGAGCTGACAATCTCCATTGCCTGACCGTTCAACTTCACCTCACACTCTGTGACTTCACCCCTTTCGAAGACCATAACCTTGCTCTTCCCCGCATTTACCTTCAAATTCCATTTTTCGCACACTGTTCCAAACTCATTTACCAGACCCTGCAACTCCCATTCATTATCGCTCATCAGAACTGTATCATCCGCAAACAGCAGTATAGGCAGCTTCCACTCATTTCCCTCCCTTTTCAGCGATATACCAACATCCACTGCTCTTCCTAGTATTTCTTTCATGACTCCATCCATATATACAGTAAACAACCACGGGGACATCACACACCCCTGTTTCAACCCAACACTCAGGTCAAAGAACTCGCTCTGCTCATTCTCCACACGTACTGCCGCCTTTGCACCCTCATACATGCTCTTCACTGCTTTTTCAGCAACTTGCCATCTACTCCGTATATTCTAAGTACTTTCCACATGCCTTCTCTATCCACTCTGTCATAGGCCTTCTCCAAGTCCATAAAGGCAACATACACCTTTTGTTTCTTCTCCAGATACCTCTCCACAACACAATTCAGGGTAAAAATCTGATCTACACATCCTCTTCCCTTCCTAAAACCTCCCTGCTCGTCGCCTATCCATTTCTACGTTCTCACTCTCACTCTCTCAATCACTACCCTACTGTACACCTTCCCTACTACGCTTAAAAGACATATTCCTCGGGGGTTACCACACACTCCTCTTTTCCCTTATATAGGGGGACTATTATGCCAGTCTTCCAGTCATCGGGTGCATTCCCGTTCTCCCATGCTAGTTTGCACATTTTTCATACCCATTCGATCACTATCTCACCACCATACCTCAACATTTCCCCACACACTCCATCTGTTCCAGGTGCTTTCCCCAACTTCACTCTTTTCATGGCTTCCCACACTTCTGACCTCCTGATCCCCACCTCCTCCTCCACTACTTCTCCTCTTCTCCCTCCCATACCCCATCCAACTATGTTTGCTGGCTCTTCATTCCTTACATTTAGCAACTCGTTGAAGTACTCCCTCCATCTTTCGACTCTCTCTTGCTTCTCGGCTAGCATTCTCCCATTCTTATCTTTCACACTCTTACTGTTTCCCTTGCTACCTTCCCTCACTTTCTTGACTTCTTTCCAGAACAGTTTCTTACACTCCCTCCATTTTACACTCAGATTCCTTCCAAATTCCTCATCTACTCTTCTCTTACTTTCCTTCACTACTCTCTTCACCACTCTCTTTCTCTCCACGTACCTCGCTCGTTTCTGCCTCTCCAAATCTTCATTCCCTCTACTACCCAACCACTCTCTATATGCTTTCTTCTTATCTTCCACAGCTATTTTTACCTCTTCTGTCCACCATGCTGTACCTTTCACTCCCCTTCCTCTTCTCCTCACTCCACACACCTCCTCACATGCTGCACAGATTTCTTCCTTAAACACCTTGCTTATCTCCTCCACTTCCTCCATATCTTCCAGGTTGTACCCACCTAGTCGTCTTTCTACTGCTCTCCTGTACTCTTCCCTGATTTCCTCCTCCTGTAGCCTCTCCACCCTCCTCACCATTCCACCTTCCTCTCGCCTCCCTCCAGCTCTCCTCACCCACTTCTTTTGTATCCTAACCTTAGCTACTACTACATAATGATCAGACAGACCCCCTCCAATACCCCTATACACCCTAGCATTAGCACCCTATCATCCAACGCCAAGCAAAAAACAGAGGCAACCGAGGACCACCAGCGATAAGGACCGAAGACAGCGAGGACCGAGGACAGCCATGAACATAAATGTAGATCCGACAAGAACCAAAAATATTATTAAAGAGCGTTCCGTGAGTTCTAAAATAACAAATTTAAAGGTTTTCTATGCAAACGCTCGTAGCATACGCAATAAATTTTCAGATTTAGAGGAGCTAGTGTTTACAGAAAATTATGATGTGATTGGCATAACAGAATCTTGGCTCAATACAGAAGATAGACTTTTTAGCAGAGTATTCACTTCCCGGTTATGTGTTTGAGAAAAGCCGAATAAATCGAAATGGAGGTGGCGTTTTACTTTATATCAAAGAAAGTCTTAACCCTACCCTCTTGTCAAAACCTCAAATTGTGAACGTCGACACATCTTTTGTGCTAATAAAGAATAATAAAGGCACAAAAATAATACTTGCGTTAATATACAGACCTCCAGCTCAATCAGTGCAAACTGACCGAGAAATTTACGAACAAATTGCAGATGTAAGTAACTCACAAGATACCGTAATTTTTGGCGACTTTAATTTACCTGTGACCAAGTGGGGCGACACTCTTACTTCACACTCCGGACAGGACTTGTATACGAACTTGCAAGAGAGTTCGCTTTATCAATTTGTTCGAACGCCGACCCGTGGTAATAACGTTCTTGACATTGTACTTGCAACAAAAGAAGAATTGATAGAGAATTTGAATGTTGGTGATGAATTCAGTAACAACGACCATCGTACGATAACTTTCACTTTAAAGTTTTCTAGTAACGAACCAAATAGTAGCATCGAAAAAGTCCCTAATTTCAAGAAAGCAAACTTCCATAAACTTAGAGCTATGTTTAAAGAAACTGACTGGAGCTTTTTAATTAACAATAACGACATAAATACATCTTGGAAGTTATTCGAAACCACTTACCTAAAAGCAGTGCAAGACTGCATACCATCGAAAATACGGCGTCCAGGCCATAATAAGCCCAAATGGTGGAATAAAGATATTTCAAACTGCCTGCTTGCTAAAAAAATTTGCTAATGATATATTAAAATCCTCACAAAATGACGAAGAACGGGTGAAATTTGTAGAGCTACGACGCAAAGCCAAAAAGTTAATTAAGCAAAGTAAAAAGACCTTAGAGTTACATATTGCGAATCAAAGTAAAACAAACCCGAAAGAATTCTATAGTTATATCAGAAAGAAAAAAGTAGTTACTTCAACTGTTGGACCGTTAGTCGATGAAAATGGAGAATACACCAAAGACGAAGTACAAATGAGTAATGCCCTCAATACCTTCTTTGCATCAGTTTTTACAACAGAAGACCTCAGTGATATCCCTACACCATCGCCGATTCAGATTGATAATCCAGATGTTCTAAGCAATATCACCGTTACAGAGAGAGAAGTATTGAATTGTTTAGATAAACTCAAGGTAAATAAAACGCCTGGACCTGATACAATCTCGCCTAGAGTTCTAAAGGAAGCTAAGGATGAGCTCTCCAAACCACTGACATTACTATTCAATAAATCCTTGCAGTCTGGAACTATGCCTGATCAGTGGAAGCTAGCCAACGTAACACCGATATTAAAAAAAGGCAGCAAATCCCTACCCAGTAACTATCGTCCAATTAGCTTAACCTCAGTTGTATGTAAAATGCTAGAAACGGTCATACGAGACAGACTCGTAAATCACTTAGAGGAAAATAACATACTTAACCCTTCCTACCCGGTCTGCCTTAGGTAAGGACAGGTCGAAAGAAGGACCGCTACCCGGTATGCCTTACCTAAGGCAGTAGCTTAATAGCCTAATTAAGCTTGGTCTGAACGCCGTGCATACGACGTATGTCAACAAACCCAAGCGTTGCGTCACCGCACCTCCGAAAACAAGAAGGAGAAGACTCTTCAATGTTATTGTTCTGACGTCAGACGAAATTAGTGTCTGAAAAGCCCCCATATTGGCAACATCTCTGCAATATTAGCTCCACTGAAATCGTCATCACAACTGAACCAGTTGACTTACAGAGCTCTACTCAACGCCAAAATACAGATTGAAAACCGCACTACGATTATAGATGAGTGGGAAAGTTCTAGCAGTGAAAATAAACATAAATACGGTAGCCTAGGCCTAGACGTTTTTCAGCCATTTCGCCCGGGTAGGGGCGACCGTCATTGGGTAAGACAGCCCGGGTAGGAAGGGTTAAAGATACTCAACACGGCTTTCGTAAAAAACGTTCCTGTTTTACAAACCTCTTAGACTTCTTCCACGATATCCTCAACCTCTACGATGAGAGTTAGTTAGTTAGTTAGTTATGTAGAGCAGATTAACCAGACCACTGAGCTCCATACGGAACTCTCATAGGTCTGGCCCGAAGGATTGGATCAGATTACTGAAAGGAGCTTAAGGCGATGCAAAAAACGGAAGATAGGGGGGAAGGAAAATGACGGAGAATCGGATAAAAGGTCAGTGAATGGTTTAGTACCAAAACAAACCGTACGCAGACGGGCAGTATCTGGGCAGTCAAAGACGTGGCGAACAGTTAGAGGGGAATGACAGGAGGAGCAGGTAGGGGGCGGAGTGCGGGGAGTGGACATCAAATATAAAGCTGTAGATATTATATACCTTGATTTTCAAAAGGCCTTTGACAAAGTTCCCACAAACGTTTACTGCTAAAACTAAAAGCGCATGGAATACAAGACGGTGTGTTGAAATGGATAGAAAATTGGCTCAGCAACATAAAGCAAAGAGTAGTCATAAACGGTAAGGCATCTAAATGGACCAATGTAAGTAGCGGGGTACCCCATGGGTCGGTACTAGGACCAATTATCTTTCTAATTTACATCAACGACATAGATGAGGGTCTCACCTGTACAATCTCAAAATTTGCTGACGATACAAAAATTGCAAATAGCGTACTCTCAAAAGAACAAGTTGACGATATGCAACACAATCTAGATAAATTGTCATGTTGGGCCCAAATTTGGCAAATGAGTTTCAATGCGGATAAATGTAAAGTACTACATATCGGATACCTAAATGAGAAAGCAAACTATTCGATGAATGGCACTCAGCTTAAGAATGTAAACAGAGAAACCGATCTGGGAGTAACAATATCGAGTAACCTAAAAACCGAGTCAACAATGTTCAGAAGTTGTTAAGAAGGCAAACAAAATAATTGGCTTTATAGGCAGGTCATTTGAGCATAAATCCAAAGAAGTTATCCTAACCCTTTACAATTCCTTAGTCCGCCCTCTTCTGGAATACTGCGTTCAATCCTGGTGCCCTTATTACCAAAAAGATATAAACAAGCTAGAACGAGTTCAACGTAGTTACCAAAATGATACCTAGCCTAAAGAACAAACCATATGAAGAGCGTCTTAGAGAATTAAATCTATTTCCTTTAACCCAGCGCAGATTAAGAGGTGACTTAATTCAAGTGTTCAAAATCATCAAAGGCATCGACAATATGAACTGTAGTAAGTACTTCACTATCGACCAATCTAATTACATGCGGGGAAACGGTTGCAAAATTATTGGTAAATCTTTTAACTCGCACGAATCTAAGAATTTCTTCTTCAATCGAGTTGTCAACTTGTGGAATGGGCTTCCCCGAAACATTATAGACTGCATCACCGTTGATTCATTTAAACTCCGCCTAGACAAATATCTCGCATCAAACCCGCGACTGACTGAGTTTGTAAATTAATAACTTTATTTTATCTCCCCCTCAGTTACTAACCCATCTGTCCTCTACTAACTTCCAAATCCTGCCACGGACATTAGTTCCAGGGCAGTAATTCCCTTTCCAATGTTTCCTTACCCACTCTAAACCACTGTTTGGACACTTGATCCTCAGTACTTTGGAGGACAAGCAACCTAGAAGGGTCACTAGATATGTTGTTGCTTGCTTTCCTTTGTACTCCTTTGTAATAGCATCCATCACAGATTTCTTCATTCTTTCATCCATACATATAATCAATCAGTGATTTACATTCCACCACTGTCTTATCCTTCATCGTCCACACCACTTTCCATGTGTACCTGTGTATCATTCTGTGTTGGAAGAAGGTGTTGGCTATCCACAACCTCCTCCCCACACATACGTCCACAAGTGCACCAGGCATGGGGTAATCGTAATCTGTAATCGTAATAGATTACAATCGATCACAGTTTTCTAAGTAATCGTAATCATAATCGATTATTTTCTTATAATTGAGGATGTAATCGTAATCGATTATTCTAAAAAAGTAATCATAATCATGATTACTTTTACGATTACACCAGTACTGAGTACTCAGTATAGACAGTTTAATTTGTATTACATTATGGTTTGAAATTCTCGATGATGCTCTCTACATTCAGTGAAGTTCATTAGCTAATATATTATTTCAGGTACCATATCTAACTTCATTATAATATGAATTTGTGTTCAAGTTTTACACAGAAATATAGAGTACATTCCATGATTCAACCATCTTGCGTCGGGCCACCTCAGAGAAAGAATGATGCCAGAATCCAAGTCAATATTGTTTAGACTATGTTGTGAACATATGCCTAATGCTTACTTTTAACTTATCAAGCTTCATTAAACGAATATAATATTAGTTTAGTTAAAGTACAGGTATTAAACAAAGCCTGATATTTAGACAAAAGATGAAAGGACAAAAGTTGTATGCTGCCTTTATGGACTTGGAGAAGGCCTATGACAGAGTTGTTAGAGGAGGTTTATGGAAAGTAGTGAGAATATACGGAGTAGATGGCAAGTTACTGAAAGCAGTGAAGAGCATGTATGAGGGTGCAAATGCGTCAGTATGTGTGGAGAATAAACATAGCGAGTTCTTTGATCTGAATGTTGGGTACGTTAAAGCAAGGGTGTGTGATGTCCCCATGCTTGTTCAATATATATAAATGGATGGAGTCATGAAAGAAATACAAGGAAGAGCAGTGAGTGTTGGTGTACCGTTGATAAGGGAAGGAAACGAGTGGAAGTTGCCTTTACTACTGTTTGCGCATGCTACAGTTCTGATGAGCGATAGTGAATGGGAGTTTTAGGGTCTGATATATATGTGTGGAACAGTGTGTGAAAAATGGAATCTGAAGGTAAATGTGTGGAGGAGTAAGGTTATGGTCTTTGAAAGTGGTGCAGTCACAGAGTGTGAGGTGAGGTTGAACGGTCAGGCTATAGAGAATGTCAGCTCATTTAAGTATTTGGGAAGTGTGTTGAGTAAAGATGGGAGTATGGATGAAGAAGTGCGAGAGAGGGTGCAACAGGGGAAGAGGGTTGTATTAATGCTGAAAGCAGTAACAAGAAATAGGGTGGTCAGCATGGAAGTAAAGAAGTCCTTGCATGATAGTGTGGTAATCCCGACATTGACATACGGGAGTGAATCATGGACATTGTTGGAGAGACACAATCCAAGGGTGAGAGGGTTTAAAATGAGCTACTTGAGAAGTGCGTACAGAGTTACATGGAGAGAGAGACAGACGAATGAGGAAGTATGAGAGAAGTGTGGTGTGGATGTAGATGTGCTGGAAAGTGTGAAAAAGAACACCTTGAGATGGATTGGCCATTTGGAACGTATGGGAAGCGAGAGAATGACTAAGAGTGTGTACGAGAGTGAATAATAATAAGATTGAATAACCTTACGAATTAATTTCATCTGGGGGAAATCCCCAACTGTAATGAATTCTCTAGCATTAAGCGACAAAGGCTATATAGCACTGGAAACTGTCGTAACTTAGCCGAAATTAAAACTCACGGGGCTAGTCGTCCCCAACATATCGCGTAGAGCCTTAGCCCGCTAGACCACGACAGCTCCATGTAAGAGAGTGAGGTGGAAGGACAAAGAGGGAGAGATAAACCGATAGAGAGGTAGAAGAATGGAGTTAAGAATTATAGTATATGCATGTAAGCGGTGCTCAATGGGAGGAGGGGCGTCAACTGACTGGAGACAGAGGTGCATGGGGGCGATTCGTTCGTGGCCACCCCTTCGGGGATCACGGCTTAGTAATGAATTTGTGGTAATGTATGTCGTGAGTGTGTCTTGTCACTCTTGTGTGTAAGGTAACCGTTGAATTTTTTTCTGAAAAGTACATTACATTTCACGAAATCACGATTATAATCATGATTACAAAGCTTGTAATCGTAATCAATTACATTCAGGTTTTCTGTAATCGTAATCTTAAAATTAGGCTGTAATCGTAATCGTAATCAATTACACTACTCATGTAATCGCCCCATCCCTGAAGTGCACTACCATTCCCATTCACCATTCACCCTCCCACCACTCCATCAACTTTCCTATCACCCACCTTACCATTCATATCCCCAATCAGAAATATTCTTTCGTTCTTGTCCAACTTATCCAGGCACGCCTCCACATTCACCCAGAACTCCTCTTTCTCTCTTACAGGTTTATCCTCTGTTGGAGCATACACACACACAATCACCCACGTTTGTATTCCTACTTTCATTCTCAGCCACACAATCCTTGAACCCACAGACCCATATTCTCTTACACACTCCTTCCATTTGTTAAAAAAAAATGTACTTTGTGGAAACCACCAGAACACCAAGGTACCTTTAACACGTAAACATATGGCTTCGTTAACGCGTTTTTTGGCAACACAGAACGTTGCCAGAACACATTAGCCGTGTTACCGGAGGATTGACTGTATATAGAAGTGAACATGGCGAATACTGACCTTCGTCCGCATTCTCTCGTTTCCTAATGCTGCTCTCACCACTCGTCAATAGCACCGTGTAACCTGTAACAAATGATTACTATTATGAAACGTCAAAAACCTGTAACAATTTGTATTACTATTACATACATCATACATAAAATTTTAAGACGGAGTGTTCCACACTTAAGTGCAGTTTCAGTCTCTTGTCCTAATGGCGGCGTTCCAGGCAACCATGTTAAGGGCTGCTTCACTTGTCAAGTTCTTGGATTTGAGATCGGCACGTATAGTCCGATCCCAGGTCTTCCTCGGTCCACCCCTTGGTGCAGCTCCTTCCACAATCACAGACCTGCATTTTTTCACCAAATTTTGTTCATCCATTCTCTCCACATGTCCATACCATCCCAGTCTACTTGTACGCATCACCTCGCTAATACTCTTTATACCTAAACGTCTCCTCAGCTCAACATTTATTATTCTATCCTGTAGCCTGGCCCCACACATCCACCTCACCATTCTCATCTCATTACGTTCCATTCTGTTGACATCCTCTACTTTAACGGCCCATGTTTCTGAGGCATACGTCATTGCACTTCTAACACATGAGGCATACACCTTTCCCTTCAGGGGGAGAGGCATTCTTTTCATGGTCAGGATTGGCAGCAGTTCTCTGAACTTCCCCCAGCCACATCTAATTCTAGCAACAGTGGCAGCCTCAGCCCCACCACCGGCAGAGATGGTATCTCCTACTGTAGGTAACAAAACTTGTTCACCAGCTCCAATGACTCATTTCCAAAATTCAAAGCCACAGGATCATCACTTAACACAAGCTCGCCTTTGCACACTACGCACTCAAATTTCTCTATTTCTGACTTATCCTTCGGCAGGGATCCCTTTATTCTACTACAGCGCTTACTCCCATGGTGTACCCAACATCGACAGATGCTACATTGAATTGAGTTAACGCCCACACCCTTTCCACACACTGCACATGCGTATGCACCGCTCTTTTCCATATTGCCTGGTCTCAATCTACAATGCATAACCTTGGTTTTGTTGATATTGACTCTTAAACCCTTGCTCGCCATGCCCTCTCTCCATTCTCTGAATTTGGCCTCAGCATCTTACATACTGTCAGCTATTAGGACTAAATCGTCTGCATAAAACAGTTCCAACGGGAGTCCGCCTCTAAAAACTCTAGATAGTGCCTCCAGGACCATAATAAAGAGGAGGGGGCTTAACACTGAACCCTGATGGACTCCAACACGGACTGCGAACTCATCACTCAGTACACCCTTCACCCTCACCGCACTTCGCGAATCCTCATACATCTTCATTATCACACGCACCAGCCACTCTTCCACACCAAGTTTCCTCATAGCCCACTGCACAACATCTCTAGGCACCCTATCAAAGGCCTTCTCCAGGTCTACAAACACAAAGTAAAGATCCCTGCTTTTTAATAAGTATCTTTCCTGTATCTGCCTGACTATGAAGATAGCATCAGCTGTACCCCGTCCTGGCATAAAACCAAACTGCATATCATCAATGGAGAGGCTTTGCCTGATCAAACCCTCAAAGACTCTCTCACAGACCTTCATGATTTGGTCAAGCATTTTCAGGCCCCTATAATTTCCTCTATCTAGCGCATCCCCTTTTCCTTTGCATATATTTACTATTACACTTTTGAGCCACTCCTCTGGGATTTTCTCATCTTTAATAATGGTGTTTATCAACTCAGTGACGAAATTGACACCAGTCTCCCCTGAGGCTTTTATCATCTCAGCGACAATGTCAGAGCACCCTAGAGCTTTACCGTCCTTCATTTTATTGATTGCGTCGCTCACTACAGCTGGTGCTATCAAAGGAGGGGGTCCAGATATTGGTTTTTCGATACTAAGCTGTTCCTTATCCCATTCAAACTCTACATTTAGCAATCGTTCATAGTGTGCCTTCCATGCTTCTCGGATTTCATTTTCTGCATACACAATCTTCCCATTATCGTTTCTAACACACTGTTCACCTATAATATCCCTACTGTCCTTTTTAACTCACCTAGGATCCCATTGGGATTGTCAGTGTTACACACTTGTTCGAGGACCAGGTCCTTAATGCCTTTTTTAGCATTGCAAATAACTCTTTTGGCAGTTTGTTTAGCTGCCTGGTATTCCCTCCTTGCTTCCTTCTTCCATGCTTTGAAGCATCTCCTTTTCTCTTTCACAGCATGTTCTACCTCATCGTTCCACCACCAGGAGGTCTTTATTCCTGGGGTGACCCTTTGTTTTCCCACAGACTTTGTCAGTGGCAGCGATAAGGCTATGCTTAAGAAAGCTCCATTGACTATTTACATCATTAGGCCTAGCTTCCTTATTTCTATTCATTTCCTCCAGTTCACTGTGAAACCTATCCCTAACTTCCTTGTTCTTCAGCAGCCACAATTTCCTTTTGGGTATGTATACCTTCTTGCGCTTAGGACCTCTGTATAAGCTCATGTCGCACACAAGTAGCTTATGCTGGGGGATACATTCTTCGCTCGGGATTACCTTTACATCTCGAACCAGTTTCCAGTCTTTCCTGTTAACCAAGAAGTAATCTATCTGGCTACTGGAGACCCCAGAGTTATATGTAATCAGATGGCTCTGTCTTTTCTTGAACTTCGTGTTACACACAACCATGTTGAGTACAACGCAGGACTCCAATATATATTCGCCTTCCAGATTCCTCCTTCCGTAACCATTTCCTCCATGTACCCTCTTGTATCCATCTGCAGATGCTCCCACGTGACCATTCAGGTCCCCCCCCCCCCCACGATTGTTATTTCATTCTCCGAGAGGCCTGAAATGACACTGACGGTGTCATTCCAGAAGTCCTCTTTTATCTCTTTCTGTAGACCAAACTGTGGGGCATATGCAGATATCACATTCAGAATTCTTTCACCAACTTTCAACTTCAAACCAGTCAGCCTTTCACTAACTCTCGTAATCTGAAGCACACTTTCCGCCAGCTCTTCAGCCACCAGAACACCCACTCCTCCTTTCGCTTTATCAGTCTCCACCCCCATCCAGTAGATCCTATATCTTTTCTTTCTTCCGACAATCCACTATTATGAAGTATCATTAACCTGAGGAGCGCGATAGGCCTCACGGAAGTGTCTATAAAGCGAACACGATAGGCCTCACGGAAGGAAACCCAGGGGAGAAAAAAATATATATATAATAATAATTATAATAATAATAATAATAATAATAATAATAATAACAAAACTTCCCCACAGGCACTCATATGGAAGCATTACAGTAAACCCTCTCTAACTCGGACTAATTTCACTCAGAACCCCGCACTTCTCGGAATGGCATTGGTATGTCGGACAGGTCCCCGTACATCTCGGCAAAAGTCAGAGTTTGACGGGATTTGTGTCATTTCTTTTTTTTTGGCTAGACGCCATAATTCCCGTGAAGGGGTGGCCATGAACATTAGGCCTTTGTCAGGGATTGCTAGGTCAAGTTGCCCGGGCTTGACATCTACCAATAACATTTTGACAGAACGGGTTTGACCTCCCGACCCTTTGATCAGCAGCTGACGTTTTACTGACTATGTCACGGCTCGTGTCCGGTTTACAGTGATATAATCTACACCATTCAATTTTCCCTTCATAACTGCTGAGGGGCACAGAGCCTTGGGTGGGGCTTTGGTTTCCCGGGCATTTCCGCAACCTCCTCAGCTCCCCGCCTTGGAGTGGCTTCGGTCACCTGGGCTTTATTAGTGGTAAGCAGGGAGGGTTTTGTGGGGGTGCTCGGTTATGGCCTTGGCCTTGCTCTGGACCTTGGGGCTGTTCGACCAGACAGCCTGAGGAACAGGAAAATCCTTTGTTGACTTTCTTATTTCTTGTTTATCTATGTGCTGGAAGGCCATTACATTTCTAAATTCTATCGCATTAGAAATGATTATACAGTGGAGCCACCATCTTCGCTACACCGGTCTTCGTTGATTCAATTCTCGCACCACACACCAAATATTCCCAATTTCAATTCTCGCGCCAAAAGCCTCAATTCTCGCATCAAAATCCCAGCCGAAACCCGAAAAAATAGCAAATATAACGAAAAACTCAACATAAAACTAGAAAACAAACAAAAACAATAATTTTGTTTTAACATAACGAAAGAATCTGCCAGTAGCTTGCCGTTTAGAGACTAAATCCGAGTGAATCCGAGATCAGATCGTCAAATGCGCAAGATGCCGCCATCTTTGTATGACGTCATCACTAAGCAGACGCTTGCAGCTTAGCTAGTATCTGTGTTGACAAAACAACCGTTTGCAAGCCTTTTTGTGCCTGAACCCCTTATCTCTCGCGTTTATTATAACCTCTAGTACATCTAGTGATAGGGATGGTTGGCCTGGTGGTAGCAATGAAGGAATTTCATGCTCAAAACACAGAGCAAAGACCAGTCCATGTCTGACGAAAGCGATTGAAATGTCTAGGCTAGGCTAAATATGACAATGATTTATAATAAAATCTGTGTGGAAAGTAATCTTCTCATAATACGTATTTATACGTCTTTTCCTCATAGGCTAATATGTATTTATTGGATGTATTTGGGGCGAAATGGGTACTTGAGGGGTGCCTGGACAAATTTAGAACCTAGGCCTAGGCTAGGCCTAAAAATGTTCGCATGATAAAAACAATGCCCCAATCTACAGTATTTATGGTTAGGAATGTCATTTAGCCATGTCTACATTATTATTTACAATGCATATGATTTAGGCCTAGGCTACTTGATGTAGCCTAGACAAAAAACATGTTTTCATAGCATAACACTGGAAAAAAGTGCGGTAATTGTTTAGATATTGGGCCTTTTTTTCTAGTTATTAAAAACTTATTCTATGGTGTATTATATGATACAGTATAATGCATAAAATTTAATTTGTGTACAATAAAACATGTTTTCATAGGCAAAAAATAGAAAAAGACGCAAATTTTGGCATGAGCACGGAACCGATTGAATTTTCCCCATAAGAACAGTGCCCCGATCTTGGCTGTTTCAATCCTAGCTCTATTTCTGCGGAATCGATTAGCAGCTAGGATGGGGGCTCCACTGTAATGTAAAACTTGCAAAATAAACAAACCAAAACGTATACGAACACAGTAAAAATACAAAACAACTAATCAAAATTGCTATGTGGAAACAACGCTTAAATAAAATAATAATTTATAAATAAAAGAACACAATCCACCACATAGGGTGTATATTACTACATGAGCAAGTTAATCTGTTTCCCAAGCAAACTAATCGCACGCATAACACGCACTATCGTCACGTTCAAGGAATTAGTCAATTTGAGAAGTCGGGGACGGACGTTCTGGTAAATTTTTACTAAACTCTGCATGAATAAAGAAACTACAATTAGTGTCAACATTTTCTATTAACCCTTCCAGCCCGGCTGTCCTTTTGAAAGGACACCAAGGCAGATGGGCAGGACCCCGGGTGTCTTTATAACAGGCAGTAAGCTTGAAAGCCTATATCAGCTTGGTCTGAACGCCGTGCGTCCGACGCATGTAAACAAAGCCGGTCATTGCATCACCGCACCTCCGAAAACAAGGAGACGTCGGATCAATATTGTTGTTGTATGATATGACGAAATTAGTGTCTGAAAAGCTCCGATATTGTCAACATCGCGGAAAAATTCGCTCCACGGAAATCGTCATCACAACTGAACCAGTTGACTTAGAGCTCTACTCAACGCCAGTCTACAGATTGGAAACCGCACTACGTTTAGGGATGCGTGGGAAATTTCTAGCAGTTACAATAACAAAGATACGGTAGCCTAGGCCTAGACGTTTTTCGGCCAGATCGCCCGGGTACCCCACACTGTCCTTTTGTATGGCAGCCTGGGGGGGGGAAGGGTTAAAATCAAATTTGCAACTTGACAAGACATTAACAATAGTAAAAAATACAAATAGCTATCACTAACGATAGTGCTATCTGGTAGGTACCTGTAAGCATAGCATGCTTTAAGTGATCCCTAACAATTATTACCCTACTAATAACCTACAATTATTGTACAAATAAAGTAAGGAAATCGCAAAAGCAAGCAATTGATACTATCGACAATGAATAGATACAATATAATAAATAAAAATATTTGAAAATATGAAGAAGGCATAATAGATTTAAACAAAAGAGTACTCTTTTAACAAGAACAATTAATTATAATAATTAATAACAATAGAAAAAGATAAACATTAATACATACAGACAAAAGGTTCAGAGGTTATAATAGAAACTTCAAGTTAATAATGCTTGATTAAAATTATTGATATCAAATTTTAAAATACAGTCACAATAATTGACCATAAAAAGATTAAATTTATGCAACAATTTACTTGCAACAAAACCTCTGTCTACCAAGAGTCTGTATAGTAACCTAGCTCTATCCCAAAAGTCTTCTACTCTGGTACAAATTTTACAAAATCTTATTAGCTGGGAATAAAAACAATTATAAGTTATGTTACTATCGATATTACTATTAGGTAAAGGAAAGTTTATTACGTTAAAATTAAAATGGTTAACTTTGTGGTATATTTTAAGTGTGCACTGTTTATTAACAATCTGTATATTTACATAAAGAAAATTTTCAACTTTATCATTTACTTTACCTTTTGTGAGGGGGATGGAATTTGGATAAATTTGTTGTGACTTTATTAAAATTTAACATATTACATAGATTACAAAAAGTCCAAATAAGACATAGTTATCTTAACCCGGCAAGTGCGGGATGACTCTTAAGAGTTTCCCCGGGCGACTGCAGGAAGACTCTTAAGTTCCTGGGCCTAAAAAAATCCATTTAAAACACCCCAAAAAAACTTGAACCTTTTTTTTTTTTTTGGCCCCTGGGCCATACCAAATATCACTCCTCCACATCCCCTCCTTCCCCCCCCCCCCCCCTTTCCTTCCTTCAATTATCACCTATTTTCCCTGTTATTCCCTTATTGGTCTATTTTCGTGCTAACATTAGCGAGTTGCTGGCAGGGCGTTGTCATCAGTGTTACCAAGCGTGGGAAAGAGCGAGAGAGAGAGTATTGCGCAACAGTGTCTCTCCCACCGTCTGGCTGGCTGGCAGGCTGCCTCAGCCATATGTTATGTAACTCCCGGCCTCTATCGCCGATTTTGACCATCCAAACGCTGTTTCCATTTGTTTTATTGTTGTAACTGGTTAATATCTAAAATAGGCGCATATGAATAAGTATTAACGATATTTATGGTAAAATAACGATGTTAGTGATGGGAACAGCTCAAATACGTGCGCACAGGGGTGTGGTGTCTCATACCCCCCATGCGCAGCCGAGAGGTTAATGTATAAGGGAGATAGATAGATACATTAGAGAGATAGATAGATAGAGAGAGAGAGTTGCTAGGGGCAAGCGATCGATAAATACAAACCTATACGAGACGGACTTAAGTTTCTGAAAAGACAAAGGAGACATTTTTATTGACTCTCTTTTTCATTTTATTATTTGTGTGTTGGAAGGATAATATTGTTTTCAATTCCATCGTATTAGAAATTATTCATAGATTAAAAAAAGACCAAATCAGACAGTTATATTTATGTATTTATGTATTTATGTATGTATATATGTATTTATGTATGCATTAAATAGATAGACAGACAGACATTTGATGCAAAAATTACATTCTTAATCATTTATATATCTAGGCTTGGACCGCCACCTGTGTATGATCCCGACTTTTCCGTGTTGTGGCTGACTTTGGAATTTTTGAGGTTACCGTGTCCAAACGAAACCGTGTATAAAAAACGTGTGTATATCGAGACCTGACTGTATATATATATATATGTATATATGTATATATATATATATATATATATATATATATATATATATATATACTGTACAGTAAACTTCCGTTAATCCGAAGGGCAGCGGACCGGCCCTCGTTCGGATTAGTGGATTTTTCGGATTATCGGACGTTACCCCCCCCCCCCCCCTGCTTGACTGCCCTGCCCCTTTTCTCATAGAACTCATTACGGAGGATGTGGAAATCGATTGTTTCACTTGCATTATATTGGCTAGACTGTTCCACAAATTTGACCATACCATCGAAATAGGTAGCAGCTTCCTTCCAGGTTACTTTGCCATCGTCATCTGCCTCTTCCTCAGACGAGTGCTCCTCAACATATTCTGGCTCCACAACACTCCGGATAATTTCTGTATCTGTCACCTCTTCCTCGCCCTGCAGGTCACCATCCACATCAACCCACTCCTCAATATCCTCTTCAGTCATCCTCTTGGGGTCGTTGACCGGCACGGTATCCATCAGGCCTCGGATTTCGTTGATTGCCTCCCTGCGACGCCCAAGAAAGCCTTCGAAATCGTGCTCATCTTCTTCAACCTCTTCAGGGTCATCAACCTGGGCATACAGCTTGTTCCAACATTTCTTGAGGGTTACCTCTGAAACATCCTTCCAGGCTAGGGCAGCATCATATATGGCATCCTTGATGGAAAAACTTGACTGGAAAGTTTTTACTGATGCATCAGAGTTAATCAGCTTGCGGGCAAATGAGGACTTGTAGCTCTGCTTAAACTTTTGGCACACACCCTGGTCCATTGGTTGTATCAGACTAGTCACATTAGGGGGCAAGTAGGTGACAAAGATGTTTCCAGACACTAGTTCGTGGGCAGGGGGATGTGCTCTGCAGTTATCCAGGAATAGGACAGCCTTGGTGTCCTCAGAAAGGCCAATCGACTTGAAGTAGGCCTTGACTTCGGGAACAAAGTGCTTAAAGAACCAATCATGGAATACTTGGGCAGTCATCCATGCATTGCTCTGTGCATCATAGATCACTGGCAACTTCCCTCGCATGTTCTTGAAAGCACGGGGATTCTTAGCCTTGCCGATAACAAACAAACGATTGCGACATTTACCGGAAGCATTCCCACTCAGCAGGATTGTGAGACGTTCTTTATTCATCTTGAATCCGGGTGCAGCCTTCTCTCCTCTACCAGCTAATGTCCTTGTTGGCAAACAGCGCCAATATAGCCCTGTCTCGTCGGCGTTAAAGATTTGGTCTGGGGTCAGCTGGTGATCATGAACAATGGTAGCAAAAATGTGTGCAAACCGATCGGCGGCCTCTTTGTCGGCAGAATTCTTTTCTCCGGCGACATCTAGGACCCTAATTCCATGCCTAATTTTAAAGTTTCTCAACCAGCCGTCGGAGAATTTTATATCGTCTTCCATATTCATATCACGCAGGAATTGCTTGGCCTTTTCAATTATCATAAGCCCTGAGATAGGCTTGCCCTCAGCCCGCTTGGCCGTAAACCACTTATGCACTGCCTCGTCAAGTTTTTCATGTTTTGGTTTTTTCATTGTCTTTCTCACATCACCCGTGTAACTTGACTTTCCAAAGGCAACAAACTTCGATAAGTTAGCCTTTGCCTTCACTATGTTTGAAACTGTGGAGGCACCGATATTAAAAGTTTCCATAACTTTACGCCGATCACTGCCTTTCTCTACCATCGCTATCACTCGCAATTTATCAGCTATGGACAGAGTTACGTGCCTCCTCTTATGTTTGTTCTTGTCATTCCTCCCTCGTGCACCTGAACTTGCTGTGGGACCCATCACTAAGTCACTATATCACAGGATAAACACGGGATAAACAACGTTTCAGGTAGACCGACAACGGCACAGTTTAGTCCGGCCTGGCCGCTAGAGGGCCGATATTTGGAAATATCGCGCGCCCGGGAAATTCAAAAATTCGGACTATTGGGTGAATTCGGATTTGGCCTCAAATTGAAAAATTCGGACTATTGGGTGAATTCGGATTTGGCCTCAAATTGAAAAATTCGGACTATTGGGAGATTCGAATTATCGGTCGTCGGATTAACGGAAGTTTACTGTATATATATATATATACAGAGCACCCCCAGTAAATGCGCCTATATGGGCTGCAAAATGCACAGCATTTACGGAATCCGCATATTGTGGAGTTAATACTCAATGGGAATAAATGCTTATGGTCAGACAGCCCCTCCGAACTAACCCCTTTTTAGCTTACCATACACCCGATAACCCACCCAATAACCATTTCTGAAAGAAAGATACACTTTACATTAGAAATATCAAATAAAAACAACAAATATAACTCCATTTACCTTAGATAGAGGACCGATTAGGACTGTTACCACTCCCAACCCGCCATCTACCGGCCGCATTTTCGGAAGGCGCCACTCGGTAATATGGCAGGAAGTACGTATTTCCCCTTGAATCAAAACGGCCAAACTGCATATACAGAATTTCGAGCCGCATTTACAGATTCCTTAACCCTTCCAGCCCGGCTTTCCTTTTATAAGGACACTGCGGCAGATGGGTAGGACCCCGGGTGTCCTTATAACAGGCAGTAAGCTTGAAAGCCTATTCAGCTTGGTCTGAACGCCGTGCGTCCGACGCATGTAAACAAAGCCGGTCATTGCGTCACCACACCTCCGAAAACAAGGAGGAGACGTCGGATCAATGTTGTTGTTGTATGGTATGACGAAATTAGTCTCTGAAAAGCTCCGATATTGTCAACATAGCAGCAAAATTCGCTCCACGGAAATCGTCATCACAACTGAACCAGTTGACTTAGAGAGCTCTACTCAACGTCAGTCTACAGATTGGAAACCGCACTACGATTAGAGATGCAAGGGAAATTTCTAGCAGTTAAAATAACAAAGATACGGTAGCCTAGGCCTAGACGTTTTTTGGCCAAATCGCCCGGGTACCTGACACTGGCCTTAGGAGGGTGAGCCCAGGCCAGAAGGGTTAAAATATATTATTTCTGATTAGCCACCGCATAATAGGGAATCCGCATTTACTGAAGGCGCATTTAGTGGGGGAGCACTGTACAATATACATATATACAGTACTGTATACTGTATAAGTGTACAGTAAACTTCCGTTAATCCGAAGGGCAGCGGACCGGCCCTCGTTCGGATTAGTGGATTTTTCGGATTATCGGACTTTACCCCTATGAACCTGTGTATTAATGGCCTGACGAAAACATTGAGGCATTAGGCCACCCAAATGACACACACACATATCACATGTTCATGAAATCACTTCAAAAGTTTACCATTGTCATTGTAGCCTATTCTATTCTATCTATCTATCTATTGCCTGACACCGTGATCCCCGAAGGGGTGGCCACGAACGAACCGCCCCCATGCACCTCTGTCCCCAGTCAGTCGACGCCCCTCCCCCCAAACAGCACCGCCTTCGTTCATGTACTTCCTCACTCCATCCTTCCACCTCATATTCGGTCTACCTCTCCCCCTCTGTCCCTCTATTGTAGCCTATTACCTACTTCAAAACATTCAGATTAATGGTCAAAGGAATCTGCTGATATAAACGTCTTCTTCTTCTTCTAAACACCATATGTCCGCATCGTCTACTAGCGAGTTTGTCTTGCTCTTGAAGATCAGATCAGATGTGGTTCGGGAAGTAATGCCTTAACAACGGCACTTCCCTGAGAGGTTCTTGTAATTTTCATTTTGTGATTTTCCTTTTGTGACGTGCTCTGTTATATTATATTGTATTGAAAGCACCCTTGTCTTGTTGTCTTGAAAGCACCCTTGGGATGCTCCGATCACTGAACTATAAATAGTAGCGTATCGGAACGTCCAAAGGTGCGTTTTCAAGCTCAAGACTAATATGTCCAAAGGTGCGTTTTCAAGCTCAAGACTGAATGCGCTTGCAGAAAATGCGGTGCAAGCCAGTAGCGCATCGGAGCGTCCCAAGGGTGCGTTCAAGAGCAACACAAACTCTCTAGCAGACGATGTGGTGTTTACGTTTATATCAGTAGCTTCCTTTGACCATTAATCTGAATGTTTTGAAGTAGGTAATAGGCTACAATGACAATGGTAAAGTTTTAAAGTGAATTCATGAACATATGATATGTGTGTGCTCCATTATGTGTCATTTGAGTGGACTAATGCCTCAAAAAGGGGACTTTGGGACTTCTTGAAATTCGGACCATCGGGTGAATTCGGATTTGGCCTCAAATTGAAAAATTCGGACTATTGGGAGATTCGAATCATCGGTCGTCGGATTAAAGGACTTTTACTGTATATACAATATATACTGTAATATAGTTCGGTCCTGTATAAAACTATTTACAGTACTGTAGTTTGAACAATGCGATTATCCTATAGCATGAGCAACCTAAAAAAATAAATTCAAAATTATTGATTAATGCAATACTGACCTCACTGAGTGAGTTGGGTGGCAATGTACGGCTTATCCGGGGTGGTCTCGTTCAGCACCAGCAACAATCGTACAGCACGTGCCTGGCTCGTGACGTAGGTGAGCCGTGTGGCGTCACTGCCGTCTGTGGCGCTTGGGAGGGAAGGAAGGCTCGTCGGCCATCTTTTTTCACAGAGTGCAGTGACTTTAGTCTTTGCATTCAGCGGTGTTGGTGTAGCCTAGAGTGATCAGACCATAATTTTCATCCACGATGCTGGGCTGAGGGACACCGAAGCAAAAAGCAATAACATTGGAGGTCAAAAAGAAAGTTATTGACCGCAAACAAGAGGGCCGAACTATGGGGTTGCTTGAGTCGACGGTGTGTACCATAATGAAACACTAAGATAGACATCATTAAGCCAATTAAGGCCTATGGCTCCAGTAAGTTAGACAGCAGGGAACAAGAGTAAGACGACTGGTAATATTTCCTTCTATTCGTTTAAATAAGTTGAAAAACACATACAGTACACAGTAAATAGAGGCTGATTACTCAACCATCAACAAAGGCTAGAGAACTTGCCCAAAGCAAGATGTTAGGGAGGACAACGATGGCCCTGATAGCAGAAGAGGGATTTTATATACCCCACTGTTATCTAGCATCGAATGTAAACACTCCCTTCCCCACTAGATCATTCTATCTCGGAGAAACCCTGCTGCCTTGAAGGGTAAAGGACAGGCCTACTGCTGATAACTGTAGATGGGGTCAGCAAGGGCATGAGAACCCTCTAAATAAATTCCTCAGTTGCCTAAGGTGGCTTGCTGGTGTACAGAACACACAAATCACCCCTATCAGAAACCCACAGAAACAAAACACGTGTAGGCTACATTAAAAAAAAAAAAAAAAACAGTAGGTGAGACTAACCTTTGAAAATTTGCGATCCCACGGGTGGCAGAGGTCCCAACCGAGAGTCGACCGGCAAGTCCTCCAGTTTAGGTACTTTCTGAGGCGTCTGAGTGCACCGCGTTGAACCTGGGGAACAACATCATACAAATAATTATGCTGGACTAAATAGGGCTATTAAATCTGATACATTGGAAACTTATATAAAGTACTGTACTGTAATAAGACGTGCAAAAGTTCTATGTTTATCATTGACAATCAAAAAATATATGTATGAATTATAAGTTTGATTCCCAAAGGGAAGTAGAGAAAACTTAATATTTAGTAGGGCCCCGTAATCATTGACGACTTCGCCTATTACTGTAATAGTAATAGTCTCCATTCAACATCCTGCGCCAGCATTTTGAATAGCCCGCGCGGAAGCATTATGGAGTACTCATCATAAGTGCACGCCTAATTCCCTTATGGAATCGTCATTTTGATTGGGTACCCTACAGAAAAAAACTAAAAACTAAAAAATAAAATTTAATTTAATATCTGTTATTATAATTATGTACTTGCCATATACGTGGACTTCTTATGCTTTGCTTCCCTGACACCAGGCCCCCTAGCGGCCATCTTCGTTCTTCACTGATATATCAAGAATAAACTTATAGAAATCAACGAATGGGAAGTGGGATGGTTGGGAGGGCCCGAGTCGTCAATGATTACGGGGCCCTACTAAATATTTGGTTTTCTCTACTTCCCTTTGGGAATCAAACCTATAATTTAATAGGGCCCCTCCATCATTGACGACTTCGCCTGAATATCAAGACTGGAGGCGGGACATTCGTAAAATATCCTCACCTTAGGGAAGAAAAAAAATCCGGATAACATTTTCTTCAGATTTATTGTATGTAATACAGTACTGTACAAATATAAAAAGATATAAAAGATTTGCTAGCAGTGCGTGGCATTAAGAAACTGCTTGCTCATGGTCAGATCGGTGCACCCGATCGTCTTCATGAAAAAAATGTGTCCTGTAGAACAATAACTCTGCCGTAGGTATACGTTCTGTTCTTAACTTAATTGTACATTCATATCATTGTACACTTTGGTAAAACAGACATAGTTGCAACTATGCGATAAATTCTTAGGATTTAAAAATAAGTCAACTAATCCTGGACTGTAGAACCCGTCCTATCACAGCTCGTGATTTATCACAATTCTCCAAGGGTACAGGGGGATATGGACTATTCCGCACCCCCCCTCCCCCCCTTTTAAAACTAAACAATATCTAATATCATAATAATAATAATAATAATAAGCATGTTACTTATTTCTCATAAGCGCCAATTTTTCCGAAGAATTCACTAGCGCTCGGAAAGAGAAAGAAAAAAGAACAAAATCAATGCATCAAAAGAAGGCTTATATACAACACACATTTAACAATCACTAGCAGTGCCAAAACAGCCTAAACTCTATAGCCATCTGTCATGACACCTCTCTCAAGATCATAGCTTCTCTCAAAGAGAAAAGTCTTAAGTTGTCTCTTGAAGCATTCAACAGAACTCAGTTGTCATAAGACCTACTGTACCCGTTGCCGTAAAGCTACACAGGTACGCTTTGGTTTATCTAGGGCAACCGACAGGTAGCGTGTTAGGAACGTATGATTGGAAGCCCAAAGTTGGGTTTTAGCAATATCATCAATCAAACATTTTTGTAAAAATCTGAGGGACACTGCCCATCACGCCGGGATTGCTTTCCCTGATCACGTCGACAAGCAAGGAAGCTAACTTCCGTTTTGTAATGCGCTTACCTAGTCGGTTAACCCATAAAGCACCTAGTTGGCGAGGTTGCGCAATCCTCATAAACTTTGTGAGGGCTTGCACAGGACATAAAATGTGATGAATGAGGCCTCTTTTTAAAGCCGGGACGGAAAATTCAGAAAAAACATGGTCCGAATGTTCGTTCTTAGCAATAAAGGAGGGAGACGGCGCGATTTGAACATTGTCGTGTAGTCTCCCAAACCTGAGACAGTTTGGTTCGTTGCTCATCGCCGCCAGCTCAGAGACCCGGTTTCCGGTGGCAAGTGCCATGAGAAAAACGGCTTTCTTTAAAATTGAATCAAAGTCCGGCGCATTATTATATTTGCGTGATTGCAGCAACTCTTAGAGCTTTATCAAGGGACCAGGTTGGCATGAGCTGGCGGGGAGGTGGACGAAGCTTAAAACACGCCCTCATAAAACCTTTCTCCTCCGCCTGCGGAACAGACAGGCCGGTGAGGTCAAGGAAGGGGGTCCTAATGGCAGACAGATGATTTTTTAACGTTATGACCGAAAAATGTTTCTGCTCAAATAGATAGTCTAAATACTTGAAGATTAGGCTGCCGAGGCAGTCTTTTGCTCTGACTCAACAATCCAGGTTGTAAAGGTTTTCCAATGTGATTGATATTGTCGCCTGGTCGACGGTGTGTATTTACCTAATTGTATTTACCTAATTGTAGTTTACAGGAGTTGAGCTAAGCTCGTGTTGTCCCGTCTCTCAGTCTACTTTTTATCCAATTTTTTCTTGAAAATATGGATGTTCCTTGCCCCTACCACCTCCTCCTCCAGCCCATTCCATTTGTCAATACATCTATAGGGGAAGCTAAACTTCCTGATATCGTTCTTGCAGGTAGGTCTTTTTACTTTGTAGCTGTGGCCTCTAGTTATTCCTGTATCCATAATTAATATATCCTCCCTATCCAGCCTCTCCAGCCCCCGGGTACATTTGTACATCATTATCATGTCTCCCCTCTCTCTCCTCTCTTTTAGACTCGGTAGATTTAATTTGTCTAGCCTCCCTTCATATGGCAGTTCTCTGAGACTTGGAACCAATCTAGTGACTGCTCTCTGGATTCTTTCTAACTTGTGAATATGCTTCTTTAGATGCGGGGACCACACCACTGCTGCATACTCCAATCTTGGTCTAATCATACTCTTCATAATTTTCGCTACCATGGTCTCATCCAAATAGTTCAGAGCAACTTTCATATTCCCGGCCATTTGATTCATGAGCTTTTGGGTGACACTTGGTCCAAATTGATTTAGCCATTTGGCATAGTAAATATCCACAAGGCAAAACTGAGCGAGGTCCGAAGGTTGCCAATCGTTTCCAAGTGGAAGACGGCGACCGGGAGGGACGTCGGGTTCTTGCACCACTGTTGCAATTGGTGGTACCATACCTGAGCCGGCCAAAGAGGTGCGATCAATGCTACCTGGCCCCGGTAATCCCTCAGTTTGTGAATGACTTTGCACATTAACACAGAGTCTGGTAGCGGAAACAGATAGATTGAGGTCCACTTGTTCCAGTCCACCAGCAATGCATCGGGTCCCCCCGTGCCGGGTCAAAAAGAGTGGCAGTCTGTGGTTCTCTGCTGACGTAAACAAGTCTATCTGTGGACGGGCCGGCTTTGCAATCATCTTGTTGAAGATAGCCTGTTAGATTGTCCATTCTACTAGAGTGCTCCGCCGGCGAGATAGAGCGTCTGCCCAGACGTTCGCTACGCCGGGGAGGTAGGTAGCATGTAGGGAAATCCCTAGCGAGTCGGCTAGGGTAAACAAAAATTCTGAAACTCTCAACAACTCTCGTGACCTCACTGAGCCTTGCTTCTGAATGCAAAAACCTGCGGTTTGATTGTCCATTCGGAATGCTATTGATTTGTTCTTCAATGTTGTGCCGTGAGTCTGGAGAACAAACAGGGGAACTAAAAGCTCTTGCTTGTTGATATGTGACTGTTTGTCTGTCCCCCAAATACCTTGCCCTTGGTGGCCTAGACTTAACTGATACCCCCAACACAGGGTCCCCGAGGCATCCGTGTCTATCCATACTGTAGGTGGGGGAGAAACCCATGACGTGACTGAGTAGAGGACGTCTTGCTTGGTCCAGGCCGATAGTAAGGTATGGATTAATGGAGGAATTGGCCATAATTTCTCCTTCGGCAAGAGAGGGAAGGCTTTGTTGCTTTCCATGATTATTCGCTTGGCTTTCAATCGGCCCAACTTGACAGTTATTTGTACCCAGTTGATAGAACCGATCAGGGAATCCCACGTTTTCCTGGTCGTATCCAGACTGTGGAGGAACCGGAACAGTTTCCTTCGAAATCTGTTGCGGTTGTCCACACTCTGAGTCAGAGTCAGAGCGGCGGTATCCCAGATCAGCCCTAACCACTAAATCGTCCTTGAGGGGACAAGGTGCGACTTTGCCAAGTTCACCTTGAACCCTAGGGCTTGTACATGATTTAACACCTGGTTGACATGGTCTAGACATAATTCTACAGAGTTCGCCACTTCTAGCCAATCGTCCAGATACCAAAACACCTGTATTCCTTGAACTAACAGGGGGAAAAGAGCTTGCCGGACGAGTTTGGTAAATACTCTTGGTGCTAGGTTTAATCCGAACGGCATCCTTTGAAAGACGTAAGTCTTGTGCCGGACTCTGAGAGCGAGAAACTTTTGGAACCTCTTGTTGATAGGGACATGCCATTAGGCATCTTTGAGATCTATCGAACACATCCAACCTTGCGGCGGAAGTGCGAATCTGAGCTGCTGAACTGTCAGCATCCTGGAGGGTGAATTCTCTATAAAGGTGTTCAGATGCGAGAGATCTAGAACTGGTCGCATCTGCCCACTGTCCCTTTTTGGCACTAAAAAGAGTCTTGACGTGAACACTGGCTGAAGGGGATCTATCTGGATAAGGACCCGTTTGGCAATCATTTCTCGTACCATGACCTCCGCCTCCTGAGACACAGGGGAGTATTCTTGCGGCTGACGCAGTCGAGGCCGCCGGAGCCACCGCCAGGTGATTCCTTTGCTCACTGTCTTCCCGGCCCAGGTACGTTTGGGCCAAGCTGAGCGAAACGCACGGAACGAACCCAGGTGCAGCCGGGGTTCGTCCTGCAAGGCAACTCCCCAATCCTGGGCCTTTGAGCTTGGCCTTGGGATGCGGGGAGTGTGAGTGGCTAGTTTTTTGGATGTGGAGGGGGGTTGGAATCGGACGCTTGACTAGCTTTGGCTGTTGCAGCGCCCTGATGATTTTTATATGGGGCTTTCGCTTTATACCCGTGCTTACCTTGTTTGGGTTTGTACTGATTACCTCCGTGCTGAGGAGGTGGTCTGGGGTCTCTAGGTGACTGTTTAGGGTGAGGTTGGTACGGTTTGCTACCGCACTTTGGTTTATGAAAGGGTTTCTTAGGTGGATCCTTCCTAACTTGGGAGGTAACCTGCTTCCACCCACTTACCATATTAAAAACTAAACTCCACGTTTCAGTGTCAAACAAGGTGGGTGTCAGAACCGGGGAGAGGGTTACCCGGCGACCTATGTCCGCCGGCAACTTTCTCACCAGATGTACTCTCAGATCTTGGTGAGCTCGAACCGCTTCCAAAATTGCAATTCTAATGTCCCCTAGGGACTGAATGGCGTTTTGTAGTGAAAGTCTGCGAGAAAGCTCAATGGCTTTTCTTATTTGGGGTTCATTGATGGCCAAGATCGTGCGTGCAAGAGAGGCGGCTATTTGATGACTCACCAAGTACTGCGAGAACATCCGGTAGGCTTTATTGCATAACTTAAAATCTCGGTCCAAGTGAGTAGCCGGGGGGGGGGAGAGAGAGAAAGGCTCATCAAGTGTATGCAATGACACTTTGGGGGCTGCCAGAAATGTTAGTAAGGCTGGGGGCACCCATTCTGCTTGGGATACTGGTAGGGAAAAATAATTATGATTCTCTGGTGGGATTTGATGTGAAGCTTTGGTGGTGATAGTTTTGGCGAATACCTGTGCTTCTATCTCCCAGTCAACCCAAGGGCCTACTCCCAGCTGCCGCATCTGCAGTACCGGAGTCTGAGCTTGGTCCAGAGCCGCAGTTGTAGCCAACTCCGGCGTAAGAGAATTTAAGGCTTTGACATCATTAATGCCATCAGCCTTCGACCAGTCAGCAAAAAGTCGTGCAGAAGCGGCAGAAGGAACGGCCGGCGCTGCAGAATACACAAAATATGCCGGGTTAAGTGAACTTGGGACACCTTTAATTAGGACATCTAATACCCGCCTTGTCTCGTCTCTGGCCCGAAATTTACAGTTCTTATTAATTTCGATGGACCACTCGCCGGGAACTGGAGGGTCCCCTGATACCGAAGGTTGAGCTATAAGGGGGTTCTCTGGCACTACAGGTACCCAAGAACAATCTGTGCCATAAAGGAGGGGCATGGGGCCCTTCCTCATAGGCTCTTTATCTAAGGGAGGGGGTTGAACATCAGTAACCACCCTAAAGTTGGACATAGCGAGTGCCGCCGGCCCTGGGGCAGCTGCTACCGACTGGGCTGGACAAGTAGGGGATACAGCCGGCGACTCTAAAGGGCTAAAAACAGACGCGTTAGGGGGGTGAGCTGAGAGGGTAACTTTGGGATGAGACGAGGCAGGGGTTTGATAATGTTGTATCACATTGTGTAATAACTCTTTTACCTGATCAGAAGTCATCCATTTCCTAGAGGTATCTTTGGATGAGTTTGAACTAGCCTCAAAATAATTACTAGGGAGAGACTGAGGAGCCGGGGAGAACAAACCATCCGCCGGCTCCTCACTCTGCTGTAAGATCTCTTGTGATTCTAGCCCGTGTGAGTCTATCTCATTATCTGCCAGGGACCATGATAAATCGGGCACTGACGACGGCAACACGTTGATGTCGCCGTCCTCAGTCCGTTCTGGAATGATATTTAGAGATGGGTCTGAATGGCGCCAGTAACCCCCTGCCGCCATGGGCAGGGAGTCCTGCGTCAACTGTGAGCTTAATTGGGCCCCCGGCGGATATCCCCTGAATTGGTCGGCTAGCACCCTACTAGGGCCTGCCGCCTTCACACCCCGGGGAACTACCGTTAATTTTGGGATTGCAAAAGTCACATTAGGAGGTTCACGTATAGCCTGTTCCTGCCTAGATGTACTGTAGATGGTAATGATTCAGATCCTATTTCTGACTCCCCAGAATCACGTGTAAATGTATCCGAGGGAGGTGTAGGAGGGAGCGGCTGCGGAGTCTCACGCCGGCTGCTCGGGGTGTCGTATTCTTCTCTGCGGCGCTTGTGAGACCGAGAAGAATCTGAGGTAGAGTGGCGAGCGTGTGTCCTTGGAGACTTCGACCTGGACCTCGACTTCCGCCGCGTGGTATGGTCAAAGGAGGGGACCTCGGTGACATCGCTCTCACTACTGCTATTGATAATCTCTTTACTGATAGCTTTAGTTTTGACCTTGGATCTGACCGCTTTGGAGGATCCTGGTTTAACTAAGGGAGACTTGATAATTAGTTTGTCCCACAGGACCTCATCGTCACATTGGAGGGCCTTGTGGGCTATGTCTTTAGCATATAAGTTAAACGCAGCCTTCACCTCGTACAAGGCCGCTAAACAAGACAGGTCTTTCTTAGCCAGCAAAGCGGTTTTTAATTCAGCACAGATGGCGCACTTTTTGGATAACCACACGCACCTAGAGCGGTCCCGACATTTCACGCATTTGATGCAAAGGGAATGAGCAAAAACTGGTAAAAGGGAACAAGAGGGCGTAGCGCAAAGTTCAAACCTAGGCATAGTGCCGTAAATGAGGTTCCCCCCCTCCGCCGGGATCAGAAGTCCAACTCCGCCGGAGAAGCAGCCGGGACCTGGACAAATTTCCAGGACTCAATGCTCATAAGGATAACCTGCGAGGTATTAAACATCCTAACTCAAATCCGCCGGAAACTTAGCTATAATGCACCACTACGCTAACCTTCCGCCGGACTTGTCTAGCTGATTTTCACAAACTCACCTGTGATATTTCACAGGTCCCCTGACCTTGTTAAGGTGTGATCCTACTGAACAAGGTTGCAAAACTCATCTTATCACTTCGTGTACACTTGACTGGGGGTGCCGCAGGCGGTACGTCTGACGTGTCACTAGTTCAGGCCGGGAGAGTTAACTCGGCGAGCCGAGTTTATATCCTTGCTCGGAATGCAATTCCGCCGGAAGAATGGTTCAGCCAAACCACGCCGGGATCTTTGAATGTTTCTACCCGTCGAAGACGAATAACCTGGGCCCCACTCACGGGGCCGCCGGAACAAAAAAAAACTGCCGGAAAAAAAAGGGGTTGGCACAGCCCCCTTTGACCGCAGTCCCACACACATAAAATAAATGCAATAATAATAATGATAAGGGACGTCTCCCTTACCCGAAGGAACAAGACTGCATGCAAGAACCAGAATCAAGGGCATACATAGGTAACAATAACAACAGAAAATTTAGACCACTAAATTACCTGAAACCTACGTTGGAGACCCCTAACTAGGCCGACCACATGGACTGAAGAACATCCCAGCAGACGACGCCCCAGCAACCAGCAGCCGCACCAAGCAGAGGGAGGCCACCCAAGGGGCCTAAGCAAAACACGAACCCTGGAAGGTGGAGCACCACGTGCAGACACCCTTAACCAGAGCTTTTGCTGATAATAGAAGAAAATGGCATGTACTACCTCAATATTGACAGTGTGTATCATGCCTCGTAGAGTGGTCGCCTTCTAGCTAAGTAAACACAACAACTAAGGCGTATCACAAAACAAAACACACGCGGTACACCCATCCGGGACTCGTAGACGCCTGTTACAATGGTACCCTATTTTAACACTTCTTCCTGCGGACCGACCAATCTGGCAGCCGTGCTAGCTAATCTAAACCTTGTTACTGCAACACAGATGTATACAAATGAGTTTTTTTCAGTAGTGGCATCCGCATCATACATGACGAGTCCGTGAGAGTTTTGAGCGTTCGCTCACGATGATATGGTTAATCTTTATTGTTTGGGCTCCTAGGCGAGACATTTGAAATGGCGAGCCATGAGTTCAAAGAGAGGCCATAACTTTGTTAAGGCAGTTCATCAATGATTAAGGACTCACTAGAAGCTCTGCGAACGACGAATGAAGCAGACACGGCGCGAGCCCTGTTGTCGGGAGGGACGCGGAAGAAGGAAGAACGAAGATGACCGCTAGGGGGCCTGGTGTCAGGGAAGCAAAACATAAGAAATGCACGTATATGGCAAGTCATATAATAACGATATTAAATTAAATTTTATTTTTTTATTTTTTACGGAGTTTTTGTCTGTAGGGTACCCAATCAAAATGACGATTCCATAAGGGAATTAGGCGTGCACTTATGATAAGTACTCCATGATGCTTCCGCGCGGGCTATTCAACTGGCGCAGGATGTTGAATGGAGACTATTACTATTAATAGGCGAAGTCATCAATGATGGAGGGGCCCTATTAAATAATATAACTTTTCAAATAAAAACTTATTAAATTCAAATTAACTTTTGAAAACATAATAAGGACTGAATTACTTGAACATTTTTGGGAAACTTTAACTTGGAAAAATAATCAAACTTTGTACAGTAGAGTATTTCTCATTCTTGTTAATACATACAACCTTAAAGACCGTTACGTCCACAGAGAATGTGGTTTCAGTCTTACGTCCTATATGGCGGTATTCCAGGCGACCTTGTTTTGGGTTTCCTCTGTTATCAAGTTCTTTAGTTTGAGATCGGACCGAAGTACCTAATCCCACGTCTTTCTAGATCCACCCCACGTTCAGTCCTACATTTCTTCACCCAATTCTGATCATTCGTTCTCTCCATGTGCCCAAAATAACCAAATCTGCTTGTGCACATCACTTCAATGATACTCCTAATGCCCAGATGCCTTCATAGTTTCTCACTCGATACACGGAAGCCATGATCCCCGAAGGGGTGGCCACAAACGAAACGCCCTCATACACCTGTCCCCAGTCAGTCGACGCTCATCATCCCATCTAGCACCGCTATCACGCATATGCTTCTTAACTCTATCATTCCATCTCTCTAAATTTTACCCAACATATCTATTCTCTATTAATATCTTCCATTTTAACCGGCCACGTCTCCGATGCATAGGTCATTGCACTCTTTACACACAAAGCGTACACCATTCCCTTAAGATGAAGAAGGAGTACAGTACTCCCCCTTCAGAGAGGAAGTCCTGATGCATTTCTCTTAAAAACTCGAGCTTTCACTTAGATTAACCCTTTTTACTAACACATATCCTTCTCAAACTGCACAAAATCGTCTAGATATAGCTAGAATCAAATTGTATAGAAGTTGCTCGTACAGAAGGGGTTGAGGATAGATAAATAGGTTTATTATGCTAGTAAAGTACTGTATATACAATTTCTATGTATAATTGCATAGTTCAGAGGCACATGAAAATCCTGATTTAGGACTCATAACTTGTAATTGCTCCGACATTGTCGCTGAGATGATAAAAGCCTCAGGGGAGACTGGTGTAAACTTAGTCACTGAGTTGATAAACACCATTATTAAAGATGAGAAAACCCCAGAGGATTGGCTCAAAAGTGTAATAGTAAATATATATGTTAGTCTTTTTGAAAAAGTGGCCTTTTTGCGAAATCACCGGGAGCTTTGCAAAATGACCAAAAACCTAGCCTTTTTGTAAAATGACACTTAATGTCTGGCCCATTTGCAAAATGTCCAGCATATTGGCCTTTTTGTAAAATTACCTGTGCCCTTTGGCAAAATGACACCAAACGTCTAACCTAACCTAACTTAACTTAACCTAACCTAACCTAACATTTTAGGTTAGGTTAGGTTAGGTTAGACGTTTGGTGTCATTTTGCAAAAAGGCACAGGTAATTTTACAAAAAGGCCAAAATGCTGGACATTTTGCAAATGGGCCAGACATTAAGTGCCATTTTATAAAAAGGCTAGGTTTTTGGTCATCTTGCAAAGCTCCCGGTCATTTCGCAAAAAGGCCACTTTTTCAAAAAGGCCGTAACATATACAAAGGAAAAGGGGATGCGCTAGACAGAGGAAATTATATGGGCCTGAAAATGCTTGACCAAATCATGAAGGCTGTGAGAGAGTCCTTGAGGGTTTGATCAGGCAAAGCATCTCTATTGATGATATGCAGTGTGGTATTATGCCGGGACGGGGTACAACCGATGCTATCTTCATAGTCAGGCAGACACAGTTAGTTAGTTATGTAGAGCAGATTAACCAGACCACTGAGCTCCATACGGAACTCTCATAGGTCTGGCCCGAAGGATTAGATCAGATTACTGAAAGGAGCTTAAGGCGACGCAAAAAACGGACGATGGGGAGGAAGGAAAATGACGGAGAATCGGATAAAAGGTCAGTGAATGATTTAGTACCAAAACAAGCCGTACGCAGACGGGCAGTATCTGGGCAGTCATAGACGTGGCGAACAGTTAGAGGGGAATGACAGGAGGAGCAGGTAGGGGGCGGAGTGCGGGGAGTGGACATCAAATAACCGTGAGTCAGCCGGGAATGGCCTATCCTAAGTCTAGTTAGTAAAACTTCCTCACACCTGTGAGACCTGGAAGACGAGGGCCAAGGACGGACAGAAGGTTTGATTGCACAGAGTTTATTATTGCAGGGTAGAGCATCCCAATGAGATTGCCACGTGCAAAGAATAGAAGGCTTGAGTAAGGACAGCCAATCACCTAACAGAAGGTGGGGCTGGCGAGAGATCATTAAAATAGCATCCTTAGCTGCAGCATCAGCGTCTTCATTGCCACGGACACCGATGTGAGCAGGAATCCAACATAACGACCTGGAATCCACGTAGGCTCATCTCGTGGAGAGCGTGTTCATAGTCAGGCAGATACAGGAAAGATACTTACTAAAAGGCAGGGATCTTTACTTTGTGTTTGTAGACCTGGAGAAGGCCTTTGATAGGGTGCCTAGAGATGTTGTGCAGTGGGCTATGATGAAACTTGGTGTGGAAGAGTGGCTGGTGTGTGTGAAAATGAAGATGTATGAGGATTCGCGAAGTGCGGTGAGGGTGAAGGGTGTACTGAGTGATTAGTTCGCAGTCCGTGTTGGAGTCCATCAGGGTTCAGTGTTAAGCCCCCTCCTCTTTATTATGGTCTTGGAGGCACTGTCTAGAGTTTTTAGAGGCGGACTTCCGTTGGAACTGTTTTATGCAGACGATTTAGTCCTAATAGCTGACAGTATGCAAGATGCTGAGGCCAAATTCAGAGAGTGGAGAGAGGGCATGGCGAGCAAGGGTTTAAGAGTCAATATTAACAAAACCAAGGTCATGCATTGTAGATTGAGACGAGGCAATGTGGAAAAGAGCGGTGCATACCCATGTGCAGTGTGTGGAAAGGGAGTGGGCGTTAACTCAATTCAATGTAGCATCTGTCGATGTTGGGTACACCATGGGAGTAAGCGCTGTAGTAGAATGAAGGGACCCCTGCCGAAGGATAAGTCAGAAATAGAGAAATTTGAGTGCGTAGTGTGCAAAGGCGAGCTTGTGATAAGTGATGATCCTGTGGCTGTGAATTTTGGAAATGAGTCTTTGGAGCTGGTGAACAAGTTTTGTTACCTAGGAGATACCATATCTGCCGGTGGTGGGGCCGAGGCTGCCACTGTTGCTAGAATTAGGTGTGGCTGGGGGAAGTTCAGAGAACTGATGCCAATCCTGACCATGAAAAGAATGCCTCTCGCCCTGAAGGGAAAGGTGTATGCCTCATGTGTTAGAAGTGCAATGACGTATGCCTCAGAAACATGGGCCGTTAAAGTAGAGGATGTCAACAGAATGGAGCGTAATGAGATGAGAATGGTGAGATGGATGTGTGGGGCCAGGCTACAGGAGACATTTAGGTATAAAGAGTATTAGCGAGGTGATGCGTACAAGTTGTTGTTGTTGTTGTTGTTCCCTAAGCTGCCTGGCCGAACAGCCCCGAGTCCCTGAGAAAGGCCATGGCCACGATCGGGCTTTCCCACAGAGCTCTCATTGAGTGTAGATTGTGTTGTTGTTGTTGTTCCCTAAGCTGCCTGGCCGAACAGCCCCAAGGCCCCGAGCAAGGCCAAGGCCATAACCGAGCGCCCCCACAGAACCCTCCCCGCCGACCACAATAAAGCCTGGGTGACCGAAGCCACTCCATGGCGGGGAGCTGAGGAGGGTGCGGAAATGCCCGGGAAACCAAAGCCCCACCCAGGGCCCTGTGTCCCTCAGCAATTATGAAGAGAAAGTTGAGGGGCAAGGGAAAAATGTGACGCTTTGGCTTCCAATCTTGGTAGATTGGGAGGTCAATCCACGTTAGAGACGCCGTCACTTGAGATCTAGAAAATATATAAGTAAAAGGAACAGTCAGAGTAAGCTATGGGTATGGCAGAGATTGCTCAGTTCTCACTCTAATAGACCAGCCCATCACCACATGACTAGAACCCAATCCTCTCAGCATCAGCTAGGAAAGGCCCTAGAAAGCCGCCTTTGGCGGGGGGATAGCTCCCCTATTTCAACCCTTTTCGGGGTTGGGCACCCGCCGGTGAGATTGTGTTGTTGGCGTAAGTGGTTGTGTGAAATGCAGTCTTCTATGATGTGTTTAATGGTATGGGATGGTGTGTTACATCCCGGGCAGGCGTCGACAACGGAGTCATCCAGTCTCTTCTGATAGCTCAGGAGAGCTACTTGCGTACAAGTAGACTGGGATGGTATGGACATGTGGAAAGAATGGATGAACAAAATTGGGTGAAAAAAATGCAGGTCTGTGATTGTGGAGGGAGCTGCACCAAGGGGTGGACCGAGGAAGACCTGGGATCGGACTATACGCGCCGATCTCAAATCCAAGAACTTGACAAGTGAAGCAGCCCTTAAGAGGGTTGCCTGGAACGCCGCCATTAGGACAAGAGACTGAAACTGCACTTATGTGTGGAACACTCAGTCTTAAAATGTTATGTATGTATGTATAATTGTAACCTCATACATTGTTGAGCGAGTGAGTGTGAGTGAGTGAGAGAGAGAGAATGTGTGTTTGGGTGTGAGAGAGTAGGTAATACGTGGATAACATGTACAAATTGTTATGTTGAGAGAGAGAGATCCTGTGTTTGCCCTACTAGGAGGCGTGTTTTGTTGAGGTTTACAAGCCTTCCTATGCTGAGTTGTTTATGTGATCATATGTAACAAGGATATATCTTATGTTTCAGACCACACCAAAATTCTTATACACTTACACAAATTATACTACAGCAGGAAAAACAAAATTCCAAGTTATACGTTTCGTTGAAAAAGCTCGAAAAATATCCCTGTTGTGGCTGTCGACTTTCAATGATACTTACTGTATATAGCTAAGTAAAGTAATGAATGACATACATCATATGTACAGAGGAACCACCCTGTTTTTATAGTGTTCGAGTTAAAGGGCGATTAGTACCTATTGGACCAGCCGCGTACGTTTAGGGCGCCAAGGAATAATAGGTACGCAATAACTTTCAGCCTATTTTTCTCAACAATGAATAGGAATATTCACAAGCACTTTGTGTCACACGAAACTACAGCCATTCCTGCATAATATGAGACTAAATAGGATATGCTTCTGAAATTTGGGAGACGAGTACAGTCATCGAAAGGAAATTATCCATGTTTTTTTGCGTACCTATTGGTTACCTTACCCTACACTTTTGTGCCAATCCTCGGGGATTTTCACATCTTAAATAATGGTGTTTATCATCTCAGTGACTAAGCTGACACCAGTCTCCCCTGAGGCTTTTATCATCTCAGCAACAATGTATTTACAATTTATTACTTGTAAACAAAACACACCTTCTTTTGCTCTTTCTCATCCTAATTCACTTCAGCACATACACCTATTCCACACGCCTATTCTTTCACACATATAGCCTTCCATTTGGTATCAGTTAGTTGACATACAACCAGCCTGGCATTCGCTAGTACTCCCGGGACCTCTCTCTCTTACGTGTCATCATTCACGCCTCTTACATTGCAGGTCGCTAGCCGAAAACTGTGTACGGTCAAGGTAAAAAACAGTTAGTCTGTCTGGGTCTGAGGCTTTTCCTTGGTTTTTCGTTGCTGGATATATGTATTCCCAGGGACAGGGTCACAAGCTCCCCCACCAAACCAGTTTAGTCGCCTTTTACGACACACAGAAGGCACATGAGGAATATTCTGACCCTTTACCCAAATGGGAAAAAACAAAAAAAAGTTAATGAATAGACATTAAAAAAATTCACATTTATATGGGGCAGGAAATTTAAAGAGCTCTGCAGAACAAGAATGTTAATAATATTATATAATGTGATGGTTTGAGACATACCTGAAGGTTTGGAGCGTTTCTTGGGAGTGGCATGCGAGGTGGATGGAGTGTGTAGTGCAGCTTCCTCGTCTTGTAACTCCTCGGCTAACTTCCTGGGTGCCTTGGGTGTCTGTCTGGGCGTGGTGCGGGGTGTCCGAGGGGTACCGGCTTTCTTCTGTCTTCTCGGGGTGGTGGACGGTGCGGGGCTTCTTTTTCCACCCTCGTCCTCTTCTTCGCTTTCGCTCTCCTCACGTAATATCGAGAGATCCTGTTTTCTCGACCCTCTATAACCTCTTTTGGGGTTTTTTATTGCGGAAGATCTACCAGGTGATCTGCCGGGGTACGTTGAATCCTCAGAATCCCCCGCTGTTGCTTCGCTAGTGTCTAGGTTGTTGTCAGGTTTATTAGAGCGTGGGGACGAGAAAGCTGGTTTTTGGTTGCGACGGGAGCGGCTGGCAATGATGATGTTATCCAGAGAGAGCTCACGGCCAGGGGAAGCCACCAGAGATCGAAAGTCCAGTCTAGCTTGAAGGATGCTTTGAGCCTGGGCTCCAGTCAACAGGAGGTGTGAGTGTGGTACACGCTGAGTCACACCGCGATCTGTTTCCACTATGTGTAGTAGCGTAGCCCCAGCACGAGTATGACCCACCACCACTCCAGGATCACTGTAATGATCAGTTTGTTGTCTAACGATACAGGCCTGACCCCGCGGAAGTAGATCCGTGGGCAGCAGGTACACTTCTCTTACTGACGTCTCGTACTGATCCAAAGTGAACTTCACATTCCAGCGATCTCGTACATCTTTTTCTATAAGAACCGCAGAGTAAAAATTGTTGTCAGTAAATCTGGCGAAGACTAAAAGCCCTGATTCAAGTTCTAGCTCCCTGACTCGTTTCAAGACCTGTGCCCTCTGTCTCTCGGCGTCTGCTCCGCCATGAGCCACAAATACCTCTTCTTCCTCCTCCGACAGTGGCGCCTGAGAGCACTCTAACATCTTTAAAATTGTAGGTGGTAGAGATTCCAGGAGCTCTGACATGGAGAGTGGTGAAGTATCTCTTTTAGTTGAAGAGGAGAGTGGGGAAGGTTCTTTCTCGGTTGTCTTTTTAGTCTCTCTCTGTTTCTGACTGGTGCTAGGTGCTGGTTCCAAACTATCTGGCGACTCTTGATCATACTCACTATCTTCCTCCTGCACCTTCACCACCCGACTAGCTCCTCCTCGACCCCTAGCTCGTCCTTTCATTGGACTTTTCTTCCTGGGGTTTAATCGACTGCCTCTCCCCCTCCCCCGCCCGCGTCCTTTTCCCCGACCACGACCCTCAGGTGACCTTCGGGAGGTGTCACTGCTTGAGTTTGCCAAGGACTTTTTGGGTGATTTTTTAGCAACTGTAAGTTCATCAACTACAGGGTTATTCGAGGCCTCGGCTTCTCTCCCACTCTTTGGTCGTGCCTGGGGTATGACAAATATACCATCATCATCATAGTGCTTGGAGTCTTCTGTGTTGTGTGACCGAGGTGGTGATCCTAGTAGGACAACACTGCTCATGGAAAGTCGTGATGTTTCTGTGCCAATGCTGGATATACCAGAGATGCGACGAGATGAATTTGATGAAGAAGAGCTCTTGTCACCCAGGTAACCGGAAGAGCATGTGCTAATGTCAGAAACGCGCCCTCGACTTCCACTGCTTCCTGTTCTTGACTCGCCCAAATCATACAGTAGACTCTCAGGCACAACTACCATACGATCACGTATCAGCATAACATGAAACATTTCTCTAGTCACAGGGTGTCTGAAGATTTCGTGTGTTTGTGTGTCTTCCTTGATGAAGCCATGTTTTAGTAAGTCATCAATGGTAGACAAGGAGGCATAGTTGGACAGAACTTCCGTATCTGGCACACTTGATCCTCTATCCGGTGACTTTCCTCTTAATGGCGACAAGGACTTATCATCAACCTTTTCGTCAGGAGAAAACGTGTGTGATTTTGAACCCTCCGCTCCAGATGCACTACTCTGATCTTCCTTAGCTATATAGCTGGCCCCCTCCGTTGAAATATTAGGACTGACCCCCTGACTAGTATTGGGTGTGGAGGTTTTCTGTTCCTGCAAGTGATGGGGTAAGAGGCTCATTGTGGACTTGCCACTTGATTTATTCTCAGACTTTGATTCCTTGTTAGCCTCTTGTGAAGTGCGGAGCTTCTTGCGTTTTCGGTGTAAGGGGTCCTCATCTTCACTATCTGTTTCTGCCACCAGCACTTCTTGGGAGCCTTCGATACTGCTTTGGCTCTGGCTTAAGGATCCATCCTTCTTACCTGAACCAAAGAGGCCTAGACTCTGGGAGGATCGAGACGCGGAGCTGTGACTGATGACGGGTGTAAACTTGCAAGAAACCGGGGTGGACTGGGAGACAGGGGTGACTTGTGAGATTAATGGAGTTAAGGAGGGATCATGAGAGACAGGAGTGGATTGGGAGGGGATAGGGGTAGACTGGGAGACACTCGGAGCAAGGGAGGGGACAGGGGTAGACTGGGAGATACCGGGAGCAAGGGATGAAACAGGAGTGGATTGAGAGGAAGTGGAGGGAGGTAAATAGGACACTGCGTTAGAATTCTTGGACCCTCCCTCTTCTAAAGAGACATTAACAGATACACTGTCGAAAGTGCTGGAATCTGATGGACGTTCTATAGAGACCTCCATAACCTCTGCAGAACTGTCACTACTGGTATCTGCTTTAGTCTCCTTTTCCTTCTCCATTATCTTTCCCTCCGTCTCACTTTTTTGTGCAGCCAACTTGGAAGCTTTGATGAATAGCGACTCACTCTCATGCAGTCCTTGAAAGTCCTGTGAACTAGGGGTAGATATGTCTGGCATCTGGAGTCTTATCACAGGCTGGGAGGGTTCACAGCTTTCTGGCGGAGACATTTTATCTTTTTGCTTGCTTGATTCATCTTTATCTTTTTCTGTAGATTTACTTAGACTCTGGCTGTCTTCTCTTTGAGATTCCTCAATGTCTAAACTGGGCAAGCTTTCTGAGTAAACTTTCTCTTGTGTGGAAGGTGGAGTTTCTCTCTGACTTGAGGAGCCAGTTATTGGTAGAGTGATCAGGGGTTCAATGTCTGGTTGGGTAAGAATCGCTGGTTTGCATACACTCTCCATCTGTGTTGCTCTCATGCTGCCAATGTCTCGCTGACTCTGAGAGCTAGGACCAAGCAGCGACTCAGAATCAGACAATCGTAGGAGACTCTCTGAATGCCTCCCTCCCTCCTCTCTGGTGCTCTGGAAGGACATGGGGTCTTGGGAAAATCTCTGTGCGGCTTCCTCGTTGTCTCCATACATTGACTCCGGCTGGGTACCTGTCAACATCAGGTTCAGGTCTTGGGAAGCGACCTGCTCCTCAAATGACATGTGGGCTTTCGATTTCTCAAAGACTACCTCAATGCTACGGTCCCGGTCGTCTATGATCTCTATGTCGCTGTCATCTGATGCTTGTGACTCACTAGTCCTCCGTTCCGGCATGGGCAGGGAACGTTTTGCCAGCCTCAAGTCCGAACTACCTGAACCTATAGCAGCAGATGTTGCTGCCTCTGATGATTCTTTGTTCCTTTTCTCTCCATTACTCAACTCCTCAGTTTCCGTCATCAATAGCCCTGTGTGAAGCATTCCCTCTTCTCTTCCACTCCCCTCATCTTCAGTATCAGCAATCTGGTATTTTGGTAGGTTTTGCCGCTTGCTAGCCTCTTCTTCTCTTTCCTTATCTGCCGATTTAGATTCTCGAGTTGCATTTTCATCACTACTACTGGATTGAAAGGTAAGCGTCTTGACGGCAGGGGAGTGTTGTAAGGGTTTCATGGTTCTTAGTGGCAGACGTTGCTTCGGACTGATCTCCACATCCTTCCTGGTGAGGGTGGAATAGTCAACGATGACCTTGTCTTCCCCCGACTCACTGCTCTCGCTGGTGTCGGCAATGCGTCGCTGCTTGTGGGGGACGTCACTGGGCTCCCCCTCATCGCCCAGGGCCCCCTCTCGTGCTCCCTCATGCCCATCCCTCTTACGTTTGAGAGGTGAAAGCTGTAGTGAGGGCCCAGGCTTGAGGAGGGATGCAGATGAAGGCTCGCCCAGAGAGTCACTCAGAGGTGTATTGGGGAACAGCCTGAAAAATAATTGTTTTATTGGAATGTTGGAATACTTTAACTATAAATATAAATTAAGCATTAGAAACTCAACATTTATAACACTACTGAACAGTACAGGTCTCCCTCACTATCCAATGCCCCAATTTACGATATTATTGTAGGTTTTTAGGTGTTTGTGTTTGTGTTTTGGATGGTCCCACAACGCATCCCCATTTACCCCATTAATTTTAGGGTTCGCTATACGATTTTTCCTTTTAAGATTGGGTTTTCAGGAACGTAACCCAATCATAAATCGAGGGAGACCTGTACTAATAAATAAACTACGGTGCTAGAACTACTGTTCAGTCAGCGTTTCTATAACACGGAAATATGGTACCCAGAAAGTGCCGCGTACTAAAAAATAAAGTTATGGAAACCTTATGTTCATATGCTATAGGGTTTCTGGGGACCCGAGCCACCTCGGATATCGACATTTTTGGCTATTTTCAAGATTCTTAAGGACGTGGCTGATCAGCCACGTCATAATGGATCCATTATGACAAGTGGAAGAATTAGGTGGAAGGGAAACACAGGAAAAAGCTTGAATTCTCCATTTCTCTTACGTTTCGGGCTACGCAGAACCCATCTACAGTCTCTCTGAAGATGGGTTCTGTGTATCCCGAAACGTAATAGATATAAAGAATTCAAACGCTTTCCTGTTTTTCCCTTCCACCTAATTCATTCTTAACCCACAGAACCCCAGCTGATATAATAAAAATAGTACACTCAGGGACCGGCTCAAAATAGATATATATTTTTTTCCTGAAAACACATTGAATGGGTTAGAAATGAAGGAAACTAACATAAAACTTCATACAAACCACCCGGGATTCGAACCATGGACCTTGTGATCAACAGGCACTCGTGCTAACCACTACACCACACTGGCCACAAAAGAGGTCTTGCAACCTGGCAACAGCCGTTACCCAGGATCTGTCGGGTAGACATCCATCCACCCATAGACATTTGTACACAAGATACCCCCTACCAGTGAAGTATAGAGGCAGTTCCCAGTCCGTGGGAAATCATATAATCATTAAATCAAGTAATGCCACTTGAGAAAAACCTCACACAAACCACCTGGGATTCGCTCTCTGTTGGAGAGAGAATCTTTCTTGTGTTACTGTATGATCTTTTTTCAAAATGATAAATATCCCTCCCCCCCACCCCTCTTTGTCATCCTTCTGACCAGCCCTAAAAGAGCTTTGACTTGTGAATCAATGGTCTGATTAGACTACTGTATTTTACTTTTTTTATCAATATTACAATGATCAGTTATATATTAGCAGCCATAACATCTATACAGTCAGGTCTCGATATACACGCGTTTTCTATACACGGTTTCGTTTGGACACGGTAACCTCAAAAGTTCCAAAGTCGGCCACAACATGGAAAAGTCGGGATCATATACGGGTGGCGGCCCAAGCCTACAGTAGGTATAAAGTATATTATTATATATATATATATATATATATATATATATATATATATATATACCGGTATATATTTTTTTTTAAAGATTAAGAATGTTATTTATGCATCAAATGTCTGTCTGTCTATCTATGTAATGCATCTATCTCCCTTATACTTGAATATAACTATGTCTTATTTGGTCTTTTTTTAATCTATGAATCATTTCTAATAAGATGGAATTGAAAACAATATTACCCTTCCAACACACAAATAAAATTAAAAAGTCAATTAAGCAGTCTCTACGTTTCCAACATAGGGCTTATGATCTCAGCCGCTACCACAGCGGGCCGATTTATCGGTACTCACGCGAAGTAACCAAATAATCTCTAGAGTTGCACCTCAATTCACTACTAGGCACGTTGTACACACTCCGAGACGACTAAGAAGGAAGAGAAAGCGAAGGAGAGAAAGAATTGTTATAGTTACCCATTTAATCTAGCTGCTCTCCTCTAAGCCATGCTCCATGTTCTATGAGCCTGCGCCAGGACCTGCCAAAGTATCAGTCACTTCGCGCCCACCGTCGATGTCACACGCCTTTTATGTCTGTGCTTCGCGAGTGCCTGCTTTGCATCCCCTTCGCTTCAACTATTAGTGAGTGTGAGCCTTTTCAGGCTGTTGAGGTTTTAGAAGGATGTTCAGTGATGTAGGCAGCACTTTACTAGGGATTTATGGCGTGTTTATGGGTCTGCGCGTAGTGCTGGAGACGTGTTTATTTATTTGTTTTCTTCGGGGGTGGTTGGTCCTCAACGCCGCGTAACGGTCGTTGTGCGTCTATTCTACCCTCGCTTTTCGGATTCATGTTCACTTTAACTACCCTTAACGTACGTTGGGGGGGATATGCTTCCCGTGGGATGCATTGTGTTTCTTTCCCTTTTTGATGTACTTTTTGTTTTATTGTTTTTTCATATGACTACGTGTCGATGTTTTACAAGACTTGAGCATGAGGTTTCTCTGGATTCTGCTTTTGTGTGAGCATAGGCCACACAGCCTTTATTCTCTCACAAACATGCTGCTTTGGTCTCAACTGACCTTTAGCCCTTCTGACTTGTTTCTTAAACCTGTCCATAGTTGGTGGTCTTGTATTTCGTTCGCCTGGTTCACGCTTTTGTCAGTTCCCTTTCGTTTCCCCGGGCCTACTTGGCTCGTGGATACGTGGTTCTGGTGAAAATGTCGGTCAAACCCTAGGCTATCCTCCTTTTATTTTATTAATTTAACGTAATTGTGGGGCTTCTCGGGCAGTGTTTAGCTTTGTTACTAGGTTTTTTCACTCAGGGATTGACGCTGCCCTAGTGTTTTCTCTTTTCTGTGAATTGTGTAACTAGGCTAGGCCTGTTTTTTAACTTGAGCTGACCATCGTCGGATTGGGCCACACAGTCCTATCCTTCTGTTTTCCTCTTGTCTCAACTGACTTGCTGGTTGGTCTTCTACGCTCTTGTTAAAATTCTCATTATATTGTGTGTTTAAGCTAATCGGTTTTTTGCCTTGAGCTGCCCGCCGTTGGAATGGTCCACACAGGTCCCTTCCTTCTGACTCCACTGACTGGGAGGTCTCGGTCTCGTAGCTCTCGGTTAAATTCTCATTTTTCTTACATTTTACATATTTCTGTTCTTCCCCTGCCTGTGGTTACTTGATCACAATAAGGGGGGGGGGGGGATGTCTGGAAACTGTACGCGATAGGGGCCCCGCTCACAGGGAGGATATGCTTGGACAAGTTGACTCGATTTTCGTGTTTACTCACGTTTTTTCGCCACACAGGCAAGGGTCTTCTGGTGTCCTCAGCTCCTTCATCTTTTTAAATCCGCCCTACAAGCGCCTTTATCTTTTTGATGTGCCCTGTGCCTTGTCAAGGCCTAGGCCACATAGCTTTTTCACTTGACTTGGTTTATGCGCCCTGTTCTGCCCCCTATTTCATGTACAGTTGGTCAAGGATGAAAGTATACAGTTTTTCGTCTGCTATAGCCACACATAGTTTGTCATGTTGGCAGCCCTGGTAGCCATATCTCAGAGCCCGCCCACCTTATACAGGGTGTTTAAGAACGTGTTCCTGGACTTAGTTGTCAGACGGAAATATGAATATATTGCTCTATAATCTTTGACGTGAATATCACTTCGGAGATATTAAACACTTAATGTTATTGATAGATATACAAGAAATGCGAGAGTGAAAACGAAAATCAAAACTTCTACCTATATACGATATTTCAGTGGAATACAGGTCCATTTTCGCACGTGGTAATATGTGGCTAATAATGTAGGGTATGGTGATATCAATGTTGCAGTTGGTTTGCAGGTGTTCTGCTGATAAAAATAAAAATAATAATAATAAATAAATAAATAATCACAAGTAAAGCCTCATGGTAAATGAGTTTGGAACAGTGTGCGAAAAACGGAATTTGAAGGTAAATACGGGGAAGAGCAAGGTTATGGTCTTCGAAAGGGGTGAAGTCACAGAGTGTGAGGTGAAGCTGAACGGTCAGGCTATGGAGATCGTCAACTCTTTTAAGTATCTGGGCAGTGTGTTGAGTAAAGATGGGACTATGGATGAAGAGGTGTGGGAGAGGGTACAACAGGGGAAGAGGGTTGTAGGAACGTTAAAAGCAGTAACAAGAAATAGGGTGGTCAGTATGGAAGTGAAGAAGTCCTTGCATGACAGTGTGGTAATCCCGACACTGACTTACGGAAGCGAAGCATGGACGTTGGTTGAGAGACTCAGACCAAGAGTGAGAGCAGTGGAAATGAATTACTTAAGGAGTGCGTGCGGAGTTACATGGAGGGATAGACAGACTAATGAGGAAGTAAGAAGGAGGTGTGGTGTGGAGGTAGATGTGCTGGAAAGTGTGAAAAGGAACAACTTGAGATGGTTCGGCCATATGGAACGTATGGAAAGCGAGAGAATGACTAAGAGGGTGTACGAGAGCGAGGTGGAGGGACAGAGGGGGAGAGGTAGACCGAATATGAGGTGGAAGGATGGAGTGAGGAACTACATGAACGAAGGCGGTGCTGGTTGGGGGGAGGGGCGTCGACTGACTGGGGACAGAGGTGCATGGGGGCGGTTCGTTCGTGGCCACCCCTTCGGGGATCACGGCGTCAGGCAATAGATAGATAGATAGAAAGCCTCATTATGCTTCGAAGACTGACTCATAAAGCAATGGCGCTCGCAAGATGAGTAAAATTGCTGGGTCATTACCCTATTGAACACACAGGCTTCCTTACGTCCACGTTTAGGAATTAGATTTTTGTGTATCTAAAGTAGACGAATATGGAGTGGCTATAAAAGATATTACGATATACACTTAACATTATAACATTCATAATAAATAATGAGTAGAAAGAGGAATCTAATAATACTTGTTAATTAATAAGTAGGTAAATATTGATATTTCACTTTCATCCCCAAGACTGGATTATATGTGATCCAAAGGGCAATGAAACAGAGGCGAGCGCCGCGGCTACGCGCTGTTCCAGCGTATGCCCCCAGCTTTGTTTTGCTATCTCCATAACAGTATTTAGTCACCCTGAAGGTTTATGAATAATTCTCTAACTTTTGATATTTATGGAAACGCTTTTTCGAAGCACTCCGTATATTAATTAATGTATCAATATAAACAAACCCATCTGTGTTGGGATGGTTTGGGCTAGTGGAAAGGCGGTCATGGCTGCCAACATGACAAACCATGTGTGGCTATAGCAGACGAAAAACTGTATACTTTCATCCTTGACCAACTGTACCTGGACAGGGCTCCTTGGACAATGGCTGATTGGCTGTTTTCCTATCCCTTATGTCCTGTTCCTTGTGTCCTCCTTCTGTACCTGGTTCCCGCCCTACAGGCGGCCTCCTTGTATACTGGGTGGACCCAAGGACCACCTGAAAAGTCCTAGGACTCGACCCAAAGTGGCGATGTCCTGTGTGTTTTGGATTCCCTCCCCGCCCCTATTTAAACTTATAGGGTACTGTTGGGTTGCTCACACTTGAACTTTTCCTTCCAGCTGGTGCCCGCTCTACTGCCGGCTGTCCCTACGCCGCCGCCACTTTGCCACCTCCTCCCTCCGCTCTCACAGAGGGTTCTCAGGTATTTCAGATGGGACAAATTTCCCCGAAATTTGGTTTGGACCTGTTCCCAGGGTTGGGCCTCGCTAAGGGGCTTGTCCCAGCCCTGGTGTTGAGGGTCTCCGGTGTGGGTGGTTTTTATTTGACTTTCCTGTTATACTTGCTACTTAGCTTCTTACTGGATATTGTCTTACTGAGTATTACATGCTGATTTGGCTATACGGTACTGCCTCATATTGCCTGTCTCACCTCCACTGGTGGGTAATGCTTCCCCCATTTTTCAGTGCTGTGATGCCGGCTCCTCCCTGCTCTCGGCCGACATGTCATGCCCTATACCTTGTCAAGGCCTAGGCCACATAGCTTTTTCACTTGACTTGGTTTTCAGCGCCCTGTTCTGCCACCTTTTTTCATTGTACCTGGACAGGACTCCTTGGACAACAGCTCCTTGGCTGTTTCCTCTCCCTTGTGTCCTCCTTCGGTACCTAGTTTCCGCCCTACAGGCGGCCTCCTAGTATACTAGGTGGCCCCAAGGACCTCCTGCAAAGTCCTAGGACTCGACCCAAAGTGGCGATTGTCCTGTGTGTCTTGGATTCCCTCCCCTTCCCTATTTCCACTAATAGGGTAATGTTGGGTTGCTCACACTTGACCTTTTTCCTTCCTGCTGGTGCCCGCTCTCCTGACGGCGCAACCTACACAGCTTCACCCCCTCCTCCCTCCGCTCTCCCGGAGGGTTCTCAGGTATTTTGGGTGGGGTCTTTTTTCCCCAAAGGACTTGGACCTGTTTACCAGGGTTGGGTCTTGCCAAATGGGCTTGTCCCAGCCCTGGTGTTTGTGGTCTACTGTGTGGGTGTCTTTTAATTGACTTTCCTTGCTACTTGGCGTCTTCCTGGATATTGTCTTACTTGGGTTTCAACTGCTATTTTGGCTCTACTGCCTCATACTTTTTCCGTCTCACCTCCACTGGTGTGTGACGCTCCCCCCCCATTTTTCGGTGCCGTACTGACGGCTCCTCCCTGCTTCCGCCTGACATGCTTTCGGTCGGGGGTTCTGCCTCCGCACGGCCTGCTACGCCAAGGATGTCTACGACCCCCGCCGATGTGAAGTTTGTCTCTCCGCCCTTCACCTCCTGGACGCACCCTGCTTCGGAGGAAGGCCGACGGGCCTAGATCGCCTCACAGGCGAGGATCTCCTGGTGTCCTCTGGCTCTTCATCTTTTCTAGAATTCCGCTATACAAGCAAATTTTCTACTTTTTGATGTACCCTGTATATCTGTATCTGGGAATCGGCCACATCGCCTTTTTTCTCGGTTATTGATGGAGTTGGTGCCCTGTCTCAGTTTGAATGTACATATGGTCCTGGATATGGCTACTTGGCTGATTTCCTATCCTCTGTGTCCTCCTGTGCTTCGTTTCCGCCCTACAGACGGCCTTCTAGTGTACTAGGTGGAGTCAGGGACCTGTTGCCTAGTCCCAGGACTCTGCTCGCGTGGCGATTGTCCTGTGTGTCTTGGATTCCCTCTCCTATTTTGTACCACTTAGGTGTCGGGTAGCTCACACTTGACTTTTTACTGCCAGGGGGGTTCGGCCTTGACTCCGCGTTGTGTTTACACACGTTTTCCGCCAAACAGGCAGGGTGTAATCTGCCTCTTCCTCTTTCTATAGAACCTCGCTCCACAGGTGAGTTTTATAGTCTTGGATGTACCCTGTGCTCTGTCTCTGTCACCAGGAATCGGCCACGTGTCTTTTTCCTCTGGTTCTTTATGCCCTTTGCATTCATATGCACCCAGGGACCGGCTGCTTCGCTGGGTTTCCCCCCCTTGATGTGTCCTCTGTTAATTTCCTTCTGTGCCTCGAATCCGCTCCACAGGTGGCCTCTTGCTCCTAGATCGCCACAGAGCCTCGCTGACAGGTCCCAGGCCTCCGCTCACGTGGCGTTGGTCCTGTGTGTATTGGATTCCCTCCTTTCTTCATTGACCTTTTACCGTCCATCCCCACCGTGGCCTCCACTTTTGTGTTTGGCCTGCTGCTCCGCTCCTCGGACTTCACTGGGTTCTTCAGCCCTACGTTGCATTCGCTTTTCCTGCCCGGTCCAGGACGTTCGCCACCCATTGCCGTCGACTGGTTCGGGTGCTTTCTCTGCTCGTCAGCCCCTGCCGACGTCCACAGCCACCTCCTCCTGCCGGCCATTTTAAGTCCGGGACTGACGTTCCTGGGGGTGGCATGGCAGGAGGCTTTCTTGCTTGTGCTAAGCGACACATGCTCCGCACAATGGGAGGTCGTGGCGAAGCCCTCGTCGTCCTCCTCCAACCATGCGAGTGGTGGTCCGTCGCCGGCAAGGAGCCCTGGGGCTTGGGCTATGGGACGGGCCGCGGTGGGCGTTGTATACAGTCCTCCCGTGGCCATTCGTACCCGGTTTGCCGTTCCGTCCTGTGGGTGGACTATGCTGGCAAGTTCCGGGACCCTCGTCCCTCCGCTGCCTTGCTCGGACGGGAGGGGGACAGGCCGGAGCGTGAGGCCCGCTCTCCGTTTTCATCAGGACGGCCAGGTGGACGGAGGTTTGGCCATGGTAGTTCCTTTCTCCATGACAACTTAACGGAGGTTATGCTCCGCACAACGCGTAGCTCCTCCTGGCCCATACCCTCTCCCCTCAACCGGCCGTCTCATTGACTTGGTGGTGGGCCTGACGCAAAGCGCCCGCACCGGCTTCTCCCGCCCCCACTTCCTGCGCTAGCCACGCCGGTTGTGGGCACGACGGGGTATAGTAGGGTCTGGCCTGGAGGTGGAGGTCTTAACCTCCTCTCGGGCGCCCTACCCGTCATCGACGCAGTGTCTCAGGAGGTGGCCCAGGTACTCCGGTCCATGTATGGGGGAGGTGCCGTCGCGATGACATCTCCACACATTGTGTCCTGGACACACTCGCTGTAGTCGTCCGTGTCACAGGCCTGGGGTTCACCATCGCTATTTCACATGGCGGTCCTCCCACCTTCACACTGGGAGCCATGGAACCTCCACTGTGCTCCTGTTCCCCCGGGTCGGGTGTCCACGTCAACACTTGTCGTGTTCTGCCCGTTCTCGTTCACGAACGTGTTCTGGGTGTTTTCCCGGCTGGGATCTTTACCTTGGGCGGCACTGACCGTGCCTTTAGGCCAGCTCGGACTCGACTACCTTGTTCTACTGGTCCCCTAACACTTCCCTGTATCGCCTCCCCCTTTACTGGCTGTGGCCGGTACCGCGCTTGCTACATATGAGACTATCACACTGGGTCGCTCGGGGCTCGCTCGCGGCAGCGGTGCCCTGGCCTGCTCCCCCGGCGGCCATCTGGATAGCCACAGATGTGTCGTGTGAGGGGGGTGGGGCTTCCGATCTAACATGGGTCTTCGCCACCACGGCAAGTGGTCAGAGCTCTTCGCTTTCGCGTCCGGGCCATGATCCTGTTGGTACCGTTCTTCTTCCTGCGGGATCGCTGTCTTGCCCTGGCGGGCTTGTCGGTGGCCATTCAGTTGGTCTTCTTATCCGCTGATGCCTTCGGCACGGACTGGAGTGGGTGACAGTCGGTGTCCACATTGCCTCCGCCCGTCGCACTCCTCATGTGCTACGTCCTCCACGGGCTGGGATTTTTCTGGCGCGGGGTTTGGTTGATCGCGCCCATGTGGCCGGCCCGTGCTTGGTACGCTCCGCTATACATACATGTACTGGGTTCCCGTCCTTTGTCCGTTCACATGCTTTGTAACGGCTCAGACGGGTTGCTTTTCGGTAGTTGGGGTGTACTGTAGGACGATCAGGTCCCACCTCACCACTTGCCCGCCCAGTCGTCACTGTGGATGATGTTGGTGTGGTGCTCACCGTGCCTCAGCACGACTCGCCGGAGTCCCCCCCCGCTGCACTTGCTCCTGCAGTCTCGGTTACCACACCAGCCTTAACAGTGTTCCAAAGAGACTGCACCTTCACAAGACTCTCCTGTCAGTTAGACAATTGGCCTATGGAACACTACAGTCCTGCCCCACCGCTGCTCCAACATGTAAACTCTGTTGCCGCCGCAAGTGTGTTGCCAAACGGCTGAAACAATGGTGTCCGTGTTCCGTTCCCCTCCCTGTCTCCGGCTTCCTCTTGGGCCGGATTGGGGCCCTAGGGCCCTTGTTGGTATTTGTGTCATAAATGTTTGTGTGGTTGGGTGGTTACCGCCTTTTGTCCTCGGCTTGGCTGATATGCTTCATCGGCGCTGGCTGATGTCTCCGTGGAGGGCTTCAGTCATCTTGGATTGGGTTCCCTAACTGGCTCCGTGACGCTGGGTAGTGAGCACACAGCTCCCTCGGTTACGTTTGTGTTCCGTTCCCTTCATCACTGGTTTGGGACACTCGCCGGCATGTACGGTCCTACATCTTTCGAGGCCGCCTGCCCGCTCTTGGGGTACCCTTAGAGGCCTTGAAGGGGCTGGTGCTCCCTCACAAGGGGTGTCACCTTTCTGAAGACCTGCTTTAGGCTCCGTCCGGCTCCAAACCATAGCCAGGGCCCCTTCCCTCGGGTTTGTCACTTTGACCCCTTCTGTTCGTTTTGTAGACTCGTATGGAACTTCGGCTATGCCAGAGTCAATGCCCTGTTGCTTCTGTGTGTGCCACTGTGCCGGGACGGGCTTCGGTGTGCACATACCTCTCCATGCCCACGGCCAGGCTTCATATGCCTTGGGTCGCGTTCCATCAACGTGTCCCCTACTTCATCATCCATCCTGCTTCTCTTCCTGCTGTCTTCGTCCCATACTGTATTTTCTTCCTTTCCCTGACAAAGGGGGGGGGGGGAGGTCTTTTTTGTATGCTTGTACAAAGCCTTTCTTTCAATACATGTCTGTTTGGTATGTAGGATGTCGCTCTTACGGTTTTTATATTATGACTACACTGTCTACGGGTTTTACCTTGGTATGCTTATGCCGCATACCCATGTCTTGTACATGTCGGATGATGTCGTCAGCCGGCTATACCGTGCCATTTTGTTTTGTAAACACTTAACACCTGCCTTCACTTACGGTTTTCGCTCTTACACTTTTTCCGTTCTGACTCCACTGTCTCCGGGTTCTGTGTTGGTATACAGTGGAGCCCCCATCCTCGCTACACCGGTCTTCGTTGATTCAATTCTCGCACCACACACCAAATATTCCCAATTTCAATTCTCGCGCCAAAAGTCTCATTCCTCGCATCAAAATCCCAGCCGAAACCCGAAAAAATAGCAAAAATAACGAAAAACTCTACATAAAACTAGAAAACAAAAAAAAACAATAATTTTGTTTTAACATAACGAAAGAATCTGCCAGTAGCTTGCCGTTTAGAGACGAAATCCGAGATCCGATCGTCAAATGCGCAAGATGCCGCCATCATTGTATGACGTCATCACTAAGCAGACGCTTGCAGTTTAGCTAGTATCTGTGTTGACAAAACAACCGTTTGCAAGCCTTTTTGTGCCTGAACCCCTTATCTCTCGCGTTTATTATAACCTCTAGTACATCTAGTGATAGGGATGGTTGGCTTGGTGGTAGCAATGAAGGAATTTCATGCTCAAAACACAGCAAAGACCAGTCCATGTCGGACGAAAGCGATTGAATTGCCTAGCCTAGACGATGTTAGCCTAGGCTAGGCTAAGTATGACAATGATTTATAATAAAATCTGTGTGGCAAGTAATCTTCTCATTATACGTCTTTTCCTCATAATATGTATTTATTGGATGTATTTGGGGCGAAATGGGTACTTGAGGGGTGGCTGGACGAATTTAGAACCTAGGCCTAGGCTAGGCCTAAAAAAAATTGCATGATAGAAACAATGCCCCAATCTACAGTATTTATGGTTAGGACTGTCATTTAGCCATGTCTACATTATTATTTACAATGCATAAGATTTAGGCCTAGGCTACTTGATGTAGCCTAGACAAAAAACATGTTTTCATAGCCTAACACTGGGAAAAAGTGCGGTAATTGTTTAGATATTGGGCCTTTTTTTTCTAGTTATTAAAAACTTATTCTATGGTTAACTGTCTTCGTGGTGCGATGTATAAGGTGTTGATTTTCGGTGTGAGCATCCTGGGTTCGAGTCCACGGACTGCCACATGTGTTTGTAAATTTCATTAATCGATTTTAGGAGTATGGTTGGTTGTTGGAAGGAACATAATAATTGATATTGGTTCAGGAGTAATTTATCGAGAGGACTTCCCTAAGTGGTTAAGGCCCCATTAATTGCTCTTTCCATTCACATATGCATAGCCTACGTGAGTTGCAGTTGGGATGTGTGTACATGCTTAGATTGATATGCAGGATTCGAAGTTGCATAATAAATCGTAGGCAGTGTCCACCAACCTTTAACTGTCTTCGTGGTGCGATGTATAAGGTGTTGATTTTCGGTGTGAGCATCCTGGGTTCGAGTCCACGGACTGCCACATGTGTTTGTAATTTCATTAATCGATTTTAGGAGTATGGTTGGTTGTTGGAAGGAACATAATAATTGATATTGGTTCAGGAGTAATTTATCGAGAGGACTTCCCTAAGTGGTTAAGGCCCCATTAATTGCTCTTTCCATTCACATATGCATAGCCTACGTGAGTTGCAGTTGGGATGTGTGTACATGCTTAGATTGATATGCAGGATTCGAAGTTGCATAATAAATCGTAGGCAGTGTCCACCAACCTTTAACTGTCTTCGTGGTGCGATGTATAAGGTGTTGATTTTCGGTGTGAGCATCCTGGGTTCGAGTCCACGGACTGCCACATGTGTTTGTAAATTTCATTAATCGATTTTAGGAGTATGGTTGGTTGTTGGAAGGAACATAATAAATGATACAGTATAATGCATAAAATTTAATTTGTGTACAATAAAACATGTTTTCATAGGCAAAAAATAGAAAAAGATGCAAATTTTGGCATGAGCACGGAACCGATTGAATTTCCCCATAAGAACAGTGCCCCGATCTTGGATGTTTCAATCCTAGCTCTATTTCTGCGGAACCGATTAGCAGCTAGGATGGGGGCTCCACTGTACTTATGCCTCCTACCCGTGTCATGTACCTCCAGAGTGTCGTCTGATGGCGTCCGCCTGCTCTGCCGTGCCTTGTGTTTTTGTGAATACTTTCCACTTGGCTTCACTTTAGGATTTCGCTCTTCCAGTTTTTACTTTCTGACTCAACTGTCTACGGGTTTTGTGTTGGTATGCTTCTGCCTCCTACCCATGTCGTGTAACTACAGTGTCATGTGGTGACATCCACCGTCTCCTGTGTCTCTTCCTCCCGTACTGTATTTTCTTTCTTTCCCTACAACAGAGGGGGGGGGGGGTTTGTATGCTTGTACAAAGACTTTCTCTTTCAATACTTGTCTGAACAGTACTGTCTGTTTAGTGTTACGGATGTACCTCTTAAGGTTTATTACATTTGGACTATACTGTCTACGGGTTTTTGTATTGGTATGCCTATGCCTCATACCCATGTCTTGTACATCAGAGTGTCTTCGGAGGTCATCCACATGCTATGCCATGCTGTGCCGTGCTGTTGGTTATTGTACTACTTTACAATTGACTTCACCTTTCCCATGTTGGTGTGCCATTCCAAGGTCGACATGACCTCTTCCTTTACCTGCCTGTGCATTTTAGACCCTAGACTGATACACTTGTAACATGTACTTTCTTAATATGCACCGTACTGTTACGCTCTTTTTCCTATAAACGGATTTGTTTATTTGTGTCTTTTCTTGGTCATCTACTTTTGCTAAGGCTTGGGGTTTTTAAGGTTTCTTGGATGTCCGCCTCCAATTTGGGATTCAAGCCCTACGTTGGAAACGTAGAGACTGCTACTAAATTGGGAGGTTTGACGACCTCCCTTATAACCAAATAAGGAAAACCTCTTATTTGGTAGCAGTCTCGGAGTATCCAACGACAGAGTATCCCGCCCTCATGCTGATCCCCTGCCCATCCAATCTAAACTGATTACTTGATACCTCGATACTTTGGCAGGTCCTGGCGCAGGCTCATAGAACATGGAGCATGGCTTAGAGGAGAGCAGCTAGATTAAATGGGTAACTATAACAATTCTTTCTCTCCTTCGCTTTCTCTTCCTTCTTAGTCGTCTCGGAGTGTGTACAACGTGCCTAGTAGTGAATTGAGGTGCAACTCTAGAGATTATTTGGTTACTTCGCGTGAGTACCGATAAATCGGCCCGCTGTGGTAGCAGCTGAGATCATAAGCCCTACGTTGGATACTCCGAGACTGCTACCAAATAAGAGGTTTTCCTTATTTGGTTATAAGGGAGGTCTTCAAACCTCCCAATAAAAATTACTCCTTTGTCTTTTCAGAAACTTAAATCCGTCTCATATAATTTCGCATGTTATCGATCATTTGCCCCTAGCAACTATCTCTATCTATCTGTCTCTCTATACATTATCTATCTCCTTTATACATTAATATAACTATGTCTTATTTGGACTTTTTGTAATCTATGAATCATTTCTAATGCGATGGAATTGAAAACAATATTATCCTTCCAACACACAAATAATAAAATGAAAAAGAGTCAACAAAAATGTCTCCTTTGTCTTGTCAGAAACTTAAGTCCGTCTAATAATAGCTTGTATGTTATCGATCACTTCCCCCTCTGCAACTCTCTCTCTCTATCTATCTATCTCTCTAATGAATCTATCTAACTCCTTTATACATTAACATAACTATGTCATATTTGAACTTTTTGTAATCTATGAATCATTTCTAATGCGATGGAATTGAAAAATATAATATCCTTCCAGCACATAGATAAACAAGAAATAAGAGACCGTCAACAAAAAATATTCCCCCGTCTTCTCAGCAAATAGGCGCGAGGTTCTGAGCGTCGGGAGATTTAATTTTATCAACTCTGCGTAAGCAGAGTTTGGTATCACCCCCCGTATAGTGGGTACCACCGGAAAAAAATGGCTGTCGTCGTCCGTCTGTCCCGAAACTCCTCCTAGACCGGGACGGATTTTCACCAAATTTCACACTAATTTTTTTTGGGTAAATGCAAACGTCAGTCAAAAAGATTTTTTGAATTTGTGCAATAGTTATGATTTTAGATCCAAAATATGGTTTTACCCTCTTCCCCCCCCCCCCCCCCTGCAATGATGGCCTTCGTTCTGGGGGCTAAAACATCTCGCCCCGCATTTGTTAGGTTAAGTTAGTTTAGTTAACATTATAAGTGATGGTAGTAATAGTGGAGATGATGGTAATTGTACTGATATTAGTGATAATAGTAGTGATAATGGTAATTATTGGGATGGAATTTGTGCTGTACCTAGTATCAGTGCATTACCACAGCACACCGAAACGCCGAAACAAAATAGCCTCATTGTTCCCTGATTAAATAGCACTGTATGAATATTCCCATATTCAAAATATGCTACAGGGGGGCAATGCCTAGTGAGTTAATTGCTCAATAGGTGGCGTTCTGAGAGTTAGGGTCCGAGCCTGGGGAGTGAGACTGTGAAGCGCAGAGGCGAAGCAGCTTCAGAGATGGAGTTGGGTTCGAGCCGTGAATAGGTGCTTCGCATGTCTCACTCCCTAGACTGGAACAAGATCTCACGGGCCTCACCGTTTTCAGCGGTAGAGTGTAAAGGCTATCAGCCTATGCCCGAGAGGGAGTAGTTGGAATATAAAAAAAAAAAAAAAAAGTGATAATGGTGATAATAGTAGTGATGATGGTTGTACTTGTAGTGATAATGACAGCAGTGATGATGATGGTAGTGATGATGATGACAGTACAGTCCATCCTCCTATAACACTAATTCCTACAACGCGATCCTCCTACAACACGAGGGGAGGTCCCGATAAATAGTACATTTATTCAGTTAATTGTAGCCATGATATTGTAGATTCAAACATTTTTTTTTAACTAATTTCTCTATTATATATTCATACATTTTGATATACTGTATTCTAGGAACTAATATATTCTAGGTCTTTCCTAGGACCGATCGATCACTTTTATTTACCGCCGTATGTATACGCGATCGCATAGCGCGAATTTCATATAGTGCGAGGGTCGGATCGACCAATTTTTTCTTAATTAGTTTTAAGGTAAGTGATGTTTTTTTATATTTGTTAATGGCTTGATGGTATATGGTAGGTAATATAGGTGTTTGTTTAGCAAGAAATCCGGAAAAAAAGGGGCAAAATTGTGGGGCAATGTGACCCATATGTGAATATGTGACCCATATACTGTAGAATTATCTCCATATAAAGTGTTATTCCTACAGCGCGAGGGGCTCTGCCGCCCACATAGTCGTGTTATAGGAGGATGGACTGTAGTAGATATGATGGTGACAGTACTAGTAGTAGTAATGATGGTCATAATAGTAGTGGTGATGGTGACAAGCAATGATGATAGTTGTAGTGATAATGATGACAGTAGTGATGATGGTGAGTAGTAGTGATTATGGTGAAAGTTGTAGTGATGATGACAGTAGTAGTGATGATGACAGTAGTAGTGATGATGACAGTAGTAGTGATGATGGTAAAAGTAGTAGTGATGACCATAATAGTAGTAGTGTTGATGATAGTAATGGTGATAGTGACTAGTAGTGATTGGGTAAGAGGTATCCTCACCAGGATTCGAACCCACTCACTCCAGGTATATTTGGGAGTCGGGCACCGTAACCACTCGGCCATGAGCGGATGGTTACGGTGGTAACCAAGTGGTTACGGTGCCCGACTCTCCCAAATATACCTGGAGTGAGTGGGTAAGAATCCTGGTGAGGATACCTCTTACCCAACCTGTCGTACTTAATCGTACATAATTGATACTAGTAGTGATGATGGTGACCCATCGCAGAGTTGGGTATGCCGTTTTGATTTTGGGCAAAACGGCACGTCTACTTTATTTATTTATTGTTTTTTCCCACGGTTAATTTCGCCTTGAAAGTGTGTCTACACACATTGATTGGGAAATATTGTAACATGTTTTTAATTAACATTTGTGTAATTTTTTGCTAATTATGAGTTGGTGGAAAAATGTTTTCTTTAATTCCATCATATCGGAAATTATTCACAGATTATATAGAGACCAAAGAGCATACACTTTTAAGTGTGTTCAATAGTTTTGCATTATCAATAGGATTAGAACTTCTCTACTTTCTGGTCTATTGAACCATAATGAATTAAAATGTAAAACTTGCAAACTAAACAAACGAGGGGGAGGGAGAGAGCGTCCCCAACAGTGACAACCAGTCTAATGATGATAATGATATGATGGACAATATTTCTGTGTTCTCTGGTTTCGATGAGGATGATCAACATGCCTGGGAACCTGGAGGGGGCCGATGTGGTAGCTGTAGCACAAGGCTTATCAACATCATCACAGTAACGGGGTCGGGGTTGAGGCCGGCACGGGGCGAGGAGGGAGTACAGCGGCGGGGATATCTACCGAACGTCAACACGTCTATTCACACAAATAAGTCAGTAACAGGTCCAAAACAGTTCTTATTGATGCTTAATGTATTCTATGTTATGTCATATATGATGTTGGTGGTATAATGTAATATAAGTCGGCTGAAGGTAGGCAAAAAGGGCCAAAAGGGGGACTTTGGGAAAGTGGCTGGAACGAATTACTGTAATTAATTCCCATAAGGCCTGTTATTTCTAAAACACGGTTTTGATATACACTGTACGTACAGGGTACGAATTAACCGTGTATATATAGACCTGACTGTACTGTTATGCTCTGAGTTCATTCATTGCCAATTACTGGAAGGACATATTATGTAACATAAAAGTATAGCTATTGTTGCTATAAACAACTGTTACATGAAAGTGATATAATAAGAGACCTTAATGTGTCATACCAACCTTTCTGGGGATGGTGGTATGAAGGGTGGCTGTGACTGGGAAGGCTGCAGGATTGGTAACACTGTGGAGGGGGTCCGTAGCGCTTCACACGACCTAACACCTGAAATTAATAGTACAGGTAGTAGTAAATCTATTACTGTTATTATCATTAGTAATAAGCAGATCAGCTAAAATTGCAACCTCACTTCGGTGGGCTACGGTTCCTGTAAACAAAAGAGTAGTACAGTATCTATCTATCTATTGCCGGACACCGTGATCCCCAAAGGGGTGGTGACGAACGAATCACCCCCAAGCACCTCTGTCCTCAGTCAGTTGACGCCCCTCCTCCAATCCAGCACCGCTTTCACACATTTTTTTTTCTATGTGGATGAGGGAGACAAAAGGCAGAACTGCCTGAGACGAGTGCCTCTCCCAGAGTTGAAAGTGACAGGGCCAAAATCAAGGAATGTTCGAGCCAAAATGCCTGGACACACGGAGTTTGAAGCAATTTAAGTCATAGGATGAGGGGAAGATGGATTCACAAAGAGAGTTCCAGAGCTCAGCTGTTGAATAGAAGAAAGATTGGGAATATCGTTTCACTCTTGGATTGGAAAGTTGCACAGAGTTTCGCTCCAGTAGTGGTAGAATTTGATCAAGCATAGCTCGCTCTATGATCTTAAACAAAAGAGATAAGTTAGAGACAGGGCGATAGTTTGCCATGTTCTCATTGTCAAGTCCAGATTTCTTGAAAAGAGGCCGCTTCAAAAAGAATAGTGGGATGGAGAGAGAACAGAGGTGAGAATGGTGGGATGGAGAGAGAACAGAGATGATGATGGTGGGATGGAAAGAGAACAGAGATGATGATGGTGGTGGGATGGAAAGAGAACAGAGATGATGATGATGGTGGGATGGAGAGAGAGCAGAGATGATGATGATGGTGGGATGGAGAGAGAACAGAGATGATGATGATGGTGGAATGGAGAGAGAAGAGATGAGGATGGTGGGATGGAGAGAAAACAGAGATGATGATGGTGGGATGGAGAGAGAACAGGGATGATGATGGTGGGATGGAGAGAGAACAGAGATGAAGAGGGTGAAGGCTGGTCCTATCCAGAGTGGGATATGGCATCCTCTACCCAACCATAGCCTCCTCTGCCCGTCTCATTTACTGTACTATTATTCCTTCTAGGTGCTGTCAAGATCGCCCAATTAGGTGGCACTGCAAGGGGGGCTGCAAATGGTGGGGCATGCCCATGGGCTGATGATACCCTCCCCTCCTGCCCTCTCAGAGACCCTCTCACTCTGGCTCACTCTGGCTCTTCTCACTCTGGCTCCTTCGGGGGCCCGATCATCTTGAGCGGCTTTGGTCTACCAGACTCGGGACTGTTCGGACAGACAGTCTCTGGAACTACAAAAACAACAGATATGAAGAAGGTGAGAGGGAGAGCGAACAAAGATGAGGATGATGAGAATGGAGAGAGAACAGAAATGAGAAGACTGAGATGGATAAAAGAGATCTTGTTGATATAATATTTAAGAAATTATGAAATACAGAAGAGCTGGCATAATAAAGGATCAGTGGAGAAGAAAAAAAAAAAAAAAAAAAAAAAAAAAAAAAAAAAGAGGCATTGGCAGTGAGGGAGGGTTCTGGTAAGGGCAGGGGACAGGGTTGTGTAAGGGCTGAGGGTCAGGGTCTCACCTAGGGAGGGTCACATAAGGGCTGAGTGGTCATGGAGGGGGTCAAGGTCTCACCTAGGGGACAAGTCAACTAAAGGCTAGGTGTGTAAGTGTACTTACACTAGTTGTTTGACGATGGGCTGGTCTATCAGAGTGAGACCTGAGCGATCTCTGCCATACCCATAGCTTACTCTGACTGTTCCTTTTACTTATATATTTTCTAAATCTCAAGTGACGGCGTCTCTTCCGTGGATTGACCTCCCAATCTACCAAGATTGGAAGCTAAAGCGTCACATTATTCCTTTGCCCCTCAACTTTCTCTTCATAATTGCTGAGGGGCACAGGGCCCTGGGTGGGGCTTTGGTTTCCCGGGCGTTTACGCACCCTCTCAGCTCCCCGCCATGGAGTGGCTTCGGTCACCCAGGCTTTATTGTGGTCGGCAGGGAGGGTTCTGTGGGGGCGCTCGTTTATGGCCTTGTCCTTGCTCGGGGCCTTGGGGCTGTTCGGCCAGGCAGCTTGGGGAACAACAACAACAACACTAGTTGTATTTGCGGGAGTGAGCATGCTCGTTAATTCCCGCCTCCTAAGATATGTTTGTCATACCGTGCTTTGAAACTATGCACTGATGGTGCAGACACTACTTCGGCAGGCAATTTGTTCCACCCACTAATCGAGTTGGTAGGAAATCTTTTACTTTTCAGATCAGATTTACTATTAACCTAACAAGTGCGCATGGGGGTAATTGGAAACGTCCCCCTGTGCTGACGTATTTGAGGGGTTTCCGTCACTAAAATATTCATTGTGCCATTAATAGCATTAATACTTATCCATATGCGCCTATTATGGGTTGATTATAAAGGTATTAACCTGAAACAACAATAAAACGAGTGAAAACAGCGTTTGGATGGTCAAAATTGGAGATATAGCCCGCGAGTTGTATAATGTATGGGTGAGGCAAGCTGCTTTCCCGCCAATTTCCCCCAAGGCCACTGAGACACAGTCGATCGATACTCTCTCTCTCTCTCTTGCATTCGCTTGCTATCAGTGATGACCACACCCTCCAACCGGATTTCTAATGTTAGCACGAAAATATACCTCAGAATAAGGGAATAACAGGAAAAATAGGTGATAACTGAAGGAGAGGAGGAAAGTGGGGAAGGAGGGGAGGTAGAGGACTGAGATTTTGCATGGCCCAGGGGCCAAAAAAAAATAAAAAAAATTCAAAAGTTGATTTTTTTTTTCACTCACTCTTAAGAGTCTCCCCGCAGTCCGCCGGGGGAACTCTTAAGTCTCCCTGCAGTTCCCGGGTTAAGCACTTTTAGTTTGTAGCTGTGACCTCTTGTTCTCTCACCTCCATCCCTCTCTATGAAGTTTTCTTGGTCGATTTTGTCAATACCTCTAACACATTTGTATATCTGAATTTGCTGTCCTCGTTTCCTTCTCTGTTCCAGTGTAGGTAGATTCAATCTCTCGAGCCTCTCTTGGTACTCCAAATTTTCCAAACCTGGGATCATCCTCGTAGCTGCTCTCTGTACCCTCTCAATTTTGTGGATATGTTTCTTCATGTGAGGGGACCACACTACAGATGCATATTCCATCCTGGGTCTTATTATTGCCGTTATTATTTGTTTCATGGTGTTTTCATTAAGATAATTGAAAGACATCCTGATATTTGCCAATAGTGCTAGTGATTCTCTCACTATCTTATTTACGTGGCTTTCTGGAGACATGTTATCCTTAAATTCTATCCCCAAGTCTTTTTCTTTTTCTGCTTTGGGAATCACTTCGTTTTCTAGTTTATAATCTTTTCTAGGTCTGTACTTGCTTTTACCCATTTCTAGAGTCTTACATTTCCCTGCGTGTGTGTGTGTGTGTGTGTGTGTGGGGGGGGGGGGGGGGGGGGGGGAGGTTCAGAGTCTCAATTAGGGGGATCTTACCTTGGGGGGGTCGTGTAAGGGCTGGAGGGTGATCCTCCTGACTGGCAAATAGATCACCTTGGGTCGTCAACACTTCACTGTCTCCTGTGGAACAAAATAAAGTACGCTACTTTACTACAACACTTTACATTTCTATAGAATATATGGAACTCTACAACTTAACTGAAATGGATGCTGATCAAAGCAAAACAAAACATTAACCAAAGTTTCAACAAAACAATAGCAAAACAGAATTGCAATATACAAAAAATAACAATTTGTTAAGTGCAAAAATTAATAAATTATATAAAATTCTAAAACAATTTTTTGGTATATGGAAGGGAGCCGTGTACATTTGTGTACTGTAATTGAGCATATTTTTCTATTTTTTCCTCAATTGTGGTTCAAGCATAGTTTTGATTGCGTGTAGATAAATTGCGCGTATTTTGAGGGTTCACTGTACAGTATTGTATTCGATAGGAATCAATATTGACTATATATGATAGTCTTACAGTATCTACCAAAATAATTAAAATGTATTAGCGGTCTCTGACTCTGTTTACTAAAGTGCCGTACATCGAGAATTAGTGATTGTAAATCTCGTAAGGTTGTGAACTTAACCCTCACAGACCGGTTTCGCCTTCTATAGGATATCCGCGAAACCCAGGTGATCTGGCCGAAAAATGCCTTTAATAGGCTACCCGTATCTTTATTTTAACTGCTAGAGAATTCACTCCCATCTCTAAACGTAGATGTGTTTCTTATCTGTAGACTGGCATTGAGTAGAGCTCTCTAAGTCAACTGGTTCAGTTGTGATGACGATTTCCGTGGAGAAAGTTTCGAGGCGATGTTAGCGATATCGGAAATTTGCAGACACTATCTCGTCAATGCATACAACAACTTTGATCAGACGTCTCCTTCTTGGTTTCGGAGGTGCGGTGTCGCAAAGACAAGCTTTGTTTACATGTGTCGGACGCACGGCTTTCAAAACACGCTTAATAGGCTTTCAAGCTTACGGTGCTCAAGAGCCCATCCGTGTTTCGGGCCCTAGTTTGTTATGGGCTCCTCAGAGCCCTTCCGGGAACCAGGGGTTAAATTGAATGGAATTGGGGATAATATAGGTTTAACTCCTGCAAGGAGATAAAGAAAACCTAATATTTAGTAGTGGCCCCGTAATCATTGACGATTATGCCTATTACATAAGGCTACCTCTTCAAACGCCCATAAGCGCAGTTTGAAACTACCGCCGCAGAGCTCAGAGGAACCTTCATCATAAGCACACGCTAAATCACTCATGGTTCGTCTTTATGATTGGGTTCTCCCTACGAAAAAACTTCGTAAAAAATAAAAAATAAAAATAAAATAAGAATAACTATTCATAAGCTTTCCATATTCCGTGGATGTACTTTTGTGGATTCTTGGACCAGACGCTGGCTAGCGCATCTATCCACCTTCACTGACATATCAAGTACTGTATACCAAAATCCTTAATACATCAACGAATGGGAAGGGGATGGTCGGGAGGGCCCCAGTCGTCAATGATTACGGGGCCACTACTAAATATTAGGTTTTCTTTATCTCCTTGCAGGAGTCAAACCTATAATTTATTAGTGGCCCCTCCATCATTGACGATTATGCCTGATATCTAAGACTGGAGGGGGACATTCGTAATCATATCATAACCATTGCAAATAGAATAGGCAGATAATCAAACAACCACATTGTATTCTTACTTTGTAAAAACTATATATTTATGTATAAACTTTATACAACATATAAATAGGGGTACAAGCAGGGGCGTGCTTAAAGAAGCCTGCTTGAGGAAAAAAGGTAACTATGAGAATCTGTTCACAGATCTGAAAGTTAAAGGCACCCCACTTAAAGTAAGTGGTGAAAAATAAAACTTTATGTTTACATGTGCACATATAAACCCCATTATTCTAATGTGTATATTCCTTAAAATTAGACACAAAAATAGAATAAATTCTTGTACTATCGCAGATGTACTTACTAAAATGCTACTCGTAGTTGCAACTACCGAGAACTCTTAAAATTAAATTGCTTCAACAGTGTATCCCACTGAAAGAAACCATTGTTGTACTACTGTACCTCAACAACATTTCCTGTAGGCTTTACTACAGAGAAATTTTAATCACAACACTTATACATTGTATCACAGCTCGTATACTCTGTACATATCCTCCGGCGGGGTCTAGGGTGTCTTATGTTTCACTGACTGCACCCCCCCCCCCCCCCCCCCACCCCACCCTCTTTCTTAACCTAAACAATTAGTGACTTAGAGACCCATCTAGACCCTTTGCCGTAACGCTATACATGGCATTGATGGTTTGTCTAGTGCTACCTACAGGTATCGAGTCAAAAAAGTATGATTTGAAGCCCATAGTTGAGTAGTAGCTATGTCTTCAACAGAAAAATTCTTTAGAAAACGTAAAGATACTGCCCATTTGCGTAAATCGTGGGTCCTACCCACTCCGCCGGGATTACTCTCTTTAATGACTTCTACTAGCAGAGAAGCCATTTTACGTTTCATTAATTTTTTACCTTAAAACTCAAGACTCTCATTCTTCATATGTTTCTGCCCGGAATCAAGCCAAATCTGTTCTTCGACTTGCCAAACACTCTTTCATCAATAATAAATGCACTGAACTATCCAACTCTAGCTCTTCCCAAGCTTTCTGGCATCTAGCCAAAAACCTCTCCAACAATTTCTCTTCCTCGTCTTTCCCTCCCCTTTCCCACTCTGATGGCACAACCATCACTTCTTCCTCTGACAAAGCTAAACTCTTCGCTCAAACTTTTGCTAGAAACTCCACCTTGGATGATTCCGGTGCTATTCCTCCCTCTCCGCCCTCCTCTGTCTTACTTATGCCTAATATCCTAATCTCTTCTAAAGATGTACTTTCTACCCTCTCTGGGCTTAACACTAATAAGGCGTACGGTCCGGACGGTGTTCCTCCTGTTGTTCTCAAAAACTGTGCTTCCGTGCTGACTCCCTGCCTAGGCAAACTCTTTCGTCTCTGTCTATCCTCTAACGTCTTCCCTTCATGCTGGAAGTTTGCTCACATTCAACCTGTCCCAAAGAAGGGTGACCGCTCTCAACCCTCCAACTATCGTCCAATTGCTCTTATCTCTTGTCTTTCTAAAGTTTTTGAAACTATTCTTGCTTCCAAATTTCTTAAGCATTTCTCTTCTCATAATCTGCTCTCAGATCGCCAGTATGGCTTCCTTAAGGGTCGCTCTACTGGTGATCTTCTTTCATATCTTACTAACTCTTGGTCATCCTCCTTTCGGGACTTCGGTGAGACTTTTCTATTGCACTAGACATATCGAAAGCCTTCGATAGAGTCTGGCATAAATCTTTAATTTCTAAACTACCCTCCTTCGGTTTCTATCCCTCCATCTGTGCCTTTGTCTCTAATTTCCTTTCCGGCCGTTCCATAGCCGCGGTTGTGGACGGCAATTGTTCACTACCTCACCCTATAAACTCCGGTGTTCCTCAGGGCTCTGTCCTATCTCCTATTCTCTTTCTAATTTTTATAAATGATCTCCTTAACTGTACCTTAATTCCCATCCATTCATACGCTGACGACTCAACCTTACACTACTCCATTAGTTTTTCAGAACGCCCCAGCCAGCAATCCCTCAACGACAAACGTAATGAAGCCATAGAACTCTTAAATTCTGATCTAAATACTATTTCCAATTGGGGCAGAGAAAACCTTGTTAACTTTAATGCTTCCAAAACCCAATTTCTCCATCTATCTACCCGTCAGGATCTCCCAGCGGACTATCCCTTATTCTTCAACAATTCAAAAATCAACCCTTCATCTTCTCTCAATATTCTTGGTGTCTCTTTTTCTTCTGCTCTCATTTGGAAGGACCATATTACCGGTCTTGCTAAGGCAGCCTCCCAGAAGCTGGGTGTGCTCAACCACCTTAGGGGATTCTTTTCCCCTGCACAGCTTCTTGCTCTGTACAGGGGCATAGTGCGCCCTTGTATTGAGTATTGTTCACATGTGTGGGGAGGTTCCTCTCACACCGCTCTCCTAGACAAAGTTGAAAGGAAGGCCTTTCGTATCATTAACTCCCGTCCACTCACCAACTCTCTGCAATCTCTCTCTCTCCGCCGCAATGTTGCATCTCTCTCGCTATTCTATCGCTACTATAATAATCAGTGTTCCTCAGAGCTATCCCAGTGCATACCACCTCCTTTACGTAGGGCACGTGGTACCCGTCTTGCAACTCAATCCCACCCCTACTCTGTGCAACTCTCCAACCCAAGAGTGAAACGTTACTCTCAAACTTTCTTCTACTCAACAGCTGAGCTCTGGAACTCTCCCAGAATCAGTCTTTCCCTCTTCCTATGACTTAAATTGCTTCAAACTCCGTGTGTCCAGGCATTTTGGCTCGAACGTCCCTTGATTTTGGCCCTGTCACTCTTTCAACTATGGGGGAGGCACTCGCTATAGGCAGTTATGCCTTTTGCCTCCCTCAATCACATAGAAAAAAAAAAAAAAAAAAAAAAAACTGTACTCAATACCCATAAAGCACCTTGCTGGTTAAGAGGTGCCACTCTCATATATTTGGTTAAAGCTTGTACAGGACACAAATTATGGTGCACTTTACCCCGTTTCAACACCGGCACCGTGAACTCTGAGAAAACATGTTCACTGAGCTCATTCTTGGCGATGAACCCTGGGGAAGGAGCAATATGAATGCAATCATTTAGTCTACCGCATCTTATGCAAGTAGGGGTGTTGCTCATCGCCGCCAGCTCAGACGCCCTGTTACCAGTTGCCAAAGCCATAAGGAACACAGCCTCTTTTTAATAGCAATTCAAAATCCGCCGTATTCTGATACAGACGGGAATGAAGCAAAGATAACGCTTTGTCAAGAGACCAGGTAGGCATGAGCTGACGGGGAGGTGGGCGGAGTTTGAAGCATGCTCTCATGAAACCTGTTTCTCCCGCTTGTGGTATGGTTAGACCTGTAAGGTCAAAGAATGGCACCCTGATAGCTGTTAAGTGATTATCTAGAGTCACTACAGATAGACGTTGCTGTTCAAACAAATAGTTTAAAGAATTAAAAACTAATGCCACCGAAGGTACTGTCTGTTCTGTTCTAACTATCCAAGAAGTAAAGGACTGCCAATGAGATTGATATTGCCTCTTGGTAGATTGTGTGTACTGATTCATAAATTTATCTGTCACGTTTCTACCATACGGCATTCGCCACTTGGCCTCCTGAATGTCCACAATGCAAAAGTCAGCGAGGACTTTAGGTTGCCAATTGTGTCTTAAGTGGAAATACCCGACCGGGAGCGACACCGGGTTCGGACACCACGTTATCAATTGTTGGTACCACAACTGCGCCGGCCACAGGGGCGCGATTAACGAGACTACGCCTCGATAATCCTGTAGTTTGTTGACTACGTGGCACATTAGAGAAGCGTCTGGTGGCGGAAACAGATAAATGGAACTCCACATGTTCCAATCCGTCACCAATGCATCGGGCCCCCCTGCCGGCGTTAATGTCCGGCGTGTGAGGTACCGAGGGAGTTTGTGATTCTCCTCTGACGCAAACAGATCCACTTGTGGACGGTAAGGCTCTGCAATCATTTGATCGAAAATGTTCTGCTTGAGTGCCCAGTCTACTGTTGTGCTCTGTCTTCGAGACAGAGCGTCTGCCCAGACGTTTGCTACGCCTGGGAGATATGATGCATGAAGATGAATGTGCAGCTTGTCGGCAAGAACAAAAATCTTTTCTGACACGTCTAGCAACTTCCGAGACCTCGTTGACCCTTGTTTCTGAATGCAGTGAACTGCATTGAGATTTTCCATCTTGAAGGCCACCGACTTTTCCCGTAAAGTAGAGCCGTGAACTTGAAGGAAATACAAGGGGACTAGTAACTCTTTTACATTTATGTGGGAGGTTTCTGAATGGGACCAAAGCCCTTGACCCTGATGCCCGAGGTTTGACTGAAAGCCCCAACCTATCGTCCCTGACGCATCCGTGTCCACCCATACCGTCGGCGGAGGAGAGGTCCATGACATGACTGAGTGCAACATTTCCCTCTTCGCCCAAACCGCTAGTAAGCTGTGTAATAATGTTGGGATAGGCCATAATATTCCCGCCGGTAATAGTGGGAAATATTTGTTGCCCTCCAAGATTAAACGTTTGACTTTCAACCGGCCCACAGTTAGTTGAACCCAGTTGAGAGAACCGACTAGAGATTCCCAAAGTCTCTGTGTCGTAGTCAGACTGTGGAGAAACATAAACATTTTTTTGCGAAATCTGTTTCGATTGTCCACACTCTGACTCAGAGTGAGAGATGCTGTGTCCCCGACCAGCCCTATCCACTGAAATACTCGTGAGGGAACAAGGTTTGACTTTACTAAGTTGACCTTGAATCCTAGAGATTTGACATGGTTTAACGTAATGTTGACATGAGTGTTGCATAACTTTTCTGTCTCTGCCACCACCAGCCAGTCGTCCAGATACCACAAGATCCTGATCCCTTGTTCTAACATGGGCATCAGGGCTTGCCAGGACTTTGTTTGAATGCTTGTGCCATATTGAAAACAGTCTTCCAAACTGCTGGTGAAATCAAAGAAGGAGTTAGAACTGGAGACAGAACTACTTGGCTTGCAATACGGTCAGGAAGTTTCTTCACTAAGAACATCCTCAGATCCTGCCTTGCTCGAACTGCCTCTTAATAAGGCCTGCCGAATATCTCCTAAAGACTGAATGGAAGTTTGGAGAAGCAAGCGCCGGGAAAGTTCAACGGATTTCCTGACTTCCGCAGCTTCGATCGCCTGAGACGAGCGTACCATATACTGTACATTGTTACTTGCTGGGTAACAATATATTGCGAAAACAGTCTAAACGCTTTTCCTCTTAACCTAAACTCGCGGTCTAGGTGAGCTGGGGAAGGCGTGTAAAAGGATCTTTTAATTCGCACAAATTGATTTTAGGGGCAGCCAAGAAATCAAACAAAGCAGAGGGGACTCCTCCAGCACCAAAAACCGGAAGAGAGAACCAAGAATGGATTTCTTGAGGGATGTGGTGAGAAGATTTTGAAGTGAAAGTAGTGGCAAAATTTTGAGCCTCTGTTTCCCATTCCACCCAAGGTCCCGTACCCAACTGCCCCACCTGCAAGACTGGATTAGAGGCTGAGTCTGTGATCGGAAACATATCCAACTCCGGCGTCAAAGCAGAAAGTGCCTTGATGTCGTTAAAGCCATCATTCTTATTCCAGTCAGAAAATAGCTTTGAAGCTAAGACAGGGGGTAGGGCTGGTATTGATGCATACACCAAAAAGTCATGGTTATAATAACTTGGAATGGCCTTAATAGGAACATCCAAAACCTTTCCTTGATTATCCAAAGCTCTGAGTTTTCTAGACTTATTGCCTTGGATTACCCACGCATGTGGTACAGGGAGCTCCCCCGACATTATAGGTTTGACTCCTGCAAGGAGATAAAGAAAACCTAATATTTAGCAGTGGCCCCGTAATCATTGACTATTGCCTTGGATTACCCACTCATGTGGTACAGGGAGCTCCCCCGACCTAGTAGCTCAGGCCTAGTTGGGAACAGTGCTACCCATGACTCTTCAGGCCCGTATAAAAGGGGCATAGCTCCTTTTTTCGACTGGTGCCTTGTCTAAAAGGGGGGGGGGGGGAGTTATGTCTGAGATGACTCGCATATTGGAAGTAGTGAGAGCTGCTGTGCCTGGCACATTGGAAATTGGATCTGACACAAGAGGAGGGTTAGGTATTTTAGCTAAAGCAATGGATGTAGCCAGAGGTCGCACATTCGTCGACGTCGCGGGAGCTCCCATACCAAATTTAGGAGTTTCCGGCGTAGGGCCAAAGAACTTATTAAGTGCATTTAATAGTAATCCATCAATCTCTTCTGTAGTTACATACCTAGCAGATGACGAACTCCGTGGAGATTCGACAGTACCCTGAGAGTCGTCTAGAAGGTGACTCGACTCTTCAACTTCCATCTCTGAGACCAGAGAACGCCATTCTTCATCCCTTAAGTCTGGCCTATCATGGGAAGATCCCGCCGAAGCCGGGACCTCCACATGCCGCCATGTTAAATCTGGGATAGAAGATGGTACATCGGCATCCCGGTGGACGTCAGCCACTACTTGAGTCACAAAAGGATGTGCTCCATCCTGCCAGGGCTGTGAGTATCGCCATACACCTTGGCTGTGGCTGTCACTCGCTTGCGAGCTTGGTATACTCTCCAATTGGGAGCCCTCACCCGAGCACCCTAGAGGTTTATAGTTTCTGTAAGATACTACTAAATCTGAGGCTGACACACGTGACCTGGTAGAAAAGCATGAATATTAGGTGATGAAATGTCCGCCGGGGCATCCTCCACCACATTCTCTGACTCCACCCCCGACCTGTCAGATTGGACGTTAGACTTGGTGGGGGTAGAGGCAGAAAGCGGGGTACCAGGCTCCGGCGATAGCCGTGAGTCCTTTCGCACCGGAGGATCCCTTTTTGGAAGATTTATGACTCCGACTCCTACTTGACTTATGCTTAGTACTAGTAAGGTCTTTAGGTCCCCCACTCTCTTCCTTTTCTTCTTCTTTGAAGGTGAAGCAGAGTGGCCCGAAGCTGTCACCTGCTTCCTCAGGGGTGACCTTGATGTGGACCTCGTCGCCGTTGCCGATGGTGACGGTGAGCGAGGCCTCTTAGATTTGCCGGGGGAGGGTGTGGCAACCTGTCCCCGCCCAGACTCTGAGGTCTTACGTGCACGTATCTTATGTTTGATAATTAGAAGCTCCCAAAGCTCAAAGTTATCACATTGCAATGCTTTATGTGCTACATTCGTTGAATAAGTAGCGAGAAGTTGGTTCACTTCTTGCAAAGCCACCGCCGCAGTGTTATCCTTTTGAATTAAAACTTTAACACTTAAGAGGTTACAAATAGTGCAATTCTTTGTCACCCATATCCCCCGTGACCGATCTATGCATTTAACACATTTAATGCAAAGCTTGTGAGCAAAAATAGGGAGACCTGAGCATAACGGCGTTGAACATAAAGCAATGAGAGGTTCAAGTGCCGACATGACAGAGACTGGGGGAAATCTACCCCACCCCCGGGATCTACCTGATCACCTGGTGCAACACCGGTACTCCGCCCTGGAAAGAGAAAATTTCCAGGAATTAATGCTCATAAGGTTACCCCAAAAAGGTACAAAAACATGTGTCGCAAAACCGCTGGTCAACGAACCGTAACCCTCAACCACTACTTTTCGTTTTCATTAGTTTCATATTAAAGATTTCAGCATATCTTTACCTGTCCAAAAGATTTAAGCATATCTTAATCATCATAAACATGAAGCATATCTTTATTAAAGATGAAGTCTTTCAAGTATCCCTTTACACTTGAAACACTAGTAAGATTCAGGCATCTTTTTATCCCATAAAAAGTCTAAGCCTATCTTAATCTCTAATCAGACTTCTCCCAGAAGCCCTCATAGATCACCGTCTTGAAGGCCGTGATACCCTATTGTATCAATCAATCGTTTGGCAAACCATAGCGAATTGCAAATCCGTTAATATAACCACCCGAAGGTACAACCGCCGGTTTTTATATTCAATGTCAAACCAATTGTACCTGCCCCAGACCTCTTTGTAAAAAGGTCGCCGGGAGGGCAAGACCAAACAAACAAACAGCATTGTTTCAATGGCGTTGAAAAGCCGAGAAAACCATATCCAACAGGTGTCAGCATGATCCCCTGGATAAATGTGTGGAGCCCACCTCGCCGGGAATAACACAGGAAGCCTGCTCACAGGCTCGTAAGGTTACCTCAAAAAGGTACACAAACATGTGTCACAAAACCGCTGGTCAACGAACCGTAGCCCTCAACCACTACTTTTCGTTTTCCTTTAGTTTCATATTAAAGATTTCAGCATATCTTTACCTGTCCAAAAGATTTAAACGTATCTTCTGAATCGTCAGAAAGATGAAGCATATCTTTATAAAAGATGAAGTCTTTCAAGTATCCCTTTACACTTGAAACACTAGTAAGATTCAGGCATCTTTTTATCCCATAAAAAGTCTAAGCCTATCTAAATCTCTAATCCGACTAGTTTCATATTAAAGATTTCAGCATATCTTTACCTGTCCAAAAGATTTAAGCATATCTTCTGAATCCTCATAAAGATGAAGCATATCTTTATTAAAGATGAAGTCTTTCAAGTATCCCTTTACATTTGAAACACTAGTAAGATTCAGGCATCTTTTTATCCCATAAAAAGTCTAAGCCTATCTTAATCTCTAATAGGGCTTCTCCCAGAAGCCCTCATAGATCGCCGTCTTGAAGGCCGTGATACCCTATTGTATCAATCAATTGTTTGGCAAATTATAGCGAATTGCAAATCCGTTAATATAACCACCCGAAGGTACAACCGCCGGGTTTTATATGCACTGTCAAACCAATTGTACCTGCCCCAGACCTCTTTGTAAAAAGGTCGCCGGGAGGGAAAGACCAAACAAACAAACAGCATTGTTTCAATGGCTTTGAAAAGCCGAGAAAACCAAATCCAACAGGTGTCAGCATGATCACCTAGATAAATGTGTGGAGCCCACCTCGCCGGGAATAAAACAGGAAGCCTGATCACAGGCTCGACCACAGAAAACGCAGTTTCTGATGAGCCCTCAAGCTACCAAACTCGCTGGGGTAACTTACCTATTTTAGCCATCCTGACTAAAACTCGGTAAACAAAACGGCTTTCTCGGAGCAATCGAAAAAAAACGCCGGAAAGGCAACCCACACCAAACAGAACGCAGTCTGATAAACATAATCAGACCCACAGTCCGAAGCTCCTGGATCAGCCAATCACAACTAATCCAGGACACACATGGCACATGAATAAATTTTTATTATAATAAACAATGAAAACACTTGCATATGTGAAAAAACTACGAGAGGCTGGCTAGGCCTGGTGAAAACGAAAAAAAAACACTTAATGACGTCGAAACACCATCGAAAAGCACTCCATCCCACCAAAACTGGAACAGCCGCCTCATCAAAATCGTAGAAAACACCCGGGTAAGGGTAACACTGACTCGGGACCCAGAAAGAACTCCACTAAGTGAATACACCAGGAACGTCAGTACAAATAACATAGGCTACTCCATCAGAAAGATAGCTAGAAGCCCGACATCGCGTAGTTAAAGCCTCCTAACAAGCTAGGACTAACCCCTCCAACCCGGAAGGGCTCTTGAACGCCCATAACAACCTCGGCCCGTGCAACCCGGAAGGGCTCTTGAACGCCCATTGCTTGCGTGCGTGCTTTCGAATGCCGCGCGTACATTTTTGGTATCGTGGGACGGTAGGTGGCGCCACCAGGCGTAAACTACGCCACAGCAACAGTATCTACCCCGACGCCATCATGGACAGTACGCCAAATAGTGATTCCGCTGTGTCCGATACCGTGCTTCCTACGACGCCCTTGCTAGTTCGTCGCGCCTTACCCCGACGCCATCGCCTAAATGTGTTATCTCCCGGAGGTATTGAGACGACATTGAGACTTTATGAGCGAGCTGATGCCAAGCATAATGTTGATGATGAAGTCAGTGACGACTCCAGTAATTATAAGTCGAGTGATTATGGCCATGAGAGTCAGAAAGAAGAGCAATTCCTGGGATTTGCGAGAGAACATGACAGTGATGAGAGTGATGAAGGTGATGTACCAGTTGTTGAGGAAGCTGGTTTACCTAAAGACAGTGAACTTGAGTGAGTGAGTGAGTGGGAGAGTTCAAGGTCACTCACCAAATTTCGCATAAGTGACACGACTCCAAGCCCTTCCCCAGGTAAATCGCCTTTCAAGCTACATTTGTATAAGCAGAAAATACTTGAGAAGGCGGCCGCGGCAGCTAGGGAACAAGCAAAACTACTTGGTGAGGATGAGGCTGTGAGTGAGGGTCAGCGTGGTGACCCTTCTCGTCCGCCATTGTCTCCCTTATCTACCCACGCCACCCAAGATGACCCGGATGCCCCGCATTCTTTCCCATCACCCCCACAATTGCCAAGGGTTGAGGACCCCCCACTTTCGGCCTATTTGCCTCCTAGGTCCCCCGACAGGAGACATACTGCTACCGAAAAGGGGAAAGGTAGGAAATATACCAAAAAAATTAAGAAAAGTAAGAGAGTTTTGTTCGAGGCTCCCGCGGCGTCTACCCCGGCCGGCCCCAGCCATACGTCCCCGCAACTTTCCCCACGGTCCTCCCCACCTCTCCCGCCTTCAACATGTCTTCCTGAAGAAGTCTTTGAGCTCGCATCACCAATACCTGGGCCTAGTGACAGTGAAACATTGCTTTCTGTCACTCGTCGCAGGCCAAGGAGCCCAGGACCTCGGGGGGACACAGCCTCACCTGCCACTCCTTCCCCACCTCGCCCACCCGCACGCCGCCCACGCATCACTGGTTCCCCGCCAGATTATGTGGGGGCCACTGATGATGAAGGGCACCTCTCTGAAGACTCTGGCCATGATTAGATAGGTCCACCGTCAGGGCAAGATGACCACTCTGACGATGACTATATGGACATCGACGACCCTCGACCCATCCGCTTGGCCCGGCGTCGTGCTGCCCGTCGTGCTGCCCCCCGTCGTGCTGCCCGCCGCCCTGGCCGACGCCCTCGCCGCCCTAGGGCGCGCGCCTCCCGAGTTAGCCGTGGGCGTGCTGGGCCACCAGCTGGAGCTCCTCGTCAGCGTAGACAAGACCCATTCTACGTTTTTCAGTGGCAAGATGTAGTTGATGAGGATGGATACAACCCTGATGTGCCAGCTTTTGATGAGGTACTGGAGGGTTCAGGCATTACCCCCAATTTTCCTGCAGGCCCCAATGCTCCACCACACGAACTATTTGAGGCCTTCTTTGATGAGGAGGTGGTAGGCTATGTTGTCAAAGAGACAAATAAGCAGCACCAATTCCAGGTCCACTTTTTGGGCAAGGTGACCAAGGGCCACATGAGGCAGTGGACCCCAGTGACTCATAAAGAGTTCCTGGTGTTCCTGGCACTCACCATGCTAATGCCTCATGTCAAGAAGCATAGGTTGCCTGACTATTGGATCACCAATGATCTCATATCCACCCCTGCCTTCGGGAAATATATGTCTCGCGACCGGTACCTTGATATCCTCGCAGCGCTCCATCTTGTCACCAACCTTGACGTCCACCTCCCAGACAAGCTGTGGAAGATTAGGACGTTGTACGAGATGATGCGAGAACGCTTCACCTCCTACTTCAAGCCCTTCCGCAAGGTCGTCATTGACGAGTCTCTTGTGCTGTTCCGGGGAAAACTCAGCTTCCGGCAGTACATCCCCTCAAAAAGACATCGCTTTGGCATAAAATTCTTTGTGCTGTGCGACTGCCAAACTGGCTATGTCCTGGACTTCCTGGTCTACAGCGGGAAGGAAGGGGACTTGCTTGTGGACCCCCTCATTGGCTTTGGCGGAGCAGTGGTGCAAGCCATGATGGACCGCTACTTTCACAAGAATCACGTCCTCTACACGGACAATTATTACACGTCCCCCACTCTCTCACAGTACCTGCATGAGCGCAAGACGGGGACTGTAGGCACAGTACGAGGGAAAAGGAAGGGCATGCCACCTTTCCCTCCAAAGACCAAAAAAGGTGATGTGTTCAAGAAGAAGTCGGGGCCCATTCTGGCTATCCACTGGCACGACCAGCGGAAGGTCAACCTCCTGACCACCATCCACAAGGGGGAAATGGTGGAGACTGGCAAGGTGGATCGCCGCACCCAGGCCAGGGTGACCAAGCCCGATGCTGTCCTGGACTACAACATCAACATGAGGCTGGTGGACAAGTCCGACATGCAGATAGGCTTCATTGACTGCCTGCGTACCTCGTGCAGATGGTACAAAAAGTTCTTTCTGCATATGGTGGACATGTCAGTTCTGAATGCCTACAATATATACAAGCTTCGGAATGTGAACACACCCATGAAGTTCAATAGCCTGCGGAGGTTCCAAAAGCAGGTGTTGACGGAGCTCCTGGAGAAGTATGCTACGCCACAGAGGGCAGTGGCACATCCTGGGCCCGCCGTTATTGACCGCTTGCAGTGTGCTCAATACTTGATTAGGCACAGGCTTGGTTCCCTGCCTCAGAATGAATCAGGAAGAACACAGCAGAAGCGGTGCCATGTCTGCTACAACAGCAGGGTGAGGCCGAGGTCAGGTAAAAAGTCAACCATGGAGTGTGTGGAGTGCAAGGTGGCACTCTGTGCTTTAGAGTGCTTCTTTGATTACCACTCCAAGCTGGAGTTCTAATAATCATACTGAAATTGCCAAATAAAATGACAATATGTACACTATAATTATATATAGGCAAAAAGTGGAAGAAAACCAATTTATTGTAATACAAAAGTCATGTATTATGAGAAAATTGATACAAATACAATTACACCATAATAATATGTGAAAGTGACACATATGTATATACCAAGTGACATTCATATGATTAGAACCTATAGAAATATATAAATCAGTGAAAAAAGACCCAATAAATTGTATATAAAACGTTTACAAATCATATAACTAAGTGAAAGTGACACAAGACCTAATATTTGATGGCCAAAGTATAATAAATACCTGTGATAACGAATAATCAGTGCCTAATACAACAATAACCTACCTCAATTACTAATAAAATGTACGGTATCGAGTGAAAATGAGCATTATCAGTGACAGTGACACACTCTAAAGCATATTTGTCAAAGTGAAAGTGACACAAGACCTAATATTTGATGGCCAAAGTATAATAAACACCTGTGATAACGAATAATCAGTGCCTAATACAACAATAACCTACCTCAATTACTAATAAAATGTGCGGTAGACACACTCTAAAGCATATTTGTCAAAGTGACACAAGACCTAATATTTGATGGCCAAAGTATAATAAACACCTGTGATAACGAATAATCAGTGCCTAATACAACAATAACCTACCTCAATTACTAATAAAATGTACGGTATCGAGTGAAAATGAGCATTATCAGTGACAGTGACACACTCTAAAGCATATTTGTCAAAGTGAAAGTGACACAAGACCTAATATTTGATGGCCAAAGTATAATAAACACCTGTGATAACGAATAATCAGTGCCTAATACAACAATAACCTACCTCAATTACTAATAAAATGTACGGTATCGAGTGAAAATTAGCAATATCAGTGACAGTGATACACTAATAAACATATTTTATATAATTGGCCTCAAAATAACTAGAAAAATATCAAATAAACATCACATTCTCAATATCAAACACTAAAATCGTCTAAGGGAGATAAATACTTTGGCGCGACGAGCGACTAGGTGCGTCGTAGCCATGGCCGGGGCGACGCGTCCGAACGCGGGAAGAATTTTCCGCCGAAAAGCACTCGTCTTCCCGCGCTCACCATTATGCAACCAGAGGGGCTAGAGACCTCTACTCAATGCCATTCGACAGAGGAAGGTTTGTGGAACATTATTCTTTTTTATTCACAACATTACATGCCATATTCATTGACTTACAGAGTAGTTAACATAGCCCAAAGATCGTCAAAACACCCGGTACCGCAGCACAGTCGCAAGCTATAGCCCCCGGGGCTGGAGGGCTAAAGATGGCCAAACACGAAAAACAGTTTCAGAGCGTCCTCAACTCGGCCACGAGGGTCCGTCCGAAATAGACGCCCCAACAAAAACGACCCAAAATACACTTGTTCTGCGAGAAAACCACCCATGACACCCCTGCTCAGCTAATCCTAACCTTACTCAAGACATCCCAGATGACACCCAGATTTATGTGAGAATCACAAATATAGTTGATATACGGAGTTGTTGTTGTTGTTGTTGTTGTTCCCTAAGCTGCCTGGCCGAACAGCCCCGAGTCCCTGAGAAAGGCCATGGCCACGATCGGGCTTTCCCACAGAGCTCTCATTGAGTGTAGATTGTGTTGTTGGCGTAAGTGGTTGTGTGAAATGCAGTCTTCTATGATGTGTTTAATGGTATGGGGTGCTGTGTTACATCCCGGGCAGGCGTCGACAACGGAGTCATCCAGTCTCTTCTGATAGCTCAGGAGAGCTGGATGGTGTCCGCATCTCAGCCTGGCCAGGTGGACTCTGTCCTCGCGAGGAAGGGAGGATTCGGAAGGATGGATTTCGGGAGGTCGTGCATGCAGCTGTGTGTTGTCTGTGAGTGAGTGGATGGATCGGTGAGAGATATGAGTATGGATGTGCTTCTGGATGTTGGTTCGGGGTGGGCAGGGAGGGAGAGAGGACAATAATTGTGTGTGATACCGTGTGCTGGGTGTTGTTTTGATATTTCTTGGTGTCTGTGGGTGTGTTGCCATGTAGTTTAGTGGGTGGTCTTGGTTCGTGGAGGCTGCTGCTAGGAATTGAGTGCCTCTCATGTCCAGATGGTCTTTGACTTTGAGGATTTTGGTTTCTTGATGTAGGTGATCTGTGGGTGCAGTAGCTGTGCAGCCTGTAATGATCTTCAGGGCTTTGTTTTGAATAGTCTGTAAGGTCTTATGATGTGTTTCAGCTAGGTTAGAAGCCCAGGCTGGGCTTGCGTATTCCATCACTGATCTTATGTATTGTTTATATACTGTGGTGGTAGTTTCTTTGTTGTGTCCAAATTTTGTGTGAGCAAGTGACCTGAGGGCGTTAAGTCTGGGTGTCAGTTTCTTTTTAATGTTTGTGGTGTGCTGTTTGAATGTCATATGAGTATCATATGTTACTCCTAGGATTTTGGGTGTGTGTATGTGTTAGGGGTGTGTTGTTTATGGTGAGTTGAGGGATGTATTCGTGTTCTCCTGTCCAACTTGTGAGCAGGGTTGCGGTGGATTTGGCTGGGGCTAGATTAAGTCTGTTTGTAGTGCACCAGCCATGTAGTGTGTTGAGATAGGGTTGAAGGAGATCTGTTGCTCTTTTTGGGTCATGGTGTGTGCATGTGAGTGTTATGTCATCTGCATAGGAGGCTAAGTTTATTTGGGGCGTATTGGGTGTAGTTATATCGTGCATGTACAGATTGAAGAGTGCGGGCGATAGGACGGATCCTTGTGGGACTCCGTTTGGAAAGTTTCTGATTTTAGATGACTGACCGGCAAAAGATATACGGAGTAAGATGGAATTGTTGATGTCTGATATCAAGAAGTGGATGAGAGCGAGAAAACTTAAACTAAATGATGGTAAAACTGATATTCTCATCATCCGAGGAAATAGAAGAGCTGATGATATAGTGGGTGCCCTCTCCATCAATGTGGGTGGATCTCAGCTGCGACCGGCCAACTCTGTTCGAAATCTGGGTGTATATGTGAACTCCCGATTAGATTTCAAAGAGCATGTAAACCAGATAGTTAAAAGTTGTTACTTGCACATCAGAAATCTCTATTTGGTGAAGCCGTTTTTAACCAGACGTTGCCTCCTGACGTTGGTTCACTCATTGGTCTTCTCTCGTGTTGATTATTGCAATGCCCTGTTGGTGGGTCTTCCAAATTATATTTTGAAGAAAGTTCAGTCTGTTCTTAACAGGGCCGCAAGACTAATTTTTGGTGTTCTACCTAGAACTCCTACTACATCTCTTCACATAGAACTGCACTGGCTGCCAGTAAGAGCAAGAATAGAATTTAAGTTGTGTTGGTGACTTTTAAGGTTCTCAAATTTGGTGAGCCTAGGTACCTTGCGGAGCTTCTCAGGCGCCCACCGGCACACCATGGTGTAGTTGTGCGTCATGACAATGACCCTTTTCGTCTTGATGAACCAAGGGCTTTCCAGCAGTCTTCTTTCTTTGAGAGGTCATTCTCCTACATGGCTCCGAGGTTGTATAACAGGTTGCCGCTGTCCATGAGACAACTGAGTTCTGTTGAATGCTTCAAGAGACAACTTAAGACTTTTCTCTTTGAGAGAAGCTATGATCTTGAGAGAGGTGTCATGACAGATGGCTATAGAGTTTAGGCTATTTTGCCACTGCTAGTGATTGTTAAATGTGTGTTGTATATAAGCCTTCTTTTGATGCATTGATTTTTGTTCTTTTTTCTTTCTCTTTTCGAGCGCTAGTGAATTCTTCGGAAAAATTGGCGCTTATGAGAAATAAGTAACATGCTTATTATTATTTATTATTATTTATCCCAGAGTAAACAAATGAGAAAAAACTCACTAGGGACGCAAGAATGCGGAATCAAAGCGGAGCACTGTGGGGGACACGTCCGGGTGGGGTGAACGAAGAGCAAGGAAGGTGGATAGATGCGCTAGCCAGCGTCTGGTCCAAGAATCCACAAAAGTACATCCACGGAATATGGAAAGCTTATGAATAGTTATTCTTATTTTATTTTTATTTTTTATTTGTTACGAAGTTTTTTTGTAGTGAGAACCCAATCATAAAGACGAACCATGAGTGATTTAGCGTGTGATATGATGAAGGTTCCTCTGAGCTCTGCGGCGGTAGTTTCAAACTGCGCTTATGGGCGTTTGAAGAGGTAGCCTTATGTAATAGGCATAATCGTCAATGATGGAGGGGCCACTAATAAATTATAGCTTGTTGTTGTTGTTGTTTTTCCCCAAGCTGCCTGGCCGAACAGCCCCAAGGCCCCGAGCAAGGCCAAGGCCATAACCAAGCGCCCCCACAGAACCCTCCCTGCCGACCACAATAAAGCCTGGGTGACCGAAGCCACTCCATGGCGGGGAGCTGAGGAGGGTGCGGAAACGCCCGGGAAACCAAAGCCCCACCCAGGGCCCTGTGCCCCTCAGCAATTATGAAGAGAAAGTTGAGGGGCAAAGGAAAGATGTGACGCTTTGGCTTCCAATCTTGGTAGATTAGGAGGTCAATCCACGCAAGAGATGCCGTCACTTGAGATCTAGAAAATATATAAGTAAAAGGTACAGTCAGAGTAAGCTATGGGTATGGCAGAGATCGCTCAGTTCTCACTCTGATAGACCAGCCCATCACCACATGACTAGAACCCAATCCTCTCAGCATCAGCTAGGAAAGGCCCTAGAAAGCCGCCTTTGGCGGGGGGATAGCTCCCCTATTTCAACCCTTTTCGGGGTTGGGCACCCGCCCAATTATAGCTTGTAGATAGTGTTGGTGGCATAAACTGTATTGGAAAGAGTTGAAAAGTGGGACTTTGTGGAGGGAATGTATTATAGAGAATAATGTAGGGATAATAATAAGTGCCGCATGTACCAGTACCAAACTCTGGATGTAAACAATAGGCGCGGTGACTTGTATTTGTCTCGTTCGTTTTCGGATCGACTTTTATTTTTCCCAAGCCATCCAGACAAGTATGGTTGCCTGAAACATGAGTCTGGATCAAAATGCCTGTCCGAATCTCTTGGGTTTCCGGATCTGAGAGCACCGGATCGGCGGGATACTACTGAATCATACATTTGCCGTATTCCTAGCAAATCAATATGATAAACTAGTCACTATAATTGAAATTAAGGTACTGTCATAATGTTTCAGTACTTCTTGTTGCAATCAAACTGGCGTATTATATTGACTTGTTAGGGATACAGCAAAACTTTAGTAATTTCCACCGACAATGATGGGTTTTGTCTAGGAAGTGTGTATGATTAAAAATACTTGAGGAATATATTTTTTCTCTTATAATGGCTGTGGTAATGTGTGAAACGAGAGTAATCATGCTAATTAGGGATTAGTATTAATGTGACTCTGGTTAGCAATACCCCCAATGGCATGCCAAAGGCTAGCCCAATGGATAGAACACAGCAACTTCTCACATACAAGATAGTTGCTCTACCCATAGGGGTTCATGGCTGCCCTCCATGCTGTCTGATCCCCTGCAATGTCTGTTAGTATCAAGACCCATAGCCCTGAAACCCTTCCTCAAGACCTCATTCCAGGTCGTCCTTGGTATACCGGCTGCCTCTTTCCCTTCACTTTCATACTTTTAAATTACTTCACCCAACAATCCTTATTCATTCTCTCCATATAGTTGAATCTCCACAGCCTACAGGTGTGCACTGCCTCAATGCCACAATCCTGGGCCTGGATTCATCTATGTTACCATCCCATCATATTTACGGTACCATTCCCATATATCACCGCACTACCATTTTCATAAATTCCATAGTCCATGGTTAAACTGGACCTTTATTATAGTGGACAAAGTTTCACCTTCCAGGCTTTCTCAAGTCTCAGTGACTTGAGAAAGCCTGTACTTAAAGAAAATGTTGTCCACTATTATAAAGGTCCATCCTCATCATGATGTATTATCTCATTCTGTCATCATCAATGACTTTTATCACAATGGAATGTTTAAGATCTTAGTAAGTGTACATTTAACTGTGAAAAAGACTAGTGCAGACAAATTAAAATTACCATGAACTTGACTATATATCATGATAAATACAGTACATTGATGAATATGGGCCCTGGATCCATAGTTAACAATACAAGAGCTTTACCTGGCTGTTCTGTTGCTGCCGGCTGCTTTTGACTCGCCCCACCACCAGCCACCCTGCAAATAATTACAGTATACTGTATACTTAGTCAAGTGAAAAATTATACAAGAGTTATATGTCAACTCCACCCCTGGTATATTATACCTCATGTCTTATCTAAACTTATACTAGTTCAATTAGTACTGTGCTCGAAACAGAGCCCGAACAGGAACAGAACATAACAAAAAACTAAACAGAAAAATTCACACAAATCTAGGTAGCCCAGAAGACCCAGAGACCCAGGCCCAATTGGGGTCTCCAGCAAAGACTTCAAGGTCCCAGACCTCCCGGAGAGGTTCCGGTCTCAGCAGGCAGACATGCAGCGAAGCCTACCACCACAATGCCCGCCCACCTTACTTCCAGGCATGGCCCTTCACAACATATACCGGCTCCCCCGGCCAGGCGACTGACGGACTATTATCTAGTCCAACTGGCGCCTGACCCCCTCTCCCTACGACCGCGTTATCACTCACCTCTTCACAAGCATTCTCCATTCATTCCTATTCATTACCATTTCTCTTGCCCGTTCTTCAGCCATCTCTCTACCTTCCAACGCTTTTATTATACCATCTCTCCATCTCATCCGAGGTTTTTCTCTCCATCTACCTCCCCTTGTTTCTGACTCATATACTGTAATCTCGTTGTAAGCCTTTCATCTCCCATTCATTCAACATGTCTATACCAGCATAGCAACTTACTTTCCACTCTGGCCAATAAGGGTTCCTGTTGTTACATTCTCCTACATACAGTACCTCTTCATTCTTCAATCTGTCTCTATGTGTTACTCCATACATACTCCTCAAGCAGCTTATTTCCATCACATCCAACCTTCTTTTCTCTTGTGTCTTCAGACCCCATGGCTCAGCCCCATACATCACTGTTGGTACAACTATCCCTTGATACATTGATACATACTGGTGATGGGCTGGTCTATCAGAGTGAGAACTGAGCGATCTCTGCCATACCCATAGCTTACTCTGACTGTTCCTTTTACTTTTATATTTTCTAGATCTCAAGTGACGGCGTCTCTTCCGTGGATTGACCTCCCAGTCTACCTAGATTGGAAGCCAAAGCGTCACATTTTTTCCTTTGCCCCTCAACTTTCTCTTCATAATTGCTGAGGGGCACAGGGCCGTGGGTGGGGCTTTGGTTTCCTGGGCGTTTCCGCACCCTCCTCAGCTCCCCGCCATGGAGTGGCTTCGGTCATCCAGGCTTTATTGTGGTCGGCAGTGAGGGTTCTGTGGGGGGGCACGGTTATGGCCTTGGCCTGCTCGGGGCCTTGGGGCTGTTCGGCCAGGCAGCTTGGGGAACAACAACAACATTGTACTTTTAGCTTTCGTTCCAAGATTTGTCACCTTCCACATACTTCCTATTGCTCTGAAAACTTTCCTTCCTGCACATACTCTGTTTATTCAGTGTGCAGTTGGGTCTGAGTACATGATTAAATTACTATCCAGTATTCGATAAATAGATATCAATCGTAGCCATGTGCATAAGCTATAACTGTCTTGGTGGTGTAATGGCTAGTGTTTAAAATCTGTATGTGGTATTCCAGGTTCAAATCCTGGGAGGATCACATGCTGTAATATATTTAATTGGGAGGTGTTCGGTGTTGGGAGTGAAATGAATTAATTAGATTATTTGTAAAGGCTCAGGAACAATTAGCCAGGTCGGTCCTTTGAGATGTGTGCCTCATAAACTGTTTTTTCCTTTCACATAAACCTTACGCTATTCAGTGTGCAGTTGGGTCTGAGTACATGATTAGATACTATCAAGTATTCAATAAATGGATATCAATTGTAGTAACTTAATAAAAATCTCTACACTAATGGAAGAAATGGATAAGAATAGGGGCGCTAAGCCAAATGATACAAATAGCCAATGAAACTTCCTTGAACGTAGACTTCTTGCTGTGACTAACAAAGTCTGTTTGTGCCCAAGCACAAAATTTCCTGGTGGTGGAATGATAAGGTTGAAAATGCAATAAAGGAGAAAAGAAGAAGTTTCAAAGCATGGAAGAAAGGAGGCAGCAAGAAGGATTATCTGGCGGCTAAGTGAATAAAAAAAAAAAAAATATATATATATATATATATATATATATATATATATATATATATATATATATATATATATACTGTATATATGCAGTATATATACAGGATAAAGAAAATTATATAGGACCAAGTGTGTAACACAGAAATCATAAGGAGGTCTTCAAGTTAACTAGGCAAGTTAACAATGACAGTAAAGATGTTGTTGTTCCCCAAGCTGCCTGGCCGAACAGCCCCAAGGCCCCGAGCAAGGCCAAGGCCATAACCGAGCACCCACACAGAATCCTCCCTGCCGACCACAATAAAGCCTGGGTGACCGAAGCCACTCCATGGCGGGAAGCTGAGGAGGGTGCGGAAATGCCCGGGAAACCAAAGCCCCACCCAGGGCCCTGTGCCCCTCAGCAATTATGAAGAGAAAGTAGAGAGGCAAAGGAAAAATGTGACGCTTTGGCTTCCAATCTTGGTAGATTGGGTAGGTCAATCCACGGAAGAGACGCCGTCACTTGAGATCTAGAAAATATATAAGTAAAAGGAAGTCAGAGTAAGCTATGGGTATGGCGAAGATCGCTCAGTTCTCACTCTGATAGACCAGCCCATCACCAAGTAAAGATGTTGTAGGAGAACAGTATGTCAGGAATGATAATGGGACAATTGTTTACACTGACAAAGAAATCGGAGATGTTTGGAAGGTACACTATGAACGATTACTCAATGTGGAGTTTGTATGGAATAGAAAGCAGCATAGTAACAAAAAGACAAAACTTCCTCCCCCCCCCCCCCCCCCCTTCCCTTTGATGGTGCCACCTGTTGTAAGCAGCACAATAAATAAAATGAAGGACAGAAAAGTTGCAGGGTGCTCTGGCATTGTCCCCGAGATGATATAGCTTCAGGTACAGTACATACATAACATACATCAAATTTTAAGACTGAGTGTTCCACCCTTACGTGCAGTTTCAGTCTCTTGTCCTAATGGCGGCGTTCCAGGCAACCCTGTTAAGGGCTGCTTCACTTGTCAAGTTCTTGGATTTGAGATCGGCACGTATAGTCCAATCCCAGGTCTTCCTCGGTCCACCCCTTGGTGCAGCTCCCTCCACAATCACAGACCTGCATTTTTTCACCCAATTTTGTTCATCCATTCTCTCCACATGTCCATACCATCCCAGTCTACTTGTACGCATCACCTCGCTAATACTCTTTATACCTAAACGTCTCCTCAGCTCAACATTTGTTATTCTATCCTGTAGCCTGGCCCCACACATCCATCTCACCATTCTCATCTCATTACGTTCCATTCTGTTGACATCCTCTACTTTAACGGCCCATGTTTCTGAGGCATACATCATTGCACTTCTAACACATGAGGCATACACCTTTCCCTTCAGGAGGAGAGGCATTCTTTTCATGGTCAGGATTGGCAGCAGTTCTCTGAACTTCCCCCAGTCACATCTAATTCTAGCGACAGTGGCAGCCTCGGCCCCACCACCGGCAGAGATGGTATCTCCTAGGTAACAAAACTTGTTCACCAGCTCAAATGACTCATTTCCAAAATTCAGAGCCACAGGATCTTCACTTAACATAAGCTCGCCTTTGCACACTACGCACTCAAATTTCTCTATTTCTGACTTATCCTTCGGCAGGGGTCCCTTTATTCTACTACAGCGCTTATTCCCATGGTGCACCCAGCGTCGACAGATGCTACATTGAATCGCGTTAACGCCCACACCCTTTCCACACACTGCACATGGGTATGCACCGCTCTTTTCCACATTGCCTCGTCTCAATCTACAATGCATAACCTTGGTTTTGTTTATATTGACTCTTAACACTCAAACAGCGGGTGGTGGAGTATATTTGACTGTGCCGCCCAGCGGGGCTTTTTACCGTAAGCGAGCTTGTTTCCGTGCTCGTTTTCATGCATAAACACGAGCCAGAGCGTAATACAAGTATGTATCCCTGAAAGGGCGATAAATGAGCTTTCCAATGACACCAGAACCATCCTTCTACGATCACTGGTTGTCTTGCAACGATCGTGCAACCGATGGGCAAAATCGGTAAAATACGGTCATTTCCTTACATTATTACGTGTGAAACGAGTGAGGGAGGGTGGAGTAGGGCGGAGTACATCTCAGTAGCTCCACGGCCACCGTGGCGAGCGGTCATGAGGTAACCTACGCTCCTCCCACCGCTCCGCTCTCTCTCAGAGCACATTACGTGCTCAAAATTGCATGCGACTATAGCCGGGCCCCGCCACATATATTTCACTCGACTATAGCCGGGCACCGCCAAAGAAGGGTTAAACACTTGCTCGCCATGCCCTCTCTCCATTCTCTGAATTTGGCCTCAGCATCTTACATACTGTCAGCTATTAGGACTAAATCGTCTGCATAAAACAGTTCCAACGGGAGTCCGCCTCTAAAAACTCTAGATAGTGCCTCCAGGACCATAATAAAGAGGAGGGGGCTTAACACTGAACCCTGATGGACTCCAACACGGACTGCGAACTCATCACTCAGTACACCCTTCACCCTCACCGCACTTCGCGAATCCTCATACATCTTCATTATCACACGCACCAGCCACTCTTCCACACCAAGTTTCCTTATAGCCCACTGCACAACATCTCTAGGCACCCTATCAAAGGCCTTCTCCAGGTCTACAAACACAAAGTAAAGATCCCTGCCTTTTAGTAATTATCTTTCCTGTATCTGTCTGACTATGAAGATAGCATCGGTTGTACCCCGTCCTGGTATAAAACCAAACTGCATATCAATGGAGATGCTTTGCCTGATCAAACCCTCAAAGACTCTCTCCCAGACCTTCATGATTTGGTCAAGCATTTTCAGGCATAGGAGTGAGATTGGTCACTGAGTTAATATACTCTTAACATTAGAGAGGAGAGAATCCCAGATGAATGGCATAAAAGTGTAATAGTAAACATATATAGGGGTAAGGGAGATTTGTCAGATAAGGTAGATTGTGCTTGTAGACCTGGAGCAGGCCTTTGATAGGGTGCCCAGAGATGTTGTGAAGTGGGCTATAAACAAACTTGGCATAGAGGAGTGGCTGGTGCATGTAATAATGAAGATATACAAGGACTCGTGAATGGCAGTGAGGGTGAAAGGTGTACTGAGTGGGAAATTTACAGTTTGCGTTTGAGTCCACCAGGGCGCTGTGTTAAGCCCTCTCTTCTTTGTTATGGCTCTGGAAGCATAATCTGGAGCTTTCAGAGCTGGGATCCTCTGGGAACTGCTATATGCAGATGACCTATAGTCTAGTTGCCAAAATGTGGACCCTGCAATGTATACCTACTGTACTTCGAAAAATGTTCACGGAAATGTGTTCATTATAGTTAAAAGAGCCAAATTAGCTTGGTTGCTACTTTTGCAACGTTGAGCATTTCCCAGAATTCAAGATGGCGGCCGCCGCCATCTTGAATTTTCAACTTTTTTCTCATTGACATAAAGAGTCATGTAATACCACTTTTTAGGTGTTTTAGAGGAGAGGGAGTCCATTTCTGGAATTATATTTTGTATATAAGGTCAAAGTTAAGGTCAAATCAAAGGTCAAAGGTCAAATTTGACCATAAATCAGAAAAAGTTAACACCAATGACTAGTATATGTTGTTCTTTATCTTTTCTTTGTTTAGTGGTTTACATTTTTTTTCCTCATTTCGGGGTACAGTGAGTTGGCATGATCAGCATTAATTTTGTGGTACCCCAGGCCGTCACAATCATTATGGCTGCTGGAGAGGGAAAGTGTCTCTTCAGTCCGTGTAATGCCAAGGAAGCATTACAGACATTCAAGACCGTGGCCATGCAGAATATTGTTGCTACAAGCAAAGTAAAATGTGATGAACTATACACAACTCTTGTCAGGAAGTTATATTCTAGCTCACAAATCATGTTACTGTAGCTATACATCGAAGGGTAGAAATAATATAAGAAAGAGAAAGGCGACATGGACTGACATTGGTATTTCCAAAATGTTTTTGAAATCCCAATGTAGTGACTTTGTTTTCCAGCGAGACTGTCTCTTGTGTGGGAAAGCGTGTAAGCCAAAAGACAGTAAGAATCCATACAGGTGGGTGCAGGTCAAACAATGTACAACGTTACTCTCAAACTTTCTTCTACTCAACATCTGAGCTCTGGAACTCTCTCCCAGAATCAGTCTTTCCCTCTTCCTATGACTTAAATTGCTTCAAACTCCGTGTGTCCAGGCATTTTGGCTCGAACGTCCCTTGATTTTGGCCCTGTCACTCTTTCAACTATGGGGGAGGCACTCGCTATAGGCAGTTATGCCTTTTGCCTCCCTCAATCACATAGGAAAAAAAAAAAAAAAAAAAAAATGTAGATAGTGGTGGTGATATCACGTTCCAACAACAATTGGAAAACCTTTGTTGTTGTTGTTGTTCCCCAAGCTGCCTGGCCGAACAGCCCCAAGGCCCCGAACAAGGCCAAGGCCATAACCGAGCGCCCCCACAGAACCCTCCCTGCCGACCACAATAAAGCCTGGGTGACCAAAGCCACTCCATGGCGGGGAGCTGAGGAGGGTGCGGAAACACCCGGGAAACCAAAGCCCCACCCAGGGCCCTGTGTCCCTCAGCAATTATGAAGAGAAAGTCGAGGGGCAAAGGAAAAATGTGACGCTTTGGCTTCCAACCTTGGTAGATTGGGAGGTCAATCCACGGAAGAGACGCCGTCACTTGAGATCGAGAAAATATATAAGTAAAAGGAACAGTCAGAGTAAGCTATGGGTATGGCAGAGATCGCTCAGTTCTCACTCTGATAGACCAGCCCATCACCACATGACTAGAACCCAATCCTCTCAGCATCAGCTAGGAAAGGCCCTAGAAAGCCGCCTTTGGCGGGGGGATAGCTCCCCTATTTCAACCCCTTTCGGGGTTGGGGGAAAACCTCTGTGATAAGAGACAGTACCAGTGGGCTAACGAGGTAACGTCAAGACTCAGTGGGTGTACACACTGAAACTGTTGACCCACACAGCCACTTGCTCGGCGCTTGTCGAAATGCCCTTCATATCTCCAGTACCCTTCCCACGCTTGATATATGTCTGCTCGCCGAACTGATATGCTGGCACTGCAGTCCCACCATCAGTTTCGACAGACGTGTGCCCCAGCCAGTAGGTCCACCTTAGCACGCTGGGGAAGGTGCTCCATCTGTCGCACATACCCGCTCAGGTAGCAGGCATAATTGTGATGACCTGCTGCAAAAAAATATGGCAGATCACCTTGAGACAGTGCTGTTGGAGGAGGAAGTCACTGTTCCGCTCGCTGCACAGGAACATGAACGCCAGCAGTGTAGACTTAATGAGGCAGTCCACCCAAAGCCTCCCGGTCGGGGTGCTCTCTGGCTGTCTCTAAGTATACAGTCGCTCAGCTCCTGTTATGTCTTGGGGCCACTCAAGTAGAAACTCTGCAGCAACACAGCGATGATGAGACAGTATACCTGTAGAGCATTGGTTCAGGCCTTCCCATTGACGATGCTGGTTATGCCACCAAACACTCTGCACTCATGAGAATTTCCACGCCAGATGCCTTCATCAGTTTCCCTATATAGCCCAGGAAACTCATGATAGTGTGCATCATGCCTGAGTGAAGTATGAGGTTGGTCCAGCGCTGAGGGTTGTTCCATTGGACTAGACATGCAGTCTGATACAGTTGGAGGTGAACTGTGAGGTGGGTGTACTGCATCCCGAAAGTATTTAGTCCTTTCGAGACACACAAGCGTAGTCAGAACGGTGTCAGGGTGAGCAGGCGGCGAGTCTATCATTGGTCCGAACACCACCAGTGTCTTGGGCTTCTGGGTAGAGCCCGCTACCAGTCGGTCTTGCTGAGCCTTGAAGCCCACCGACTCAACCGGCTTGTCATTCTCGTGGACTTGCGACAGCCATGCCGCGTCTCGCTGTTGACTGAACCTAACTGCATCAGACTGTAGCTGCAACTCTTCATCAGAAGCAGAGTTGGGTTCAGCTTAGAAGGCCCAGTGTAGTGCTCTAACTGTAAAGCTGAGTTGCAGAAAGAATGCCTTGTGTTCCTGGAGTTGAGGGATCTTGAGCTGCATCACGCCAATGTTTCCTGTGACGATGATGCCGGCAGGATGCTGGGGGAGCTCCGTGCCGTAGGTGTTTTTCGTCCTATTGGAGTTTGCGATGTTCAAATCATAGTTGTCAGCCCAGCTGAAGATAATAATAATAATAATAAGCATGTTACTTATTTCTCATAAGCGCCAATTTTTCCGAAGAATTCACTAGCGCTCGAAAAGAGAAAGAAAAAAGAACAAAAATCAATGCATCAAAAGAAGGCTTATATACAACACACATTTAACAATCACTAGCAGTGGCAAAATAGCCTAAACTCTATAGCCATCTGTCATGACACCTCTCTCAAGATCATAGCTTCTCTCAAAGAGAAAATTCTTAAGTTGTCTCTTGAAGCATTCAACAGAACTCAGTTGTCTCATGGACAGCGGCAACCTGTTATACAACCTCGGAGCCATGTAGGAGAATGACCTCTCAAAGAAAGAAGACTCTTCATTGTCTCTTAAAAAAAAAAAAAAAAAAAAAGACTGCTGGAAAGCCCTTGGTTCATCAAGACGAAAAGGGTCATTGTCATGACGCACAACTACACCATGGTGTGCCGGTGGGTGCCTGAGCAGCTCCGCAAGGTACCTAGGCTCACCAAATTTGAGAACCTTAAAAGTCACCAAACACAACTTAAATTCTATTCTTGCTCTTACTGGCAGCCAGTGCAGTTCTATGTGACGAGATGTAGTAGGAGTTCTAGGTGGAACACCAAAAATTAGTCTTGCGGCCCTGTTAAGAACAGACTGAACTTTCTTCAAAATATAATTTGGAAGACCCACCAACAGGGCATTGCAATAATCAACACGAGAGAACACCAATGAGTGAACCAACGTCAGGAGGCAACGTCTGGTTATAAACGGCTTCACCAAATAGAGATTTCTGATGTGCAAGTAACAACTTTTAACTATCTGGTTTACATGCTCTTTGAAATCTAATCGGGAGTTCACATATACACCAAGATTTCGAACAGAGTTGGCCGGTCGCAGCTGAGATCCACCCACATTGATGGAGAGGGCACCTACTATATCATCAGCTCTTCTATTTCCTCGGATGATGAGAATATCAGTTTTACCATCATTTAGTTTAAGTTTTCTCGCTCTCATCCACTTCTTGATATCAGACATCAACAATTCCATCTTACTCCGTATATCAACTATATTTGTGATTCTCACATAAATCTGGGTGTCATCTGCATAAAAGTGAAAGGTGACATTATGTGCACAAAGCAGAAGAGACAAACTGCTGATATAAATTATAAATAGGATAGGACCTAAAACTGATCCCTGCGGAACACCATACTGCAGGGGTGTCGAGTCCGAGACCACTTGATTTACCATCACACTCTGGGATCTACCTGACAAGTACGACCCAAGAAGCAAGAGAGCGGAGTCACGCACACCACAATCATAAAGATCACTCAATAACAACTCGTGATCCACTGTGTCAAAGGCCGCAGAGAGATCAAGCAAGACCAATAGTGAGGCCACACCATTGCAAATGTTCTCAACTAGATCATTATGTACTCTAATCAATGCTGTTTCAGTTGAATGATGCTGTCGGTAAGCAGACTGAAAAATTGGGATAGTTTCATTCTGCTGAAGTAGTGGTTGTAATTGGTCAAGTATTGCACGCTCTAATATCTTTGATATGAAGGACAGGTTGGAGACAGGACGATAGTTCAACATGTTCTCAACATCAAGTCCAGGTTTCTTTAGAGTAGGTCGGAGTAGTGCATGCTTTTCAGAATGTGGGAAGCTACCTTCAGAGAAGCACTTATTAATTATTTTGGAAATAAACTCAACTGTGTGATCATAGACTCTTGGTAGCTTGGAAACATTTATGGGATCCAACGGGCAAAATGTTTTATTGAGGTTTCTTATGTAGGACGAGATCATGTCCACCTCTACTGAGTGAAAGGATGAGAGGACATTATTAGGAATGTGTCGGGGTTGGAGTACAACTGAAAGTTCTTCACCAACAGAAGCATGATCCAGTTCCTGTCTTATGCGAGTTATCTTGCCAGCAAAAAATGCCACAAAGTTGGCAGCCAACTCGGCATCGGGCACAGAAGGTCTTAAGCTGACTCTTGTTTTTCCAAGTAAACTGTTTACAATTGAAGCCAACCTCCTCTGGTCGTTACCACACGAGTCAACTTTTCCCTGATAATACACTTTCTTTTCATCTTTGATTTTGTGGACCACAGCTCTTCTGGCTGACAGATATTGCAACCATGTAGAGTCTGTTTTATTTTTCCGCCATTCACGTTCAGCTCTTCTACGCGCTCTTCTAAGAAAGTTAACTCGAGTGCTATACCAGGGTGAATCATCTCGTACTATGATTTTCTTCTCTACTTCTGGACAGTGATGATCGAACACTAATTTAAGTGCATTTCCATGTACCTCCACCAGCTCATCTGAAGTAAGGTTGGAAGTATCAATACTTCCCAAGTACTGTTTTACTTCACTGCTAGCCAAATTTTGGTCTGCATTTTTATAATTTCTAAATCTGATTACTTTTTCATGTGTGAGTGGCTTAGGGAAATCAAAGCTGAAAGTAATCAAAGCATGATCAGAGGTATTAGGGTCAGCATTCTCAACATCAACATCCAGAACACCACCACAACCCACAGGAGAGAAAACCAAGTCAAAGGTGTGTCCTAAGATATGAGTTGGGTGGGACACATGGTTTACAAAATTGTTCTGATCAGTCAACTCAAGGAACTCAGGAGAGAATGGCTTCAGATGAGGGCTGTCAACCCAGTAATTAAAATCTCCACATATCAAAAGTCTTCCGGTTTTAGCAGAAAATTCCTCGAGAAACTGCCCAAACTCTTCCATAAAACCCCTATTTATTAGTGGCCCCTCCATCATTGACGAACATGCCTATTACATAAGGCACCCTCTTCAAACACTCATCCGCCGTAGTTTGAATCTACCGCGCAGAGCATTTAAAAAACTGAGGAGCCTTCATCATGAGCGCACGCGACCTCACTCATGGCTTCAGTCATAATGAATTGGGTTCTCACTACGAAAAAAACTTCGTAAAAAATAAAAACAAAAAGCAAATAAGAATAACTATTCAATAAGCTTTCCATCATATCGTGGATGTACTTGTGTGGATCTTTTGACCAGACGCTACTGCAGGCGTCATTCTTCCTTCTCTGCTCTGCGCTCAGCCTGCCCGGACGTGTCTCCCCACGCTCCGCGGGTTCCGCATTTGTTGCGTCCCTAGTGAGTTTTTTCTCATTTGTTTACTCCGGGATGTATCGAGTAAGGTTAGGATATGCGTAGCAGGAGTGTCCTGGGCTAGTTGCCCGCAGTGCAGTGTATTTTGGGTCGTGTGTTTGGGGCATCTATTTCGGATGTACCCTCAAGGTCCTGTTGTGGACAGGTGAACTTTTTCACAGTTAGCTAGCTTTGTGATGCAGGCGGCTTTCATTACACGTTATTGCTTCCTTTTATCTTTCTGATGAGGTAGCGTATTTTTGCTGTCGTTCCCAGCGTATTTTTCTTCACTTAGTGAAGTTTTTTCTGGGTCCCGAGTCAGTTCTTCCCTTTGCCGGAAGTGTTTGCTACAGTGGTGTGTTGGCGGTGGTTCCTGTTGTGATATAATTCAGTGCTTTTTGTTTATATTCCGACATGTTACTGTTATCCGTCTGCCTAGGCCTAGCCAGCCTCTCGTAGCTTTACCACATATACAAGTGTTATTGATTTATTTTCTAAATATGTACTACTGTGTCATGTGTGTCCTGGTTTAGTTGTGTATTGGCTAATTCCACGGTCTATTTATGTGTCCTGGGTTAGTTGTGTATTGGCTAATTCCACGGACTATGTTGGGCCCGGCGTTAGTTGTGTTTTAGCTACGCCTCGGTCCGGTGTTGCGTTCAGATGGTATCTGGACGGGGTGGGTTATTTCCGGCGGGTTTTTCTCGGTTTCACCTTGATAACCCCGGCTCGTTGCCAAGTTTTGGCCACGCGTGGTTTAAAACAGGCTTGTTTCCCCGGCGAGTGGGTGTCTGTGGCTCCCCAGGACTGCGTCTCTGGGGTGCCTGTTTCAGGCTCCTTCTGATTCCCGGCGGGTTGGCTGTACCCATCTAACAGTGTTCATACAGACACGTGTTGTTTGTAGTTTTTTCGGTTTTGCAAAGCCAATATAAAACTATGCTGTAGTTGTATTTCCTCCCCGGCGATCTGTTAAAAAGAAGTGGGGATAGGAACAATTGGGGTTAACTTTTAAACTTTAAATCACCCGGTGGGTGCAACCTGGAAGGGTGGGATGACCGAATTTGCAAAATTCAGTTTAGTTGACCAGACAATTGAGGGATGCATTGTGTATCGCCTCCTTCAACATACGGCGCTTTAGGGCACAATTGGGGTTAACGTTTTTTAAACTATTATTCACACCCGGCGGGTGCTCCTTGGACGGATGGGAATAACGAATTTACAATTCAGTTAGTTAACCAGACAATTGAGGGATACGTTTTGTATCGCCGCCTTCAACATACGGCGATCTAAAAAGATACTTCGGCAGAAGTTAGATCTCGTATATTTGTCAGGCTTCCCAGTTTTTGATCTACGAGATAATTCGGGGGCCGGCGTCTTTTTTAGTTTTTTTTTTTTTTCCAAAATTTAATCTTGAAACAAACACCACCGGAAAGACTTAATCACTTATAAACGCCATGCTGGTCTTTATATATTATGTCAGAGGGTATTCATAAATCTTTTGGACAAATTAAGATATTCTGAAATCTTTTACTTAGGAAACCCCACCGCGTAGCGAGCTGTGGTCGTTGAGTATTACGTCTCGTTACCCGGCGGGTTATTTAACCCCTCCAACCCGGATGGGCTCTTGAACGCCCATAACAACCTCGGCCCGCGCAACCCGGAAGGGCTCTTGAACGCCCATTGCTTGCATGCGTGCTTTCGAATGCCGCGCGTACATTTTCGGTATCGTGGGACGGTAGGTGGCGCCACCAGGCGTAAACTCCGCCACAGCAACAGTATCTACCCCGACGCCATCATGGACAGTACGCCAAATAGTGATTCCGCTGTGTCCGATACCGTGCTTCCTACGACGCCCTTGCTTGTTCGTCGCGCCTTACCCCGACGCCATCGCCTAAATGTGTTATCTCCCGGAGGTATTGAGACAACATTGAGACTTTATGAGCGAGCTGATGCCAAGCATAATGTTGATGATGAAGTCAGTGACGACTCCAGTAATTATAAGTCGAGTGATTATGGCCATGAGAGTCAGAAAGAAGAGCAATTCCTGGGATTTGCGAGAGAACATGACAGTGATGAGAGTGATGAAGGTGATGTACCAGTTGTTGAGGAAGCTGGTTTACCTAAAGACAGTGAACTTGAGAGAGTGAGCGAGTGGGAGAGTTCAAGGTCACTCACCAAATTTCGCTTAAGTGACACGACGCCAAGCCCTTCCCCTGGTAAATCGCCTTTCAAGCTACATTTGTATAAGCAGAAAATACTTGAGAAGGCGGCCGCGGCAGCTAGGGAACAAGCAAAACTACTTGGTGAGGATGAGGCTGTGAGTGAGGGTCAGCGTGGTGACCCTTCTCGTCCGCCATTGTCTCCCTTATCTACCCACGCCACCCAAGATGACCCGGATGCCCCGCATTCTTCCCCACCACCCCCACCATTGCCAAGGGTTGAGGACCCCCCACTTTCGGCCTATTTGCCTCCTAGGTCCCCCGACAGGAGACATACTGCTGCCGAAAAGGGGAAAGGTAGGAAATATACCAAGAAAATTAAGAAAAGTAAGAGAGTTTTGTTCGAGGCTCCCGCGGCGTCCACCCCGGCCGGCCCCAGCCATACGTCCCCGCAACTTTCCCCACGGTCCTCCCCACCTCTCCCGCCTTCAACATGTCTTCCTGAAGAAGTCTTTGAGCTCGCATCACCAATACCTGGCCCTAGTGACAGTGAAACATTGCTTTCTGTCACTCGTCGCAGGCCAAGGAGCCCGGGACCTCGGGGGGACACAGCCTCACCTGTCACTCCTTCCCCACCTCGCCCACGCATCACTGGTTCCCCGCCAGATTATGTGGGGGCCACTGATGATGAAGGGCACCTCTCTGAAGACTCTGGCCATGATTACATAGGTCCACCGTCAGGGCAAGATGACCACTCTGACGATGACTATATGGACATCGACGACCCTCGACCCATCCGCTTGGCCCGGCGTCGTGCTGCCCGTCGTGCTGCCCACCGCCCTGGCCGCCGCCCTCGCCGCCCTAGGGCGCGCGCCTCCCGAGTTGGCCGTGGGCGTGCTGGGCCACCAGCTGGAGCTCCTCGTCAGCGTAGACAAGACCCATTCTACGTTTTTCAGTGGCAAGACGTAGTTGATGAGGATGCATACAACCCTGATGTGCCAGCTTTTGATGAGGTACTGGAGGGTTCAGGCATTACCCCCAATTTTCCTGCAGGCCCCAATGCTCCACCACACGAACTGTTTGAGGCCTTCTTTGATGAGGAGGTGGTAGGCTATGTTGTCAAAGAGACAAATAAGCAGCACCAATTCCAGGTCCACTTTTTGGGAAAGGTGACCAAGGGCCACATGAGGCAGTGGACCCCAGTGACTCATAAAGAGTTCATGGTGTTCCTGGCACTCACCATGCTAATGCCTCATGTCAAGAAGCATAGGTTGCCTGACTATTGGATCACCAATGATCTGATATCCACCCCTGCCTTCGGGAAATATATGTCTCGCGACCGGTACCTTGATATCCTCGCAGCGCTCCATCTTGTCACCAACCTTGACGTCCACCTCCCAGACAAGCTGTGGAAGATTAGGACGTTGTATGAGATGATGCGAGAACGCTTCACCTCCTACTTCAAGCCCTTCCGCAAGGTCGTCATTGACGAGTCTCTTGTGCTGTTCCGGGGAAAACTCAGCTTCCGGCAGTACATCCCCTCAAAAAGACATCGCTTTGGCATAAAATTCTTTGTGCTGTGCGACTGCCAAACTGGCTATGTCCTGGACTTCCTGGTCTACAGCGGGAAGGAAGGGGACTTGCTTGTGGACCCCCTCATTGGCTTTGGCGGAGCAGTGGTGCAAGCCATGATGGACCGCTACTTTCATAAGAATCACGTCCTCTACACGGACAATTATTACACGTCCCCCACTCTCTCACAGTACCTGCATGAGCGCAAGACGGGGACTGTAGGCACAGTACGAGGGAAAAGGAAGGGCATGCCACCTTTCCCTCCAAAGACCAAAAAAGGTGATGTGTTCAAGAAGAAGTCGGGGCCCATTCTGGCTATCCACTGGCACGACCAGCGGAAGGTCAACCTCCTGACCACCATCCACAAGGGGGAAATGGTGGAGACTGGCAAGGTGGATCGCCGCACCCAGGCCAGGGTGACCAAGCCCGATGCTGTCCTGGACTACAACATCAACATGAGGCTGGTGGACAAGTCCGACATGCAGATAGGCTTCATTGACTGCCTGCGTACCTCGTGCAGATGGTACAAAAAGTTCTTTCTGCATATGGTGGACATGTCAGTTCTGAATGCCTACAACATATACAAGCTTCGGAATGTGAACACACCCATGAAGTTCAATAGCCTGCGGAGGTTCCAAAAGCAGGTGTTGACGGAGCTCCTGGAGAAGTATGCTATGCCACAGAGGGCAGTGGCACATCCTGGGCCCGCCGTTATTGACCGCTTGCAGTCTGCTCAATACTTGACTAGGCACAGGCTTGGTTCCCTGCCTCAGAATGAATCCGGAAGAACACAGCAGAAGCGGTGCCATGTCTGCTACAACAGCAGGGTGAAGCCGAGGTCAGGTAAAAAGTCAACCCTGGAGTGTGTGGAGTGCAAGGTGGCACTCTGTGCTGTAGATTGCTTCTTTGATTACCACTCCAAGCTGGAGTTCTAATAATCATACTGAAATTGCCAAATAAAATGACAATATGTACACTATAATTATATATAGGCAAAAAGTGGAAGAAAACCAATGTATTGTAATACAAAAGTCATGTATTATGAGAACATTGATACAAATACAATTACACCATAATAATATGTGAAAGTGACACATATGTATATACCAAGTGACATTCATATGATTAGAACCTATAGAAATCAGTGAAAAAAGACACAATAAATTGTATATAAATCGTTTACAAATCATATAACTAAGTGAAAGTGACACAAGACCTAATATTTGATGGCCAAAGTATAATAAACACCTGTGATAACGAATAATCAGTGCCTAATACAACAATAACCTACCTCAATTACTAATAAAATGTCCTTGGAGCGGCTTCGGTCGCGCCGGGAATTTCCACACCTCTCACACCACACACACACATCACACAGTTTTTCCTACACCGAGAAATGACTCTCCGGCTGTCATTTCTCGAAGACTTCTTCTAGCCGGAGACATTGAGAGCAACCCAGGACCCACGTTCACATACATATGTCCAACTTGCTCAAAACCCATCACTTCGAGTCGCCATACTAAGGGTTCAGTTCTCTGCAATTCATGTGGGAACTGGACCCACTTCACCTGCACAACACTTGCCTCCAAGAAACACTACACAAACACCTGGACCTGTTCCTCATGCCCCTCCCTCTCCCAGTCAAATCCCTCGCCTAAAACCCGTCCACCTCTCCTCCCCAACCCACCTAACCTTCCCATATCATCCACTCCCCCCCCTAAAACCCGTCCACCTCTCCTCCCTAACCCACCTAACCTTCCCATACCATCCACATCCTCAACTCAACACACCACACCCCATCCTAATCCATTCCAACCCCCATCTCCTGCTCCCCAATCCCCACCCCCACCTCACCCATCCCAACCCCCAGTCCCTCCCTCACCCCCACCCCCCCCCCTCCCCCCCCCCCCATCCCCGTGCAGCAGCACCCAACATACATCGTGCACATAACATTAACATTCTTCAACTGAACATAGATGGCATCAACACAAAGAAACACGAACTCTCACACTTCATCAAACAACACAACATACACATTGCCATCTTACAAGAAACAAAACTCCGCACAACACAAAAAACACCCACATTTCATAATTTCACCACCATCAGACAAGACCGGGCTGTCGGCGGGGGCGGTGGACTCATCACCCTGGTACACAAAGAAATATCATACATAGTAACCAGTGTACAAACCAAATCACTCCTCCCCCCAAATGATAACACAACAGAAATACAGTCAATTAAAATACGCACTGGCAACAACTCCAACATAACCATCATAAACACATACATCCCTCCCCAAACATCCCCTACAGTACCAAATGAATACAGACCACACTTACAACACATCACAAACACCCCACACATCATCCTGGGTGGTGACTTCAACGCCAAGACGTCGGCCTGGTTTGTCGACAACCCCGACACAGACAGAGGGCTGGTACTACAAAACCAAACCGATAACCTCATCATCCTTAACGACATCCATCAACATACCCATATTCCTCACCAAGCCCTCTATAACCCATCATCTCCAGACATCACCTTTTGCTCCCCAGAACTCGCCCCCACAACATCCTGGAGGGTGGTCAGAACCTTAGGCTCTGACCACCTCCCGATCATTATCACCACCAAAACCAGACTCACCCCAGCTAGCCACAAACACACATACACCAATTATAAAAGAGCTAACTGGGAAGCATTCACAAATGAGACAGAACAACACTTCACAACTCTAAACAGTACACCCATCACTAACATCAACAATGCTGTACACATACTCAATAAAACTATCCAAAACGCTGACAAGAAACACATTCCAAGAGGTAACAGAAAAAGACACAACCCCAACTTCACACCAGAAATTCAAAACCTCATCAGACAACGCGACATACTGAAACACTCCCCAGCACCCCACACACAAGACATCACACAACAAATTCAAGCACTCAACACCCAAACTAACAACAAAATACAAGAACAACAAAAACTAAATTGGAATAACTTCCTACAAACACTTGATCACAAAACAAACCCCAAAAAACTATACAAAACACTAAACAGCATCACACTTTCCAACAGCAACACAACACAATCACATGCTGCAATCACAACAACAGACTCTACTCCTTCATGTAAACAACAAGCAAACACTCTCATCAATCACTTTTCACATGTCAGCCACCTAAAACCTCACAAAGACGACCGACGTGTCATCCGACGTAAGAGACAATTCCCCACAGACCCTGACTATACACCCTTCACCAATCACCAGACAAAGCATATCATCAACAATCTCAAGCACTCACCCGCCTGTGGCCTAGACAACATAAGCAACATACACCTCAGACACCTGGGACCACAAGGCATACAAGCACTCACTAACATATCAAACTACAGCTATTCACACAACACAATACCAGACATTTGGAAGCATGGTATCATCATCACTTTCCCCAAACCCAACAAAGACCCCACGCTACCCTCCTCGCACCGCCCCATCACACTCCTTTGCTCCCCCTCCAAAGTCATGGAATGCCTAGTATTACAACTAATTACACCTGACCTACCCCTAGCTCCAACACAACATGGCTTTAGGCCACTGCACTCCACAAACACTCTTCTCACAGACCTTACACAAAGAGCTTTCGACGGCATCAATTCAGCTAGACCACCACACAGATCACTATTAGCCACACTCGACATTAGTAAAGCCTTCGATGCCATCCCCCGCCACAACCTAACAAACAAAATCTACAACACAAACATGCACAACAACACAAAACGGTGGCTGGCCAACTTCCTAGCAGGCAGATGTGCACACGTATCTTTTGCCGGTCAGTCATCTAAAATCAGAAACTTTCCAAACGGAGTCCCACAAGGATCCGTCCTATCACCCGCACTCTTCAATCTGTACATGCACGATATAACTACACCCAATACGCCCCAAATAAACTTAGCCTCCTATGCAGATGACATAACACTCACATGCACACACCATGACCCAAAAAGAGCAACAGATCTCCTTCAACCCTATCTCAACACACTACATGGCTGGTGCACTACAAACAGACTTAATCTAGCCCCAGCCAAATCCACCGCAACCCTGCTCACAAGTTGGACAGGAGAACACGAATACATCCCTCAACTCACCATAAACAACACACCCCTAACACATACACACACACCCAAAATCCTAGGAGTAACATATGATACTCATATGACATTCAAACAGCACACCACAAACATTAAAAAGAAACTGACACCCAGACTTAACGCCCTCAGGTCACTTGCTCACACAAAATTTGGACACAACAAAGAAACTACCACCACAGTATATAAACAATACATAAGATCAGTGATGGAATACGCAAGCCCAGCCTGGGCTTCTAACCTAGCTGAAACACATCATAAGACCTTACAGACTATTCAAAACAAAGCCCTGAAAATCATTACAGGCTGCACAGCTACTGCACCCACAGATCACCTACATCAAGAAACCAAAATCCTCAAAGTCAAAGACCATCTGGACATGAGAGGCACTCAATTCCTGGCAGCAGCCTCCACGAACCAAGACCACCCACTAAACTACATGGCAACACACCCACAGACACCAAGAAATATCAAAACAACACCCAGCACACGGTATCACACACAATTATTGTCCTCTCTCCCTCCCTGCCCACCCCGAACCAACTTCCAGAAGCACATCCATACTCATATCTCTCACCGATCCATCCACTCACTCACAGACAACACACAGCTGCATGCACGACCTCCCGAAATCCATCCTTCCGAATCCTCCCTTCCTCGCGAGGACAGAGTCCACCTGGCCAGGCTGAGATGCGGACACCATCCAGCTCTCCTGAGCTATCAGAAGAGACTGGATGACTCCGTTGTCGACGCCTGCCCGGGATGTAACACAGCACCCCATACCATTAAACACATCATAGAAGACTGCATTTCACACAACCACTTACGCCAACAACACAATCTACACTCAATGAGAGCTCTGTGGGAAAGCCCGATCGTGGCCATGGCCTTTCTCAGGGACTCGGGGCTGTTCGGCCAGGCAGCTTAGGGAACAACAACAACAACAACTAATAAAATGTACGGTATCGAGTGAAAATGAGCATTATCAGTGACAGTGACACTCTCTAAAGCATATTTGTCAAAGTGAAAGTGACACAAGACCTAATATTTGATGGCCAAAGTATAATAAACACCTGTGATAACGAATAATCAGTGCCTAATACAACAATAACCTACCTCAATTACTAATAAAATGTACGGTATCGAGTGAAAATGAGCATTATCAGTGACAGTGACACTCTCTAAAGCATATTTGTCAAAGTGAAAGTGACACAAGACCTAATATTTGATGGCCAAAGTATAATAAACACCTGTGATAACGAATAATCAGTGCCTAATACAACAATAACCTACCTCAATTACTAATAAAATGTACGGTATCGAGTGAAAATGAGCATTATCAGTGACAGTGACACTCTAAAGCATATTTGTCAAAGTGAAAGTGACACAAGACCTAATATTTGATGGCCAAAGTATAATAAACACCTGTGATAACGAATAATCAGTGCCTAATACAACAATAACCTACCTCAATTACTAATAAAATGTACGGTATCGAGTGAAAATTAGCAATATCAGTGACAGTGATACCCTAATAAACATATTTTATATAATTGGCCTCAAAATAACTAGAAAATATCAAATAAACATCACATTCTCAATATCAAACACTAAAATCGTCTAAGGGAGATAAATACTTTGGCGCGGCGAGCGGCTAGGTGCGTCGTAGCCATGGCCGAGGCGACGCGTCCGAACGCGGGAAGAATTTGCCGCCGAAAAGCACTCGTCTTCCCGCGCTCACCATTATGCAACCAGAGGGGCTAGAGACCTCTACTCAACGCCATTCGACAGAGGAAGGTTTGTGGAACATTATTCTTTTTTATTTACAACATTACATGACATATTCATTGACTTACAGAGTAGTTAACATAGGCCAAAGATCGTCAAAACACCCGGTACCGGAGCACAGTCGCAAGCTATAGCCCCCGGGGCTGGAGGGTTAACACTTGTGTGCGAACATGATTGGGTTAACCTTATGAGCATTAATTCCTGGAAATTTTATTTTTTCCAGAGCTGGGTCCCGGCGGGTCTATGCAGAACCTGGAGTAAGTTTCCCACCAGTCTCTGTCATGGCTACCTTTGCCCCGGTTTTTGCTTTATGCATTACGCCCTCCTGTTCAGGTATCCCTATTTTTGCGCACACCCTTTGTATAAAATGTGTTAAAATGTCTCGTTTGGTGGGGGTTACCTTTCCGGCGTTTTTCTCGTTGCTCCGAGAACACCGTTTTTGTTTACCGAGTTTTAGTCAGGATGGCTAAAATATGTAAGTTACCCCGACGAGTTTGGTCGCTTGAGGGCTCATCAGAAACTGCGTTTTCTGTGGTCGAGCCTGGGATCAGGCTTCCTGTGTTATTCATTGCTTTATGCATTACGCCCTCCTGTAATGTCTCGTTTGGTGTGGGTTACCTTTCCGGCGTTTTTCTCGTTGCTCCGAGAACACCGTTTTTTGTTTACCGAGTTTTAGTCAGGATGGCTAAAATAGGTAAGTTACCCCGACGAGTTTGGTCGCTTGAGGGCTCATCAGAAACTGCGTTTTCTGTGGTCGAGCCTGGGATCAGGCTTCCTGTTTTATTCCCGGCGAGGTGGGCTCCACACATTTATCTAGGTGATCATGCTGACACCTGTTGGATTTGGTTTTCTCGGCTTTTCAAAGCCATTGAAACAATGCTGTTTGTTTGTTTGGTCTTTCCCTCCCGGCGACCTTTTTACAAAGAGGTCTGGGGCAGGTATAATTGGTTTGACGTTGCATATAAAACCCGGCGGTTGTACCTTCGGGTGGTTATATTAACGGATTTGCGATTCGCGATAATTTGCCAAACAATTGATTGATACAATAGGGTATCACGGCCTTCAAGACGGCGATCTATGAGGGCTTCTGGGAGAAGCCGAATTAGAGATTAAGATAGGCTTAGACTTTTTATGGGATAAAAAGATGCCTGAATCTTACTAGTGTTTCAAGTGTAAAGGGATACTTGAAAGACTTCATCTTTAATAAAGATATGCTTCATCTTTATGAGGATTCAGAAGTTATGCTTAATTCTTTTGAACAGGTAAAAGATATGCTGAAATCTTTAATAAACAATTGAAACAATGTTGTTTGTTTGTTTAGTCTTTCCCTCCCGGCGACCTTTTTACAAAAAAAAAAAAAAAAAAAAGTCTGGGGCAGGTACAATTGGTTTGACATTGCATATAAAACCCGGCGGTTGTACCTTCGGGTGGTTATATTAACTGATTTGCAATTCGCGATAATTTGCCAAACAATTGATTGATACAATAGGGTATCACGGCCTTCAAGACGGCGATCTATGAGGGCTTCTGGGAGAAGCCGGATTAGAGATTAGGATAGGCTTAGACTTTTTATGGGATAAAAAGATGCCGGAATCTTACTAGTGTTTCAAGTGTAAAGGGATACTTGAAAGACTTCATCTTTAATAAAGATATGCTTCATCTTTATGAGGATTCAGAAGATATGCTTAAATCTTCTGGACAGGTAAATATATCCTGAAATCTTTAATATGAAACTAAAGGAAAACGAAAAGTAGTGGTGGAGTGCTACGGTTCGTTGACCGGCGGTTTCGTGGCACATATTTTGTACCATTTTTTGGGTGTAACCCTATGAGCATTAATCCCCGGAAATTTCTCTTTCCAGGGCGGAGTACCGGTGTTGCACCAGGTGACCAGGTAGTTCCCGGGGGCGGGGTAGTTTTCCCCCAGTCTCTGTCATGTCGGCACTTGAACCTCTCATTGCTGTATGTTCAACGCCGTTAAGATCAGGTATCCCTATATTATTTTTATTTGTTAATGAAATAATTTAATCACTGAATAATAATAACTGTGAGGTGAAGCTGAACGGTCAGGCTATGGAGATCGTCAACTCTTTTAAGTATCTGGGCAGTGTGTTGAGTAAAGATGGGACTATGGATGAAGAGGTGCGGGAGAGGGTACAACAGGGGAAGAGGGTTGTAGGAACGCTAAAAGCAGTAACAAGAAATAGGGTGGTCAGTATGGAAGTGAAGAAGTCCTTGCATGACAGTGTGGTAATCCCGACACTGACTTACGGAAGCGAAGCATGGACGTTGGTTGAGAGACTCAGACCAAGAGTGAGAGCAGTGGAAATGAATTACTTAAGGAGTGCGTGCGGAGTTGCATGGAGGGATAGACAGACTAATGAGGAAGTAAGAAGGAGGTGTGGTGTGGAGGTAGATGTGCTGGAAAGTGTGAAAAGGAACAACTTGAGATGGTTCGGCCATATGGAACGTATGGAAAGCGAGAGAATGACTAAGAGGGTGTACGAGAGCGAGGTGGAGGGACAGAGGGGGAGAGGTAGACCGAATATGAGGTGGAAGGATGGAGTGAGGAACTACATGAACGAAGGCGGTGCTGGTTGGGGGGAGGGGCGTCGACTGACTGGGGACAGAGGTGCATGGGGGCGGTTCGTTCGTGGCCACCCCTTCGGGGATCACGGCGTCAGGCAATAGATAGATAGATAGATATATTTTCTATGATTATATTATGATAATATTGTGTTTATTTATAGTAATTTATTTTAATACAATTAAATATAAATTAAATTAATTAGTATACTTTATGATTTTGCTCACCAGCTCTGCTTTCAGTGTGTTAATGAGCTATGGGAGCTTTTAATTATCATAAACCTTTACAGGGCTCTCTTTCAGAGAGTATACCGAGCTCGCAAGCGAGGGACAGCCACAGCCAAGGTGTATGGCGTTACTCACAGTCCTGGCAGGACAGAACACATCCCTTTGTGACTCAACTAGTGCTGACGTCCACCGGGATGCCGATGTACCATCTTCTATCCCAGTTTTAACATGGCAACATGTGGAGGTCCCGGCTTCGGCGGGATCTTCCCATGATAAGCCAGACTTAACGGATGAAGAACAACGATCTCTGGTCTCAGAGATGGAGGTTGAAGAGTCCAGTCACCTTCTAGGCGACTCTCAGGGTACTGTCGAATCTCCACGGAGTTCGCCATCGGCTAGGTATGTACCGGCGGAAGAGATTGATGGACTACTATTGAATGCACTTAATAGGTTCTTTGGCCCTACGCCGGAAACTCCTTCTGATACGGGAGATCCCGCGATGTCGACGAATGTGCGACCTCTGGCTACATCCTTTGCTTTAGCTAAAATACCTAACCATCCGCTTGTGTCAGACCCAATTTCCAATGTGCCAGGCACAGCAGCTCTCACTACTTCCACTGTGCGAGTCATATCAGACATATCTCCCCCTCCTTTAGACAAGGCGCCAGTCAAAAAACAGGAGCTATGCCTCTTTTATACGGGCCTGATGAGTCAGGGGTAGCAATGTTACGGAAATGTTTTGGATGTTCATATTAAGGACATTCCAAGTTATTATAACCATGACTTATTCTTCCCACCAAATCCCTCCAGAACGCCATTCTTGGTTCTCTCTTCCGGTTTTTGGTGCCGGCGGAGTCCCCTCTGCTTGGCTGCCACCCCCCAAATAATCAATTTGGGCGAATTATAAGCTCCCTTTAGCACGCCTTCCCCAGCTTACCTAGACCGCGAGTTTAGGTTAAGAGGAAAAGCGTTTAAACTGTTTTCGCAATATATGGTTCCCAGCAAGTAACAAAGTCTCTGTTACGCTCTTCTCAGGCAATAGAAGCCGCGGAAGTCAGGAAAGCCATTGAACTTTCCCGGCGCTTGCCAGACTTCCATCCAAGTCTTTAGGAGATATTCGGACGGCCTTATTAGAGGCAGTTCGAGCAAGGCAGGATCTGAGGATGTTCTTAATGAAGAAACTTCTTGACCGTATTGCAAGCCAAGTAGTTCTGTCTCCAGTTCTAATTCCTTCTTTGATTTCACCAGCAGTTTGGAAGACTGTTTTCAATTTGGCACAAGCATTCAAGCAAGGTCCCCGCAAGCCCTGATGCCCTTGTTAGAACAAGGGATCAGGGTCTGGTGGTATCTGGGCGACTAACTGGTGGTGGCAGAAACAGAAAAGTTACGCATCAGTCATGTCTACGTTACGTTAAACCATCTCATATCTCTAGGATTCAAGGTCAACTTAGTAAAAGTCAAACCCTTGTTCCCCCATGAGTATTTCAGGGGATAGGGCTGGTCGAGGACACAGCTTCTCTCACTCTGAGTCAGAGTGTGGACACTCGAAACAGATTTCGCAAAAACTGTTTATGTTTCTCCACAGTCTGACTACGACACAGAGACTTTGGGAATCTCTAGTCGGTTCTCTCAACGGGGTTCAGCTAACTGTGAAGTTGGGCCGGTTGTAAGTCTAACGTTTATTCTTGGAGGGCAACAAATTTGTCCCACTATTACCGGCGGGGATAGTATGGCCTATCCCAACGTTATTACACAACTTACTAGCGGTTTGGGCGACGAGAGAAATGTTGCACGCAGTCATGTCATGAACCTCTCCTCCGCCGTCGGTATGGGTGGACATGGATGCGTCAGGCACGATAGGTTGGGGCTTTTAGTCAAACCTCGGGCATCAGGGTCAAAGGTTTTGGTCCCATTTAGAAATCTTCCACAACAATGTCAAAGACTTACTAGTCCCCTTATCTGTCCTTCAGGCTCACGGCTCTGCTTTACGGGGCAAGTCGGTGGCCTTCAGAATGGACAATCTGAATGTGGTTCACTGTATTCAGAAACAAGGGTCAATAAGATCTCGGAAGTGGCTAAACGTGTCAGAAAAGATTTGTATACTAGCCAACAGGCTGAACATTCATCTTCACGCATCTTATCTCCCAGGCGTAGCAAACGTCTGGGCAGACGCTCTGTCTCAGAGACAAAGCACATCAGTAGAATGGGCGCTCTTGCGTGTGCGGAGCATTACCATCCACAAGTGGATTTGTTTGCATCTGAGAAGACTTGCAAACTCCCACTGTACCTCACCCGCCGGACGATAACGCCGGCGGGCGGACCTGACGCTCTGATGACGGACGAGAACAGGTTGAGTTCCATTTATCTATTTTCCGCCGCCAGACGCGTCTCTAATGTGCCACGTAGTCAACAAACTACAGGATTAGCGAGGCGTAGTCTCGCTAATCGCGCCCCTGTGGCCGGTGCAGTGTGGTACCAGCATTTGTACACATGGTGCCCGCACCCAGTGTCACTCCCGGTCGGGTTGTTCCACTTAGAACACAATTGGTAACCTAGAAACCTCGCGGACTTGTTCATTATGGACATTCAGGAGGCCAAGTGGCTAGCAACATATGGTAGCGACGTGACCAAGATATTCACGAATCAATATACCCAGTCTACAAAGCGACAGTTTCAATCGCATTGGCAAGCTTTTATGTCTTGGATTCTTAGAACAAAACAAACTGTGCCCTCGGTGGCGTTGGTTGTTAATTATTTAATGTATCTGTTCATGCAGAAACATTTATCTGAAATTGATTTATGAGGGCAGGTTTTAAACTCCGCCCACCTCCCCGTCAGCTCAGGCCTACATGGTCTCTGGACAAAGCATCGTAGTTATTCTCGTTCCCGTATGTACCAAAGACTGCAGATTTTACAAAAGGGCAGTATTCCTTATGGCTTTGGCTACCGGGAACAGAGTATCTGAGCTGGCGGCGATGAGCAACACACCTAATTGCCTCAGGTTTGATAGGCTTCATGAGTGTATTCACATTGCACCTTCCCCAGGATTCATAGCCAAGAATGAGCACAGTGAACACGTGTTTTCAGAGTTCACGGTGCCGGCGTTTAAAAGGGGAAAGTTGCACCATCTTTTTTTTGCCCAGTGCAAGCTCTAACCAAATATTTAAGAGTGGCACCTCTAAATCACCAGCGTGTTTCATGGGTCGCAAGTCCGGGTGAACGCTTGATGGAGCGTACACTGGCTTCTCTCTTGGTCGAGGACTTTAAAGAGAAGAATCCCGGCGTTGTGGGTAAGACCCACGATTTACGCAAGGGGACAGCCTCTTTACGTTTCCTTAATAATCTTTCGGTGGAAGTTATTAAGTCCACTCTGTTGTGGGCCTCTAATCAGGAGTTTTTGACTCGATACCTTTCAGTAGCTCTGGACAAACCTTCCTTGCCCTGTATAGCTTTACGGCAGAGGGTCTAGGTGGCCCCTTTAGTCACGTTTTGTTTAATTTCAAGAAAAAGGGGGGGGAGGGTGCAGTCAGTGTGACATAGGACACCCTAGACCCCTCCGGAGTATGTGTTCGGAACATACGAGCTGTGATACTGTTTGTAGGCATTGTATTATAAAATTTCTCTGTAGTATTCATTGCAGGAAATTGTGCTAAAGGCCAATAGTAGTGTTACAACAATTCTTGTTGTAAGTAGCTTTGGCTGTGAAGCAATAGATTTTTGAGAAATCTCGGTAGTTGCAACTACGACTTTTACTTTTGAAGTAATTACTTCTCCATAAGTACACGAGTTCAGTACTTCTACGAATGTACAAGAATTCATTTATGTTTGGTTATATTTCTAGGAATATATCCACTAGTTAATGGGGTTTATATGTGCACATGTAAACTTATAAGTTTTTAGTTTTCACCACTTACTTTAAGTGGGGTGCCTTCTTAACTAGCAGATCTGTGTACAGAGTCTCAGAGTTAACCCTTTTTCAAGCAGGCTTCTTTGAAGAACGCTCCTGCTTGTACCCCTTTTTGAAGATTTAGGCTGTATAAAGTTTATGCACCCGAATATCTCTTTTTTACAAAAGTAAGAATACTATGTGGTTGTTTGATTATCTGCTTTTCTAGAGTTATGATATGATTACGAATGTCCCCCTCCAGTCTTAGAAATCAGGCATGTTCGTCAATGATGGAGGGGCCACTAATAAATTATAGGTTTGACTCCTGTAAGGAGATAAAGAAAACCTAATATTTAGTAGTGGCCCCGTAATCATTGACGACTGGGGCCCTCCCGACCATCCCCTTCCCATTCGTTGATGTATTCAGGATTTTGGTTTACTTGATATGTCAGTGAAGGAAGAATGACGCCTGCAGTAGCGTCTGGTCAAAAGATCCACACAAGTACATCCACGATATGATGGAAAGCTTATTGAATAGTTATTCTTATTTTCTTTTTCTTTTTATTTTTTACAAAGTTTTTTTCGTAGTGAGAACTCAATTCATTATGACTGAAGCCATGAGTGAGGTCGCGTGCGCTCATGATGAAGGCTCCTCAGTTTTTTAAATGCTCTGCGCGGTAGATTCAAACTACGGCGGATGAGTGTTTGAAGAGGGTGCCTTATGTAATAGGCATGTTCGTCAATGATTACGGGGCCACTACTAAATATTAGGTTTTCTTTATCTCCTTACAGGAGTCAAACCTATAATCTGTGCCACGATGGCCAGGCCTATAGACAACTGCCATTCTTAGAATTTGTTGATGGAGTTTTATTTCCACTTCCAACAGTTCATAATAAAGAGGGGCTGGGTTATGGCTTATTTGCAAGATATTCACCAGAGATGTGGAGTAGACAACTGCCACTCCACCACCCGGATGATCTCCCCTAGGCCTAGGAACATTTATTATGGAATGGGTTTTAGGCAATGCCGCCTGGATAATATTCAGATCTGACTCGAACAACCAGGTCTCAGTGAGACATAATACATCAAGGTTACGTTCATCCAAGATCTCGCAAATATGATCCATTTTGTTACGCAAGGAACGAACATTCAACAGACCCAGTTTCAACCGGCTCCCATGTGCATTTTTCAGTTTTTTGAACCTACAAAATTGGTGTTCTCAATAACTTTATTTCTCTGAGCTGTCATTAAAGGACAATTTCTACTTGAGGCGAAATGATTTGGCGGCTCCGTAACTGATGTGGAGCTCATACAATTTATACATTTGGGGGAAGTCTTGTTGGTGCAGTCTTTTGAGTTATGAGTACCGGCACAGAAGTTGCATTTTGGATCCTCATTTTTCCGATAAAACCTGTCACTGGTATGACCAAAGTCCTGGCAATGGTAACATTGTGTTACCCAGAAGCGATCGTATGCACGACATCTCACAAGTCCAACATACACAGAATTGCCATCATCCACAATGGAAGAGCGTATTTCAGGTGACATTTTTACTACCGCAGTCTTTGTGTGTGCATCACTCTTTTGCTTAGTAAATAGCAAATTCATAGCTAAGCCATCGTCGACCAGGGACTTTATTCTTGGGTTCTTGTTGAGGATGCTGGGAATGATCTCATTATTCTCAGCGTCATTAGCAATGCCTACCAGTCATTTTTGGCATCATCTTCTTTGGTTCGGAGACACTGAAGGCACTGTCCACCCCCAAACACTGATTGATGGCCCTTCCTGCATCTTCTTTGGCTTTCTTGGATGGAAGTCGTACCACCAGTACACCTGAATCAGTTCTAGTTAACTTGTTAACCGGAACCGAAGCCAAAGCAGTCTCGATTGCCTTTGTATCTGGTGGGCTTACTGGCTCGGAGGATCGGTCTTTTGGCTTCACTACCAGGACCTGATGGTCCCAGACAGTTTTTTTCTTTCCACCATCTACCACCTCAGTGGTGCGTTTGGTCGGCTCCTTTTTGGTCTCTTCAAATGTTTGCTGAACTATCTTGGCAAACAAGGGAATGTCGGGGGCAGCAACTTTAGTCTCAAGGATATCCATTCTGTTACCAATACTCTCTATCTCCACGGCCACCGCAGCAAGGGCACCCTTCACTTCATTTACAATGGCAGTCTTCACTTCACCAACTAGAGCAGCCGTCAGGTCATCCAAGGTCTGCTGACTAATTGCTGCATCCTTTGCAGCCAGGGGGGTGGTATCGCAAACAGTGCAATGCCATTTAAATCCAGGTTTCTTCTTTGCAAGTACTCTGAGGTCCTCATCATCAACATTTATACAGTTAACATGAAAATAGGTACCACACGAGTAGCAGCCCAGCGATTTGGCCTTGCCCACAACCTTCCCACAACTACAACTCTGCTTGCCCGCTGCCATTTCAGTGGAAGAAACCAATAATTAAAAACAAAAACACCTGTATTTTGTATCTGATTAAAAATAAAAGAAAACCCTAGTTTAAAAAAATTTGAAAATAACTACCTGGGACAGACCCCAGGTAGCGCCGTCCCCGTCAGTGCCACCACAATGGAAATTTTTTAAAATGGAAAAGAAAAAATGGAAAGTGGTGTCTGCAAGGTCACCGCGGGCAGGTGGGGATCGACTTGGCTACCCTTTGGGGGTAGCCCAACCGAGATGCGTGGAGAGACCACGCACAGCATGGCAGATGTGCGTGGTGCAAAAACTTTAACCAATTTTGCACACTGTTTTTAGCTTATAGCAGTGACAATGCAATATCCACGGTACTCAGCAAGACCCTATTGGTTACGATACTGCCACTGCGCAAAGATAGGGACGATCTTAGTGCTCGAGCCAAGTTTCTTGTGGTAATCTGACTGGTTGTCCGACATGAATTTGCCCACTGACTTCCGTAGGCGCAGCACTTCTTCATAGGTGCTTGTGACACCATGCTCGTTGAGAGTCTTGATGAGCTCTGAACTGCCATGATTGTGGTGTAGTATCACAGCCAGCCTGAGCGTGGTCTAGTTTCTCCCTGCACTGGGCCAAGGTCAGTGACGGCTTGGTGATGGCGCCCTTTGATACGTGGCTAGAGACCAGTTTAAGAAAAGTCGCACTGGTGCTCTCAATGACCTTTTGAAGAGTATAGGCACCTTTTGAAGAGTTATAGTCCCCAGGCCTAGGTGTTGCCATGACCTTACTCCGGATCTTCCTCACTAGCTTCTCCAGTTTATCATCGTCGCCCATGCTCTTGCTTATATTGACAATTTTTCTCAACTGTCCGAGACTGGCTTTAAATCCAACTAAACTGTCGCAGCCCTCGATGTGGAGCACGAGCAGCTTGTCACCGAAATAGGCTGTGATGCTGGACACGAACTGTCTTCTTGACACAGAGCCTGAGGCAGCGAGGTACATGGAGTACAGCTCCGATGTCGTCAAGACAACGGACCTCAGTGTCTCCTCCACAGGCGCCACAATGGAGGGGCAATTCAGAGGAACAAAGCGGAACCTGTTGTAACAGGGGACATGGTTGTTGTTGTTGTTCCCCAAGCTGCCTGGCCGAACAGCCCCAAGGCCCCGAGTAAGGCCAAGGCCATAAGCGAGCGCCCCCACAGAACCCTCCCTGCCGACCACAATAAAGCCTGGGTGACCGAAGCCACTCCATGGCGGGGAGCTGAGAGGGTGCGTAAACACCCGGGAAACCAAAGCCCCACCCAGGGCCCTGTGCCCCTCAGCAATTATGAAGAGAAAGTTGAGGGGCAAAGGAATAATGTGACGCTTTAGCTTCCAATCTTGGTAGATTGGGAGGTCAATCCACGGAAGAGACGCCGTCACTTGAGATCTAGAAAATATATAAGTAAAAAGAACAGTCAGAGTAAGCTATGGGTATGGCAGAGATCGCTCAGGTCTCACTCTGATAGACCAGCCCATCGCCAACAGGTGACATGGTACTGTGCATCAGCAGCATGCAGATAAATGACCCCACTGAGTCTTGACGTTACCTCATTAGCCCACTAGTACTGTCTCTTATCACAGAAGTTTTCCAATTGTTGTTGGAACGTGATATCACCACCACTATCTACAGTTGTACATTGTTTGACCTGCACCCACCTGTATGGATTCTTACTGTCTTTTGGCTTACACTCTTTCCCACACAAGAGACAGTCTCGCTGGAAAACAAAGTCACTACATTGGGATTTCAAAAACATTTTGGAAATACCAATGTCAGTCCATGTCGCCTTTCTCTTTCTTATATTATTTCTACCCTTCGATGTATAGCTACAGTAACATGATTTGTGAGCTAGAATATAACTTCCTGACAAGACTTGTGTATAGTTAATCACATTTTACTTTGCTTGTAGCAACAATATTCTGCATGGCCACGGTCTTCAATGTCTGTAATGCTTCCTTGGCATTACACGGACTGAAGAGACACTTTCCCTCTCCAGCAGCCATAATGATTGTGACGGCCTGGGGTACCACAAAATTAATGCTGATCATGCCAACTCACTGTACCCCGAAATGAGGATTTTTTTTTTAAACCACTAAACAAAGAAAAGATAAAGAACAACATATAATCGTCATTGGTGTTAACTTTTTCTGATTTATGGTCAAATTTGACCTTTGACCTTTGATTTGACCTCATATACACAAAATAATTCCAGAAATGGAATCACTGCCCTCTAAAACCCCTAGAAAGTGGTATTACATTACTCTTTATGTCATTGAAAACAAAAAGTTGAAAATTCAAGATGGCGGCAGCCGCCATCTTGAATTCTGGGAAATGCTCAACGTTTCAAAAGTAGCAACCAAGCTAATTTGACTTTCCTACCTATAATGAAATTAAAATGTAAAACTTGCAAACTAAACAAACCAAAATTGGGACAAGGACAATATAAAGTCAAATTAAATTATCAAAATCGCTATGTGGAAACAACGTTTACTAAAATGAAAATTATTAAATAAAAGAACACATTTCCGTGAAAAAAGTTTGAAGTAGTAAACATTGCAGGGTTCACTATAGGAAGTATAGGGATGCCAAGGCCAAGTTCAGAAGATGGAGAGAGGGCATGGCAAGTAAAGGATTAAGAGTTAATATAAATATAACCTAGGTTTTACACAGTAGATTAGGGCTTGGAAAAGTAGAAGAAAGTGGCGTATACCCATGCGCAGTACTGTATACAGAAAAAGGGTGGGCCCAAACTTAACTAAGTGTAACATCTGCCTGATGCTGGGTACACCACAGGAAGAAGTCCTGCACTAGAATAAAGGGACCTCTACCGAGGAAGAAGTCTGAGTTTGAAAAATATGTACCGTATGCATGGAATGCAAAGGTGAGTTTGTGTTCAATAACCGGCTCGAGTGTTAACTTTGGCAATGAGGCACTGGATATGGTAGACAAGTTTTGCTACTTGGGAGATACCTTCTCTACCGGTGGTGGGGCCGAGGCCACCACTATCACCATAATTAGATGTGGATGGGGAAAGTTCAGAGAACTGTTGCCACTACTTTCCATGAGAAGACTCCCTCTCCCCTTGAAAGAAAAAGTGTACGCTTTATGTGATAATAGAACAATGACATTGCTTCAAAAACTGATGAAATCAACAGAATAGAACGGTACAAGAAGAGAATGGTGAGATGGATGTGTGGGATCAAACTGAAAGATAGGATTTCTAGTGAAGAGCTGAAGAGACGGTTAGGTATCAAGAGTATCGGTGATGAGATGCGCACTGTCAGGCTTGGATGGTTTGGAAATGTGGATGGATGAACTAAGTTGAATGAAAATATGCAACTCCGTGAATGTGGAGGGAGCTGCACCAGGAGGCAGATCAAGAAAGAAGTGGGATCAGACCTTACGGTCTGATTTTGGATTAAATAAAAACTGACAAGTGAAGCAGCTCTGGAGCGCCGCCATTAGGGCGTGAATCCGGAACCGCACTTCACGTGGAGCACCCGGTCTTTAAATTTATGTATGTATATACAGTATCTATGTGTGTAAGTAGTGAAACCGGGAGGGACCAAAAGGAGCTGCCAGATAGGGTTAATATATATATATGAGTAGCCTACTACAACACCTACCCTTCACTGGAGTCACTGGAAGGTTCGTGGCTACTTTCCTCCTCCTCCACTCTGGTATCATCACCACCACCACCTTCTCTGCCACTCCCACCACCACCACCACCTCCAGTACTACCCCCATTATCACCACCAGTCCCACCCCCTCCTCCTGACTCCCCTCCACCCCCTCCCCCTGCATCCTCCCCTGGTGGCTGGGAAGGGGCAGGGGGCTGAGGTGGGTCACTGGGGTCGTCGTCACCATTGTCGTTGTTGTTGCTGGCGCCACGTATGATACATGCCTCACCTGCAAAGCAAACACAACCATTAACCAGAGCCTGAATTTAGGGAATATCTATGAAAAGTATGAAAACTTATACCACTAATTTAAGTTCTTTACCAAGCAGTAAATACATGCTGTAGCCACACAGCAAAGGAAGCAGTTTGCCATATACACTGGATTGTACTGTAATTATTCATTTTATAGAAATTAACATCCATTTTTTTAGCATATATTTTAATAAAAAAAAATGTTTAACCCTTCAAACTCGGATGGTACACGTGTGTACCATTATGTTTTGCCCCCAGGAACCCGGGTAGTACAACATTGTACCAGTGGTTGAAAGCCTGTGAGCTTGGTGTGCGAGGCGTCGGTCCGACGCATGTAAACAACAGCCGGCTGGACCGACGCCCCGCATCTCCGGCCACAAGAAGGAGAGCGTCGCTTGTTCGTGTGTGCCTGTATGTTGTTGTTAAGTATCGAAAAGTATTGTAAAGTGGCTGTTGTTGCTGTAAGTTATCTCCACTGAAATCATCATCACAACTCAACCAGTTGACTTAGAGAGCTCTACTTAACGCCATTCTACAGGTAAATAACACAGCTACGCTTGGGGATGCGCGGGAATGCAGGAAGCAGTCAGCATAACAATGATACGGTAGCCTAGCCTAGACGTTTTTCGGCCAAAACACCCGGGTTTCGGCCAATATTTATGTAATGCGTAGCCGGGGCTGGAGGGTTAAAGAACTTACCATCAAATAAAAATCTATTAACATCCATATCTTTTTAGAGTTGGATGGGTTCACTAGATCATTTTATATTTGATCAAAGTCTTAGTCCCTGGTCAAGAACTTTATACTGAGAGTACATTTTGATAATTTGTCTAATGGACTGAAAAATACCTAATTCTGTATAGAACAGGGTGGGCACAATCAGGTCCACTAAGTTTTTTTCTAAACACCCCACTCCAGACTCTGAAAAATCAGCCCAGAATTTATTTATAATTTTGTATAGAATGTTGCTTTAAATCGGGCCCTCCGGGGTTTGTATTTAAGTGACAATCGCTCCACCCAGGCATATTTGGCAAAAATATGTGCAAGTTTATATCTATATATCTCTGTAACTAACAAAAGTATTACTGTATAACCAACCAAATATCATGTTCAAGTACCATATTTCACCATGAGAATGGTGAAAACAGTACATTTTTACTTTACTTTGTTCGATGTTTATCACCGTGAGAGCCTCGAGCAAGAACTCCACCGCTTGAATATGCGTGCGTATACATGTGTGAGGAAAAAACGACCAATACTCGTCTGTGTGTACTTACTCTAGTTGTACTTACTCTAGTTGTATTGCGGGAGTGAGCATGCTCGTTATTTCCCGCCTCCTATATGTGTAGGTATTATATGTATCGTTGGAATGGCTGTGGATATGTGTGTAGTCTGTATTTTTAGCCAATTGGCGACATCGGAAACGAAGGCTTAGGGTGGATCTGTATGGTACCATTCTCACTATAGACGGTACCGTCTCGCCCGAAGGCTTAGGTAGCCATCAGCTTAGGTGAACCATATGATACCCATCTCGCCTTGTACCATTTTTGCCAACCCCAGATGGGACGTCACAACGTCGTCCACTTATTCCAGGTACCTATTTACAGCTAGGTGAACTGAGGCTAACACATGAAAGGAGACAAGCCCAATTTGTCTCCGCCCGGCCGGGGATTGAACCCCCGACCCCTCGTGTGTGAGACGAGAGCTCTACCTACTAGGCTACGGGCTGTGTATGCATATGTGTGTGTGTGTCAATCACGTGGTCGGGGATGGCCTAAGATCATTGAAAGTCATACGCAGTAACTATCATTCAGTTCCAAACTGACCAGGAGCCGGGCAACATTATGCAATCATGTGAGAGGTAGGGGGAAGGGGAAAGGAGACCGGAACTTTTCTGGGAGGTCGGAGGCTGGGAGAGTGCTGGAGTGCCCTTAGTGTTCCCTGGTCTCTGGGTCTTCTCCTGGGCAACCTAGATGTGTGTGAATTTGTGTTCTGTTTTTGTGATTTTTGTGATTATGGAGTACAGTGGGCCCCACAAGGGTGCGGTTACCTTAGTCCGAGACATGCGCGCACCCTTGTAAAACGCACCCTTGGAGCTTAAGAACCTATGGGAAATTCACTATGTAGTCCGGGGACTCTTCAAACTTACCCTTTTTTCGCCCAATAACCCCTGAAAAACATGAACTAAGGAGAGAATACCTGTACAGTATAGAAATATACATGTCTAGTAACTGTTTTTTCTGTTCTAAATCAAGAACTTTAACTTTTGTTTTGGTGGGTAACACGATCGCCCTGGGCGGTGGGTTAGGGGCAGCAGGTGGCTGGGGTGGTGGAGGGGCTGGAGGGTCCATTGTTCACAAAGAATGCGGAAGAGAATTGCAAGGCTGCGTCAGGGTACGCTTACACACGAGTCACTGAGTCATCCCGCGCGCTCTGACGTCACAAACATGGCCGCCCGACAAATGCGCATCCAGTTTCGCACGCTTCGCCACCGCACGCTTTGCTTTTTTCGCACCCTTGGATTATAAGCACCGCACGGACATCTGCCGCACGGTTGGAGAATCGCACCCTTTTAATGCGCACCCTTGCGGGGCCGACTGTACTGTATATATGTGCCTAAGTAGCCTATATACTGTAAATAGATAGATAGGATTTCTCATCTCCTTAACCCAAGTTAGTTATGTAGAGCAGATTAACCAGACCACTGAGCTCCATACGGAACTCTCATAGGTCTGGCCTCCTTAACCCAAGAAATGCAAAATTGATGAAGGGTAAAGTGCCTAAAACCGTTAATTTCAACGCTTTGATTTTTACAGAATTAGTTATATAAAGTATTACTTCGTGTCCATGTGCGTTTATTTTACTTATATGATGAACATATGAACCTCGAAGAGTGATAAAAGAAGTGGGAACAGCAATTGGGTGGTGAAAAACGTATATTATCGGCGCCTGGTCGTATTCTGAGGCGGCCGGCCAAGAGATATACACCCTCCCTGGCCTTGCTTGGGACCTTGGGGCTGTTTGGCCAGACAGCCAGAGGAACAGCAACAACAACAACCTCTAGCGGTGATGGGCTGGTCTATCAGAGTGAGAACTGAGCGATCTCTGCCATACCCATAGCTTACTCTGACTGTTCCTTTAACTTATATATTTTCTAGATCTCAAGTGACGGCGTCTTTTCCGTGGATTGACCTCCCAATCTACCAAGATTGGAAGCCAAAGCGTCACATTTTTCCCTTGCCCCTCAACTTTCTCTTCATAATTGCTGAGTGGCACAGGGCCCTGGGTGGAGCTTTGGTTTCCCGGGCGTTTCCGCACCCTCCTCAGCTCCCCGCCATGGAGTGGCTTCGGTCACCCAGGCTTTATTGTGGTCGGCTGGGGGGGTTCTGTGGGGGCACTCAGTTATGGCCTTGGAATTGCTCGGGGCCTTGGGGCTGTTCGGCCAGGCAGCTTGGGGAACGGGAACAACAACAACAACAACAACAACAACAACAACAACAACAACAACCTCTAGCGCCACACTGAGCTGTCTGGGAAAGATCTTGCACTGCTATAGGGTCTCTAAATGATTCAACCCTGGTCCTGATCCCGGCTGACGACACTTCGCATGGAAAAAACCGATAAATTAGTGAAATAAGAGCAAAAAATAGTTGATAATTGAGGAGGGGAAGGGGGGAGTTGGGACACATGGATGATTGTTAGGAGGTACTAGAGGGGAATTATCTCACCTAATCAAGTATTTCTTTGTTTTGAGAGCCCCTGGGGCGTTTTTGAAGGTTTTTTTATGGTCTTGCTTCCGTGAGGCCTTTTGCGTCCGCTATATAAACCCTTTTGTGAGGCTTATCGAGCTTTGTGGGTTAAGGAGGGCGACCAGGTTTTACTCATAACGTTTCAGTGGATTTCATAACATCCATGCAATCGATAATTTACGGATCGTGCATGCATATGTGTGTGTGCGGGCCAGGGAGGGAGGGTTATCGGGAGTGATGTAACGTACACACGATTGATAATTTATGGTGCATACGTGTGTGTGAGTGTGGAGAAGGGGGGCATAGGGAGTGGCGAAATGTCCACGCGATCGATACTTTACGGTATGTGTGCAGCCTCTCTCCTACCCGTCATTATTGATTTTCCCAAGGTCAATAGACACATGTTTCTTGCGGTGTTAAGATGGCTGGCCTCTCCCTCCCGTCACCAAACATCGACTCACTGATCGTGTCAGACCGACTCGAATGTTGGGTGACAGGAAGGCGTGATTTTTGTCAGGTTTGGGTAGGCAAAAGGGTGAAAAGGGACACTTGGGGAAAATGAGTAGATATCTTTAGATATCTTTATCATGTTAGCATATTGTTTCTGTAACGTGAACAGGCTATAGCAGTGTTAGTAGAGCACTCACCTGCAAACCGTAAAGTCGAGGGTCAGAGGCTCGGGCAAGCCAGTGCGCATTATTGGTAAACAACAGTGCTGTGGTGAACGCCGCGGTCTAGCAATCTGTGGCAACTGTCCACTGAAGTCCCTGAAACATCAGGGCGCCCTGCTCTTGAGCAGAGAGTGCATGGGGATAAAAAACGCATCATCATTAACGCGCCAAGTGATCAGTCTGAAATGGCTGCGTTGCACGAGGCCCAGCTGCATTTGTTTTTATTACCAGGGTTTAACCCTTCCTGCCCGGGTGTCATTTTAAAATGACACCACTTGCAAAGGGCAGGGGCCCGGGTGACCTTTTAAATTTTTTTGTTGTTGTTGTTGTTTTTCCCCAAGCTGCCAGGCCGAACAGCCCCAAGGCCCCGAGCAAGGCCAAGGCCATAACCGAGCGCCCCCACAGAACCCTCCCTGCCGACCACAATAAAGCCTGGGTGACCGAAGCCACTCCATGGCGGGCTTGAAAGCCTATTAACCCCTGTCAAATGGGGATGTTTGTAACTTCTACTACCTGGCAGGCAGTACCCTAAACGAGCTTCATTCCATGCTCTTTTTCATGCATAAACAAGAGCCAGAGCATAAGACAATTATGTATCCGTGAAAGGGCGATAATAGAGCTTTCCAATGACACCTGAATCATCCTTGTACGACCACGGGTTCTCTTGCAACAATTGCGCAACACGAGGGCAAAAACTCTAAAATACGGTAAATTCCCGAGTTTTTTCTTGGTCTCGCGAGGGTGGAGGTGTGGAATGGTGCAGAGATTACGTCAGTCGTGGCGCGTGGGCCGTGCCGAGCGGTCAGAGCCCGCCTATCATCCCCCCAACGCGTGGACCCAATCTCAGAGCCGATAATGTGCTCAAAATCCCACCCGACATATTACGGGCCCCGCAGGGGTGGCCATGGTTCTCTCGCCCGACATATTACGGGCCCCGCGGCCTGAGTGTTAAGCTTGGTTTGAAAGCCACGAGGCGAAAAGTTTGAAACAAAGCCGGTCGGAGCAACGCGCAGCTTCAAAAACAAGAAGAAGTTGGACTTTTGTTGTTGTTATTGTTTGGTAGAACAAAAATTAGTGTTTGTAAATGTCCGATATTGCTAAAACCGCATCAAAACTCTCTCCACGGAAATCTTCATCACAACTGAACCAGTTGACCTAGAGAGCTCTACTCAACGCCAGTCTACAGATACAAGTAAGGGCTACATTTTGAGATGTGTGTGAATTCTCTAGCAGTTAAAATAACAAAAAATAGGCCTAGGCCTATTTCAACTATTTTTGGCCAGATCGCCTGGATCGTAGTGCTGTCATTTAGAAGGCTAGCCCAGGGAGGAAGGGTTAATATAAACACATAGACTAGTATTTGTTTTCTAAAAACCTAAGGTTTGGACCACCCTGGAAAAGAATAAACATTTTAAGTCATATTCGCAAGCCGTGGCATAGTCGGTAGAGTGTCGGCTGCTGATAAAAGGGTCGACATATCGAGCCCGCACTGTATTTACCTAATTGTATTTACCTAATTGTAGTTTACAGGAGTTGAGCTAAGCTCGTGTTGTCCCGTCTCTCAGTCTACTTTTTATTCAATTTTTTCTTGAAAATATGGATATTCCTTGCCCCTACCACCTCCTCCTCCAGCCCATTCCATTTGTCAATACATCTATAGGGGAAGCTAAACTTCCTGATATCGTTCTTGCAGGTAGGTCTTTTTACTTTGTAGCTGTGGCCTCTAGTTATTCATGTATCCATAATTAATATATCCTCCCTATCCAGCCTCTCCAGCCCCCGGGTGTATTTGTACATCATTATCATGTCTCCCCTCTCTCTCCTCTCTTTTAGACTCGGTAGATTTAATTTGTCTCCCTTCATATGGCAGCTCTCTGAGACTTGGAACCAATCTAGTAACTGCTCTCTGGATTCTTTCTAACTTGTGAATATGCTTCTTTAGATGCGGGGACCACACCACTGCTGCATACTCCAATCTTGGTCTAATCATACTCTTCATAATTTTACAAGGGGAGATAGAAGGGCAGGAAGACCCCCATTGAGATGGAGAGACTGTGTAAGAAAGGCTTTGGATGATAGAGGAATGACTATAGATCAGGCAGGGGAAGTGGTGGTGGACAGGAGTGAATGGAGAATGCTTGTGAATAGTTGAGTGAACACGTGGTCATTTGGAGTAAGGGGTCGGGCGCAAGTTGGACTAGATAATAGTCCATCAGGCGCCTGGCCCGGGGAGACGATTAATATGAAGGGTGTGCCTGGAAGTGTGGTGGGAGGGCTTGTCGCTTTGGCTCCGCTGCATGTCTGCCTGCCGAGATCGGAACCTCTCCTGGTGGTCAGGGGCCGGGGGAGTGCTGGAGCGACCTTGGTAACCCTGGCCTCTGGGTCTTCTCCTGGGTGACCTGGATGTGTGAGAGTTTGTGTTTTTTATCTGTGTTTATTTTTTGTTTTATGTTGTTTTTGTGTTTTCCCTGTTCTTGCTCTGTCTTGAGTTGGCTACCCCCAAAATGGGGATTGGGCCTGAGCATATAGATAGAATAGATAGATAATTTTCGCTACCATGGTCTCATCCAAGTACAGTAGTTCAGAGCAACTTTCATATTCCCGGCCATTGCATACATTCCGCTAAAGAGCTTGTTAATATGTTTCTCTGGCGACAAATTATCTTGTATAATCAACCCTAAATCCTTTTCTTTTTCGGCCTTGCTAATTATATTATCTCCCATCCTGTACTCCCAATTTGGTCTATTCACACTTCTTCCCATATTTAACACATGGCATTTACTTATATTAAATTTCATTTTCCACTTGGTGCTCCATTCGTATATTTTATCTAAATCCCCTTGCAGCTCCTCACAACTACTTTTATTTGTTATTTGTCTCATAATTTTTACGTCATCTGCAAACATTGACATGTAGGAGTTTATGCCTATCGGCAGGTCATTCACGTACATAAGGAACATGAGAGGTGCCAACACAGATCCCTGTGGCACACCGCACACCACTCTTAACTTTCCGCCACGATGAGTAAGTTCCTCTAATGTTGGTCCTCATTTCCCTATCTGTTAAATAGCTCTCCATCCATTTCAGCAAACTCCCCCTGACACATCCTAGCGTCTCAAGCTTAGATAACAATCTCTTATGTGGTACCTTATCGAATGCTTTGGAAAGGTCTAAGTAGACGCAGTCCACCCATCCGCCTCTTTCTTGGAGTACATCTATCACCCTACTGTAATAACATAGCAAACTGGTAACACAAGATGTCCCTTCTCTGAATCCAAATTGCTTTGGGGTTATTATCTTCTTTCTCTCCAACATTTTCATCCATCTCTTCCTAATTAGCTTTTCACAAATCTTGCATACAATACTAGTAAGTGAAACTGGTCTATAGTTTAGAGGGTCCTCAGGGTTTCCATTCTTGTATATCGGAATGATATTAGCTCTTTTCCATTCAACAGGAACCTGTCCTTTATCTAAGGAAGCTTGAATTATGTCCCTCACTGGCTCCACTAATTGCTCTGCACACTCCTTTAAAACCCAGGCAGACACTTCATCCGGTCCCATAGCTTTCCTTACTTCAAGTCCTCTCATTGCAGATAACAGCTCATCTCTAGTTATTTCAATCTTACTAAGACCACTCTCCAGTACTCCCGCCTGTGGTTCGTCAAAACCTTCCTCTCTAGTAAAAACTGACCCCAATTTGTTATTCATTACCTCACACATGTCCGATACATTTTCATACGTCCTAGCATCAACTCTTAATTTAGTAATTTGTTTCTTTACCTTCAACTTACTGTTTATATATTTATAAAATAATCTAGGATCACTTTCACATTTATTTACTATGTTCTTCTCATAGTTCATTTTAACTTGCCTAATTATGTTAACATATCTATTCCTCTCCTGTTTATATTTATTCTGATTACTCTCAGTGTTCCTTCTTCTTAATCTAGCCCAAGCTGCATCACGCCTACCCAAAGCTCTTTTGCATTTCAAATTAAACCAATCTTTCTGCTTAGTAAAATTTCCAGTTTTATATCTTGGGACAAACAGATTGGTTCCTACTCTATAAATTTCGAGGAATCTACTATATTTACCTTGTACGTCCTGTTCCTTCAAAATAAGATCCCAATCTACTCCCTCTAAATATCTTTTCAAGGATACATAATCAGCTTTACTATAATTTAATCTGTCATTTATGTAGCTATTGTCTAATCTATTGGCATTACTCGAGGTCAACTTCCATTTTAGTAATAGGTGATCACTTTTACCTACAGGACATAGATAGTTTATATCACTAATTTCGTGAGGATCCTTTGTAAAAATCAGATCGAGTTTAGAAGGTTCGTTATTACCCCTCATTCTTGTATTTTCCTTCACATGTTGTGCAAGTACATTTTCCGTAACCAACTCCACTAGCCGACTTCCCCAAGATCTCTGATTTGGCCCTGCATCTCCCGATTCCCAATCAACCTCACTACAGTTGAAATCTCCTACCAAGATCAATCGATTCTTCCTTAAAAGCAATCTTCTCAACGACTGAATCATATCCTCGACCATCTCCTCAAACTCCAACTCCCTCCATGCTCTGGTCTTTGGTGGCATGTAAGCTACTGCTATGTCTAGCTTTTTTCCTTCTATATCATTGAGTTCAACTGCCATTATTTCTGCCTTGTCATTATTTAACTCCACTTGCTTTGCTGTCATAGGGTTCTTAACCAATACCGCCACTCCACCTCCCCTTTTTCCCTTTCTATCATATCTCCATATATTATATCCTTCACTAAACACTATATTGCTGTCAAAGTCCTGGTTCAGCTTTGTCTCCGTCAAACAGACTATCTGTGGTTGATCCTTTCTTAATATATCATCCAATTCTACCTTTTTACTGTTTATTCCATCTATATTAGTGTAGTAGCACAGTATATTGGAATCCTCCTCCTTGTTTCTCTTCCCTCCCTGCCTCCCATCAGGTTCACCTCCTCTTCCATCCCCTCCCTGACCTACCTCCACATTCCCTGCTAGTTCTATTCTCCCCCCCCCCCCCTCCACAATCTCCTGCCCCTCCCTCACCATCTCTCCGTCCTCGGGCTGATCCACTACCTGACTCACCGTCTCCATCCCCTGCTCCTCCCTCACCATCTCTCTGTCTTCGGTTTGATCCACTACCTGACTCACTGTCTCTATCTCCTGCTTCTCCCTCACTATCTCCTTGTCCCCGATTTGAGTCAACTACCTGACTCACTGTCTCCTTGTTCATTTCTCTCGTATTTTCCGTTTTTTCTGACTCTGAGTGTACCACTTCTTTAGTTTCCCTTCCTTTACTCTCCAAAAAAAAATCCTTTTCTCCTCATCTGACAATTTTCAATTTTCATCGTCAGCCCTTGCTTGAACTTCTCTCAACTTTTCCCTTTCCTCTATGCTGAAGTCCTTTTTCACCCTAATATGTTTCATTCCAGTACAACTATTTAGCCTCCAGCTTACAATGGTTAATGCTTCAACCACTGACCTAGATTTAAACTCTGCTTTTATCGGTCTCATCTCACCCTTTTTATATCTTCCTAGCCGTCTTACTTCGTCCAGTTCTCTCCCCCAATCACAGCCTTCGTCTAGACACTCCAATATTTTCTTTACTTTGTCCTCATCCCTTCCCCTTCTCTCCCTCATATCTGCTAAATGTTCTTCAATGTCTCCAAAAATTATTATGCTTTTACCTCTATCTACTGTTTCCCTCACTACCTTTTCCTTGCTCTTCAAAACCTGCACTACATTCTTCTCAAACTCTCTTTTCTCTTTTTCTCTCTCTTCCACCTGCTCCTTCATGATTTCTTCCAATGCATCCACCTTAGCATTCCCCACCCTTGTCCACTCATTTTTCTCCTCACTTATTACTCCCTTTACTTTCTCACTTAAATGGCCCTCATACTCCTTTAGCTGCTCCTTGAGTGCCATGTTCTCTGCCTCCAGCTCATCTACTTTCCTTATCACAGCATCTAGGTTAGCAATTAATGGCCCATCTGCAGTTGCCACTGAACTGGCTCCACATATTTCTGTCAGTGACTCCACCTTCACACCTATATCTCTCCTCCAATTCTCCATAACTCCCTTCCATCTTAACAGACCCATCATCTGTCTCTTCACCACAGTCAATTGATCCTCCACTTCATTACCCTCTGCCAGAAATCCCTCAAATTCATAGCTCTCTTCATCTCCCAATAAACTCTGCCTCCGTTTGCCTTGGCCGGCCATTGTTTATATTTATGTAGCCTACAGTTAAAAATATACAAAACACTTAATAAAATTACAGTAAAATTAAACTACTACCTGGGATAAACCCCGGTAGCGCCGCCCCCGTTTGTGTCACCCTATCTTGAAAAAAGAACAAATGGAAAAAATAAATAGAAATGGGTGTTTGCGAGGTCACCACGAGCAGGTGGGGTACGACTTGATTACCTTCCTAAGAAGGTAACCCAACCGAGGTGTCGCAAGTACTAGGCAAAGATGAAATTGTAAACTTTAACCGTGTTTTGGGCCTTCAGCAGTAGCAGATACGTCACTCGGAAAACTAAACCTCATTGGTTACGATACTGCCACTGCGCAAAGCAGTTAAATGTTATCGGTATATGTCAAGCCCGGGCAACTTGACCTAGCGATTCGTGAAAAAAAAATAATAACCCTTCCTGCGTGACACCCCTTGCGAAGGGCAGGAGCCCGGGTCTCCTTTTGAAATCCGTAAACTTGAAAGCCTATTAACCCTCCGGGACCGGCTACGCATTCTATAAATATTCCCCGAAACCCGGGGGTTTTGGCCAAAAAACGTCTATGCCTAGGCTACCGTATCTTTGTTATTTTGACTGCTTCCGCATTCCCGCGCATCCCCAAGCGTAGATGTGTTTCGTACCTGTAGAATGGCGTTGAGTAGAGCTCTCTAAGTCAACTGGTTCAGTTGTGATGACGATTTCCGTAGAGAGAACTTTGTGGCGATGTCAGCCATATCAGCCACTTTTCAATACTAAACAATAACACACAGCCACACACAAACAAGCGACGCCTCTCCTTCTTGTGGTCGGAGATGCGCGGCGTCGGTCCAACCGGCTGTTGTTTACATGCGTCGGACGGGCGGCTTTCAAAACGAGCTTACAGGCTTTCAAGCTGCCGGTGCCTCAGAGCCCTACCGGGTTCCTGGCCCGAGTTTGTTATGGGTGCCTCAGAGCCCTACCAGGTCTGAGGGGTTAAGCTTGGTTTGAAAGCCGCGCAACAAAACGTTTGTAAACAAAGCCGGTCGGAGCGACGCGCAGCTTAAAAAAAAAAATAAAAAATTGGATCATTGTTGTTGTTGTTGTTTGCTAGAACAAAATTAGTGTCTGTAAATGTCCGATATTGCTAAAACCGCATTAAAACTCTCTCCACGGATATTGTCATCACAACTGAACCAGTTGATCTAGAAAGCTCTATTTAACGCCAGTCTACAGATACAAGTAAGGGCTACATTTTGAGATGTGTGTGAATTCTCTAGCAGTTAAAATAACAAAAATAGGCCTAGGCGTATTACGACTTTTTTTTGGCCAGATCGCCTGGATCGTAGTGCTGTCCTTTAGAAGGCGAGCCCGGGGAGGAAGGGTTAATCAGGCCATGGTCTAATCATAATCACTTGAATTTGTTACAGTAAAGTTATGACAACAGTAGAAGATTGGCGGCACACAATGGCGGAAGGCGGACGCAAGTTTTTGAGGCTCCGGCATATGTTCATGGGAATGGAGAAGTAATTCACGGAATATCAAGTGCATACAGGGCTAGCAAGGAGAGGAAGGATTTGTGAAGTGTTTGGAGGATATATTGGTGTGGTGGAGGGGTGATATAGTGTAATAAGTGTTAGGGACAGCGGTAGTGTTGTGAGTTGTTGAGTTTGTAAACAAACATGGCGGAGGGAATTTCGGGTATGACGGAGGCGGAAGAAAAGTTACGTTTTCGTGGGTTTAAGAGCACAGATAATAAGTTAGAAGAGGTTATTAATGTTGTGAAGGATTTGGAAAAGTGGATGAGTGATACGGAGAAATGGAAGGGGGATATTAGTGAGAAAGTTAAGGCACTGGATGTAATGTGTGGTGTGACAGGTGGGAAAGGGAATAGGCCTAGCGAAGGAAGTGAATGCAGGCCTATTTCGGAAGTTAATGATAGCCTAGAGATGGTATTGAAAAGGGTAGATGAACTGGGAGCAGAGAATATGGCATTGAAGGAGCAGCTGAAGGAATACGAAGGCCGATTCAAGGAAGTAAAGGAGTCAACTGCATGGACGGTGGTAGGTAAACAGAAATTCACGGATTTGGAGGATATTATGAAAGAGCAAAAGGAAGAAATAAATATGACCAAAAAAAGTTTTGAGAGTGCAGTTGTAGGGGTCATGAAGAACAAGGAGAGTGTCGTGAGGGAGGCCATGGACAGGGATAGGGGTGTAATCATGTATGGAGATATAGAGGCTCATATGAATGATAATGGAGTGAGAAAAGTGAGGGATATGGAGACAGTGAAGGAGGTCATGAAAGGGGTGGATGAGGACGGATATGGATGGGAAGGGCAGGTGGAGGAGGTCAGTAGGATAGGTAGATATAAAAGGGGAGAGATGAGACCTTTAAGGGTACAGTTTAAAACCAGGGCAGTGGCAGAGACGGTGACAAATTTTAGTTGGAGGCTAAACACAAATGAAAAAATGAAACATATAAGACTAAAGAAGGATTTGAGCATAGAACAAAGACAAAAATTAAGGAATTACAAGAAAAGGCTGATGAAAATAATGGAAAGTTGGGTGAGGAGGATAAGAGAAATTTTTACTGGAGAGAGGGACGGAAAATTGAAGAAGTGGTTTATAAGAGTAGAAGGGAGGGGGAGATCAGGGAGGGAAGAGAATGTGATAGGAGTTGTGACGGAGGAGCGGGTGGAGGTGTCACAGGGAGAGACAGGAGACAAAGTGGCAGACCCAGTAGTGCTAAGGGGGGAGTAGGGTACGGACAGGAGGAGCGGGATGGTGTAATTGCTGAAGGAATGGTAGATGGATTAAGGGTTATGTTTAGTAATGTGGATGTTTTACCCAGGACGAAAGAGAACTGATATGTAGGTTGCAGGATGAAGAGGAAAAACCTGATGTCATAGCCTTACAGGAAGTAAGACCAAAAAATGCTAGAATTGAAAGGGAACTGGTGAAGTATAGTTTGGAGGATTTTGAGTTATATGAGAGGAATACTATTAGAGCAGAGGTCGGAAGAGGACTGTTTATTTATGTAAGAAAAGAGCTCAAGGTTAATGAGGTGGATATGAGACAGCAGTATTGTGAGTATTTGTGTATTGAAGTAAAATGTGCAAGAGGATCAATTCTAATTGCCTCTATATATATAGAAGCCCCAATAATAGTAGGGAAGAGGATGATAACCTACTGAAAGCAATGGAGGAAATAGATAATAGAGAGAACAAATATATAATTTTTATTGGAGATTTCAATTTGCCAAGGATCAACTGGGCAAATTGTACTACTCCAGCGGGACAGGGTAGCTTGGAAAACAAGTTTATAGAGAAAGTGAGAGATTGTTTTTTAACGCAACATATTACAGAGATGACAAGATATAGAGATGGGACGCAGGGGAGTGTACTTGATTTGATTTTTAGCAATGAGGAGGAGGATATAGTGGAACATGTCAATGTGGATAGCCCTATAGGTCGTAGTGACCATGCCTGTATAAGCTTTAGTTGCAATATTAAAACAGAGGGATAATAGAAGCAATAGAAAAATATACATGTATGATAGAGCAGATTATGAGCTGCTGAGACGGTGTTTGGACATTGACTGGGGGGAATACTTGAACGGTGAAGACGCTGAAGGAATGTGGAGGAAATTAGAGTTAAACTGGAGAATGCTGTATCCAAAAGTGTACCGTAAGGGAATATAAGGATAAACAATATTGAGGAAAAGAATGAACCCAGAATTGCCAAGAAAAGAAAGCTTTGGACATTGATTAGAAGAAGAAACGATTGTGGGAAAGACTAAAATGTTAAAAAGAACAGGGGTCTAGTAGAGAAGCTAAAGAAGTGGATCTGGAACGCAGACAAATAAGGTGGGAGACAAGGAGGGCGGTGAAGGAGAGGGAGAGAGAGATTGCTAGAAATGTGAAGGATAATCCAAAAATATTCTGGAAGTACATTCAGGAAAAGTTAACAAGAAGAGTAGGAATCCCAGAGCTGGTAGGGGGGTTGGATGATGGGAATAGAGCAGAGACTGATAAGGAGAAAGCAGAGGTGCTGGGTAAATACTTTGGGGGGGGTACTAACAGTGGAGTCGGATGATGCAGTGCCTACTATTCCCATCAAACAGGCACCGGCACTAGAACTAATAGAGTTTTCCCATGCTAGAATAAGAAGGGCTATAGAAAAAATGAACAGAAGTAAGTCCCCAGGACCGGATGGGATACACCCAAGAATCATAAAGGAAGGAGGTGAGATGTTAGTAGAGCCATTAAAAATGTTATTTGAGGTATCGTTTAATACAGGACAAATCCCGATGGCCTGGAGAGGCGAACATAACAGCTATATTTAAGAAGGGAAAGAGAAATGACCCAGGGAATTATAGACCAGTCAGTTTGACAAGTGTTGTGTGTAAACTAATGGAAACGGTAATTAGAGAAGGAATAATGGAGCATATGAAGTCAAACCAACTTTTCAGTGGGAGACAGTTCGGATTCTTGATGGGGAGGTCGACGGTACTACAGCTAATTAAGGTGGTAGATGATTGGATGCAAATTCTAGAAGATGGTGATGTAATAGACGTGGTATATTGCGATTTTATGAAGGCCTTCGATAAGGTCCCACATAAAAGGTTAATAGAGAAAGTTAGAAGCTATAATATAGGGGAGAAATGTGTGAAATGGATAGAAGCCTTCCTGAAAGATCGGAGGCAGAGGGTACTGGTGAATGGAATAGGTTCGGGGTGGAGGGAAATTACAAGTGGGGTACCTCAGGGATCTGTGTTGGGACCACTGCTGTTCGTTATATTTATCAACGACTTACCTGAAGTTATAACTAATGGAAGTGAGGTATACCTGTATGCGGATGACACTAAGCTGTATAGAAGAGTGAGGAGTAAGGAAGATGTGGGCTTGCTTCAAGGAGATGTGGAGGGCATGAAGGGATGGTCTGAGCATTGGTTAATGCCTTTTCATCCAAAAAATGCAAGTACTGTACATGCGGATTGGGACAAGCAAGATAGACAAGGTAAGATACAGTATGTATGAAGCGATGGAGGAAGTGAATGCAGAAAATGATATAGGAGTAGTGATAGACAATAAGTTAAATTTCTCAGAACATTTAGCGGAAAAGATAAACAAAGCCAATAGAATTGTAGGGCTGATAAGGACATTTGCGTCACTTGACGAAGAAATCTTCAGGAATCTCTATACAGCGCTGGTTAGGCCGCACCTGGAATATGCGAACCAGGTGTGGGCTCCATATATGGTAAAGGATATAGAAGCAGTGGCGAAAGTGCAGAGGAGAGCTAGCAAGCTAGTACCAACGTTGAAGAACGCGGGCTATGAGCAGAGGTTGAGGACACTGGGGCTTCCGACACTGGCATATAGGAGAAAGAGAGGGGATATGATAGAGACTTTTAAGATAGTGTCAGGAAAGTATGATGAGGATGTGTGTGAAGGTATCTTCTTGATGCGGGAGGGAACAAGAACGAGAGGACACTAAGAAAATTTACAAAGAAAGAAATAGGCTTGAGAAGGCAAAGAACTCATTTTGTGATAGAGTGGTAAATGAGTGGAATGCACTGCCCCAGTATGTAGTCGATTCCGAATCAATAAGGGAGTTTGAAAGTAATCTTGATAAAGTATGGGGAAGACAAGATTTGAAGTTTGATTATAAAACAAAAATACAGAATAGTAAAAATGTTGCGTCTGCTACCGCCGCCGCCAACACCGTGAACGACCGCAGCAGTGCAAGTACTGGTACTGAGCTGGATACACAGGCCTAGTTTGCCTTTTTCCAGAGGATCTACTGTAAGAAACTGTAAGTACAGTACAATGGTACCTACTCATGCTGGTTTAAGATACTTCAAAACCAGTCCTATAACCAAGTATGGTACTTTCTTATTAGCCATATTATTATGAATATACTGTAAGATTAAATCTACCGTATAATTTACAGTTCTTATTATGTCTCTCGAAGTGATATAATGGTCAAAACAATTCAATTTAATTTACATTTTCCTGTATTCCTTTTCATATTGACATAAAAATTGTGGCAGTTTGCCAGCCTGTGGTAACTTACTTGTGGTTTTAGTGGCCCAGACAGCAGAGCACCCTGGCTGTGGGTGACTACGACCACTACAGGTGTCCAAGGCCAGATCCAGGTCCCGGTCCCGGTCATCCTCTGGGGAGTCCTCTAGTGGGTGACCGTTCTCCTGGGCGGGGGTCACGGGGAAGTGAGGTTCCCAGTCCAGGGGCAAGAATGGTAGAGGCTCATTGTCCCCATCATCCAGGACCAGGGACAATGGTTGGGGAGGCTTCCTTCGACCTAAAAAACATCACAATATAAAATACTACTACTACTACTACTACTACTAATATAAAATCTGGTGTTTTCTAATGGTATAACCACTAGTTCTCAATATCAGCTGATTCAATAGCATTCACATTATGTACGGTAGGCCGTTGTACAAGGGGGAGATCGGCAGGAATGTTTAAGTTATAGAGGTATTAGTTTATTATCAGTGGTTGGAAAGCTGTATGGCAGGGAGTTGATAGAGAGGATAATAAAGGGTATGCAAGTTGCAATAGGAGAAGAGCAGTGCGGTTTAAGGAGGGGAAAAGGGTGTCTGGATCAGATTTTTGCAGTAAGACAGCTATGCGAAAAGTATTTAGAGAAGCATAAGGAGATACCTTGGGCTGTTATGGATTTGGAAAAAGCGTATGATCGCGTGGATCGAGAAGCAATGTGGAAGGTGTTAAGGATTTATGAAATTGGAGGACATTTTTTAAGAGCAGTTAAGAGTTTCTATGAAGAGAGCAGAGCGTGTGTTAGAGTAGGAAATAATGAGTTGAGTGAATGGTTTGAGGTATATGTAGGTTTGCGACAGGGTTGTGTAATGTCAACGTGGCTGTTTAATGTGTATATGGATGGTGTGGTGAGGGAGGTGAAAATAAGAATTATGTGTAGAGGATTGGGTTTAGTAGGAAAGAATAGTAGAGATTGGGAGTTAAATCAGTTGCGGTTCGCTGATAAGACAATGTTGGTGGCGGATTCCGAGGAGAAATTGCAGCGGGTAGTCAAAGAGTTTGGTGTGATTTGTGGGAGGAGGAAGCTGAAGGTGAATGTCAATAAAAGTAAAGTGAAGGTGTGTAATAGGGGTGATCGTAGGGAGAACCAAGATGTGAGGCTGGATGGGGAAATATTGGAACAAGTAGAATTATTTAAATATCTAGGAGGAACGATAAGCAAGAATGGAGGTAAAACAGAGAGAATGTGAAGGAAGGAAAGTTTTCGGAGCAAAGGGAAGTATGTGGAAGGTGAGAACTCTCGGAATGAAAGTTAAAAGTGCAATGTATCAAGGGATTGTTATACAGTGATGTATGGGGCTGAGACATGGGCTCTGAAGGTAAAGGAGAGAAGAAAGATGGATATGATGGAGATGAGCTGCTTGAAGAGTATGTGGGGAGTGACCCGTAGAGACAGATTGAGGAATGAAGAGATACGTAGGAGAGTGGGGCAGCAGGAACATTTGTCGGCCAGAGTGGACAGAAGGGTGCTGAGCTGGTATGGTCATGTTGAACGAATGGATGATGAAAGGCTTACAAAGAGAATATGTGAGTCAAATACAAGGGGAGATAGAGGGGTAGGAAGACCTCCATTGAGATGGAGAGACTGTGTAGGACAAGCATTGGAAAGATAGAGGAATGACTATAGATCAGGCAAGAGAAGTGGTAATAAATAGGAATAAATGGAGAATGCTAGTGAATAGATGAGTGTAAACGCGGTCGCTTGGGAGAGGGTCAGTTGGACTAGATAATAGTCCGTCATGCGCCTGGCCCGTGGAGCCGGTGGTAGTGAAGGGTGCGCCTGGAAGCAATGGTGGGCGGGCTTGTGCTGGTATAGCTTCGCTGCGGGTCTGCCTGCGGAAATCAGAGCCTCTCTGGGAGATCTGGGACCTGGAATCTTTTGCTGGGGACCCCAAATGGGCCTGGGTCTCTGGGCATTTCTCCTGGACAACCTAGATGTGTGTGATTTTATGTTTTGTTTTGTTTTTCTGATGTGATGTGATGACCCTGTTCAGGCTCTGTCTCGAGTCGGCCACCCCCAAATAAAAAAAGGAAAACTTGGGTAAATGCCTGAGTATATACCGAGGCCAACGTACATACCGGTACATACATACATTCACAGTATTGTACCGTATGTGAATACAAATCTAGAAATTTGGCTTGTTCTACTCAATTATTCAAAAAAAAATCAAAGAGCGTTATGATGTGGATGTGTTTGGCCTCACCCTTGATATTTTATATGCTAGGATACATTGGGTACAGATACATGAGGAATGCAGGGGTCCTCCTGTATTTAGGTTTGATTACCGTATCTGTACCCAACAATATCATTTATTTATCATTTATTTCTTAATGTTGACCATTTCAGAGTACAGTATACTTTTTATCATAATTTATAATTAACTTTTTAAAATTCAAAGTAACTTATATTATGTTTTTTTCCTTATACAGTATACATTATGTCTACCAATTTAGGGGCCTTAGTGTAGATATTAAATGTGAAATTGTATATTTAATCTAGCATCATAAATACAGTACTTAATTATTTTAAACAGTTAATGTTGAATATATATACGGTATATATATATAATATATTTTTATTCTTGCTAGCTTATTTATAGTTTAGGCTACTGGTGTTTAGTTTAATTAAGACTGTTGAAATATACCTCATTCTAGTGATAACAATATCAAATTATTAATAGTTAAAAACTTTTCAAAGGTTGATTATCAGTATCATAATAATGCGAGTTCTAAAGTTTATTTTGATCATATTCATCCTTGTAGTGTATATATATATTTGTTTTTCTTATTTTGATCATATTCATCATAATAATAATAATAAAACTATTTGTCAACAGCCTACTGGGCAGAAGCCCTCATAAGGCTGGGGATCATATTCATGCTTGTTAGTTGGTTATGAAGAGCAGATTAACCAGACCACTGAGCTCCATACGGAACTCTCATAGGTCTGGCCCGAAGGATTAGATCAGATTACTGAAAGGAGCTCAAGGCGACGCAAAAAACGGACGATATGGGGGGGGGGGGGGAAGGAAAAGGACGGCGAATCGGATAAAAGGTCAGCGAATGATTTAGTACCAAAACAAGCTGTACGCAGACGGGCAGTATCTGGGCAGTCAAAGGCGTGGCGAACAGTTAGAGGGGAATGACAGGAGGAGCAGGTAGGGGGCGGAGTGCGGGGAGTGGACATTAAATAACGTGAGTCAGCCGGGAATGGCCTATCCTAAGTCTAGTTAGTAAAACTTCCTCACACCTGTGAGACCTGGAAGACGAGGGCCAAGGACGGACAGAAGGTTTAATCGCAAAGAGTATTGCAGGGTAGAGCATCCCAATGAGATTGCCACGTGCAAAGAATAGAAGGCTTGAGTAAGGACAGCCAATCACCTAGCGGAAGGTGGGGCTGGCGAGGGATCATTAAAATAGCATCCTTAGCCGCAGCATCGGCGTCTTCATTGCTTGTAGTGTATATATATATACAGTATATATTTGTTTTTCTATGTAAATTATTTACAAAATAAAATATTGATTGATTCAGTACCTCTATAAGTTTCAGACGCATGGCATCATGGCCACCACTCAGGGGGGAGAGGATTACAAAGAGATCTGTCCCAGATGGCTCACCCGCACTGTCACACATCCGCCTCCCACATATGTTCGATTTATCAAAATTACTATAGGTAGCGCCAACGAACTTGACAATTTTCTTGACCCCTTAACTTCTCTTAACTCAAACTGAATGAAAACAATCGAGCTGACATTGCTATCATTAGGGAAGAGCCCACCAGGAAATAGGTATGGATATTTACAGCCAGTTTGCTCTAGGCCCTTTTGAGTTATGAGAAGTTAAGGGGTCAAGAAAATTGTCAAGTTTGTTGGCATTACCTATAGCTTCTGTGTGCTTTGGGGTGTTCCAATAACTATGTGTGATGCCTACTCAGAAGCATCCACACATATGGTAAATGGAAGTCCATATTCATGATTTGCTAGTGAGGCCAGGTTACGTGACAAAAATGAAAAAAAATCTAGCTGAACATCAGGCACAGGGCTAGCACGAGCTTGTACACAGACTGATCAATTTTGTGTTGTACCAGGCTGCTTAAGCATACAAGGACGAGACAATGTGCCTTTTAATCAATGTCCAACAATCAAAGATAAAAAGGCAGATAAATTGATTAAGGAAACTATAACAAACTTCAAAGCTGAAATTTATAGCATGACGGATAGCAAGAAAAACATGATTCCTGGCAAAGCATATAATAGAAGCCTACATTAGACAATACACATTATCTATCTATCTATTACCAGACACCTTAATCCGAGGGGGTGGACACGAATGAACGACCTTCATATACAGTAAAAGTCCTTTAATCCGACGACCGATGATTCGAATCTCCCAATAGTCCGAATTTTTCAATTTGAGGCCAAATCCGAATTCACCCGATGGTCCGAATTTCAAAAAGTCCCAAAGTCCCCTTTTTGAGGCATTAGTCCACTCAAATGACACATAATGGAGCACACACATATCATATGTTCATGAATTCACTTTAAAAGTTTACCATTGTCATTGTAGCCTATTACCTACTTCAAAACACTTCAGATTAATGGTCAAAGGAAGCTACTGATATAAACGTAAACACCACATCGTCTGCTAGAGAGTTTGTTTTGCTCTTGAACACATTCTTGGGACGCTCCGATGCGCTACTGGCTTGCACCGCATCGTCTGCAAGCGCATTCAGTCTTGCGCTTGAAAACGCACCTTTGGACGTTCCGATACGCTACTATTTATAGTTCAGTGATCGGAGCGTCCCAAGGGTGCTTTCAAGAGCAAGACAAACTCACTAGTAGACGATGCGGACATATGACAATAAGAAGAAGGTGTTTACGTTTATATCAGCAGATTCCTTTGACCATTAATCTGAATGTTTTGAAGTAGGTAATAGGCTACAATGGTAAACTTTTGAAGTGATTTCATGAACATATGAGCCGATATGTGTGCACCATTGTGTCATTTGGGTGGCCTAATGCAATGTTTTTGTCAGGCCATTAATACACGGGTTCATAGGGTTAAAGTCCGATAATCCGAAAAATCCACTAATCCGAATGAGGGCCGGTCCGCTGCCCTTCGGATTAACGGAAGTTTACTGTACTTCCAAAAGCCAAGGCAACTAATCCGATTATTTAGTTTGTTCCTATTCATGGGAGTGATCCGCTTAATCCCAACTGAAAACAAAAGATTACAACACCAACCGTTGCCCACATAAGTTCTGTTCCTAGTTGTGATCTGATGTATGAAAGTAAAATTAGTACAGTATATGAATGAATTGAGAGTGAGGTTTCTTTTTATTATCAGTTTACTAATCAGATGAGTTAACCACTGCTTAAGAAACTACATCCTTAATTCAATCATGCACAATATATTTCCATGAAGATCACAGAGAGGAACAAAACTTATGTGGGCAACTGTATGTGATAGTTTGGTTTGATCTATTTTCCTAGTTTACTATATTAAAATATGGTGGTGGTTCATCTTCGTTCAAAATAAGGAAAGCAGCACCAATAAAGATCTTTCCTCGGTCCATGCTAACGATCCTCTAGTATAGTCCAGCCGATCTAAACAGGCAGTTTTACCAGCAGTTACTAATTTTACATTGGTGCTACATGTATAATTCCTAACAACGAAAATATATTATTTACGGTATTAAGTACCTTAAGTCGGTTTGAAATGCTCAGGCTATTTCTACATGTACAAAAAAGCTTTATTGTTTCATAATTAATTCGCTTGTTATTAGTAAATACAATGGACATTGTATACAACTTGGCACCATGGGTACTGCGACGCTGTCAGAGGTCGGCCAAAAAACTCCTCACAAATATCACGTGATGGCGCACTGCCAGGGGCACGAAATTGATACTTTAACTTAATTTCATTCCTGACTTTGCCACCATCCACAATGGAAGCCGATCCAAATCGCCCCACACACTTGCATAGTTAGACAAAACAGATGGCATATAACATTCACCAATACTTCAAGACAGGGTGTGGGGTGGGGTGTGTGGGTTGGAGGGAGAGTGGTGTGGGGTGGTGGGTGTGTGGAGTAAAGTGGGGGCAAGTGTGGTGTGGTGTATGCGGGGTGGGGGGTAGAGTGGTGTGGTGTGTGTGGGGTGGGGAGTGGTGTGGTGTGTGTGGGGTGGGGGGTGAGGTGTGTAGGGTGAGTGAGAGAGAGAGATAAATAGTAATATAATTTATTATAGCAATAATAATCTATGCATTCATGTGGGCTACACAGTCTTACGCGCCGAAACTTACACACACATACAGTATATATAGAGAGAGCCGATCTCCCTACATTGACCGTGACCGGGGAAAGTAGCGAGAGTAATTTGGAAAAGGTTGTCGTACGGAAAGGGTCAAGTGGACAGCCGGCACCAGTGTACGCAGAGCTGACACCGCCCAAAACTGCCTGTTAAAATATGTAGGACTATAGTTGTTTACCTTGCGACCAGAAAAGTATGTTCCGGATTCCAGAGTCAAAACCGCAGTCAGCACGCACTTTTGTTTCAACTTTAGTTTTCCATGTCAGTTTTTCATATGTGACGTCACAGGCCCCAAAACGGGCCCACAAAAGACATATCATGTGAACCGGGATTATGACTAGGCTAACCTGTGAAGTAAGTGTTAGTAAGGAAGGTGTGAGTGTTGTGGTTGGCATTACACACATGATGACTAACCTGTGAAGTAAGTGTTAGTAAGGAAGGTGTGAGTGTTGTGGTTGGCATTACACACATGATGACTAACCTGTGAAGTAAGGGTTAGTAAGGTAGGTGTGAGTGTTGTGGTTGGCATTACACACATGATGACTAACCTGTGAAGTAAGTGTTAGTAAGGAAGGTGTGAGTATTGTGGTTGGCATTACACACATGATGACTAACCTGTGAAGTAAGTGTTAGTAAGGAAGGTGTTAGTATCCTGGTTGGCATTACACACATGATGACTAACCTGTGAAGTAAGTGTTAGTAAGGAAGGTGTTAGTGTCCTGGTTGGCATTACACACATGATGACTAACCTGTGAAGTAAGTGTTAGTAAGGAAGGTGTGAGTGTTGTGGTTGGCATTACACACATGATGACTAACCTGTGAAGTAAGTGTTAGTAAGGAAGGTGTGAGTGTTGTGGTTGGCATTACACACATGATGACTAACCTGTGAAGTAAGTGTTAGTAAGGAAGGTGTGAGTGTCCTGGTTGGCATTACACACATGATGACTAACCTATGAAGTAAGTGTTAGTAAGGAAGGTGTGTGAGTGTCCTGGTTGGCATTACATACATGATGACTAACCTGTGAAGTAAAAGTGTTAGTAAGGAAGGTGTTAGTGTCATGGTTGGCATTACACACACTATGACTGACCTATGGACTGTGTTAGTGCGAGCTGTGAGAAAGACTTAAGTGTAATAGTTTGGGTCACACACATACTATGACTGACCTGTGGTGTGTGTATCAGTGAGAGCCGTGAGGAAGGCATGAGTGTCATGGTTTGGGTCGTCCACGTCCTGGTCAGGAGTCGGGGGTACTAGGTCCTCCTCTTCATCCTCCTCTATGGTCTGGCTCAGTGATGCTATACGCCACTCATCACTCATCTAAGAGGGGAGAAGGTAATATAGAAATTAACATTTCCATACTATGAAAAATATTTAATTTTCATGCTAAAATTATGAATCCAAAGACTAGTTGCCACCTGTTGATAATAATTACTAATGTACAGTAATCTAACTACTGTATAGTATTACTAAAACTTTGGGGGCGCTCGATTATGGCCTTGGCCTTATTCGGGGCCTTGGGGCTGTTCGGCCAGGCAGCTTGAGGAACAACAACAACAACTAAAACTTTACAAAATTACCAAAGCACAGTTAAGCTGAAAAATATTATCATATACTGTATATATCACTCTCTCAGAGTTCGTATGGTTCCATTATTTGTTAAAATATGAAGGCAAGCACACACAATTATATTTTTAATATTAGTTTTTGTTATCCATGGAAACAGGAGGACTAGTGTCAACGACTTAGGATCACTTAACATCGGTGAAACAGAACTCTCTCCTGCTGTATGCGTTAAGAATCTCTGTGTGATCTTTGACTCAAAATTAAGTTTTAAAAAATAAATTGATCATATAGTCAAAGCTTGCAACTACCAGATTCGTAACCTATATGCTGTCAGAAAATTGCAGGACAAACAGTGTCTTTTGACACTGATTCACGCTCAAATCTTGTCGCGCATAGACTACTGTAATTCTCTATAGTTTGACCTACCCAAATATTTACTACGATAACTGCAGTCAGTAATAAATTGTGCTGCTCGACTAGTTTTTGGCCTCCCACCTAGAACGCCTACTACATGATCTACATCGAGTTTGATCAAGGCCAGAATTGAGTTCAAGCTTTGTCTTATGGTTTTCAAAGGGGTTAAGTTTGGTGAGCCTAAATACTTGACTGAACTTTTGCTCCCCCAGCGGGATCGACCTTGTATGTCTCTGAGCAGTAAGGATGATCTTTTAAGATTGGATGAGCCTACCGTTGCTTATGAGTCGGCTTTTGTATCTCAAGCTTTCTCCCACACAGCTCCAAGGTTGTATATTCGGTTGCCAGATTGCATTAAGAAGTCTACATCTGTTTGGTCTTTCAAGAAGCATTTAAAGACCTTTATGTTTCAAAGGTGTTGCGACCTGAAAAATGGTGAAGTGACAGATGATTATGGAGTTTAGTAGTTATAATTATTGCATTAATGACTATGTAAATTGTATTGTAAATATGTTAATGTGGTTTTATTGATATTTTTGTGTTCGAGCGCTTGCAAATTCATTTTGAAGAATGAGCGCTCTTTTAAATAAGCAAAATTATTATTATTATTATTAATGAGATACTCCCTCTTAACCCTTAATGCCAGGTGATGCCATATGGCGTCAATAGTATTAATGGGCAGCACCCGGGTGTCTCCGTATGGCATCAGTATGTTTTGCACCAAGCAATCAAATTTTCCGAGCTACAAAGCCTGCAACCTTGGCCCTATCAGCCTTGTGATGAACTAAGGTCCATCCCAAGACCCTCCTTCTCTCCCCCACCCACAATTATATCATCTTTCCGGGAGGAAGGTAGTGCTAGACTGGCTGTGAAGGTGGAGGGTAACTCACCACTCTATGTGAGCTGACATGATGAACACACACACACATACCTACGTACACTAGGGATGTCAGAGTATCGGTATCGGTGAAAAATGGACTGATATCAGCCGATACTTTCGCATCAGGTATCTAAAAGTGCAATAATTTAAAATTGCAATAATTAGAAACTTGAACAAATAAGCAATTTTTTTTTTTCTATGTGTGTGAAGGAGACAAAAGGCAAAACTGCCTGCAACAAGTGTCCCCCCTAAGGTTGAAAGAGTGAGAGAGAGCCAAAATCAAGGAACATTAGAGGTAATTTAGGTGTGTGCGAAAGAAGTGTGGTGTGCTTGTTAACCTAACAAGTGCGCATGGGGGTAATTGGAAACGTCCCCCTGTGCTGACGTATTTGAGGTGTTTCCGTCACTAAAATATTCATTGTGCCATTAATAGCATTAATACTTATCCATATGCGCCTATTATGGGTTGATTATAAAGGTATTAACCCGTGGAGCCCCGGCTAGTTTTGTAATGTTTGCGCACCAGAACCCGGCCGGTTTTCAAAAAATGGTTTTATTCCAGAAACAATAGCGAATGGGTTAGGAATGAAGGAAAAACCACGAAAAACCGCTCAAAAAGCTTAAAAAATGGTCCTACAGAGCCCCCGAAAATGGATTTTACAAGAGTAAAAAATTGAAGGCAATTATCCCAAAAAAACAGGTTATTGGGCGCTCGCGCGCACGCACGTGGACTTTGAGAGTTTTCAACCATCGGCACGGTTGCGTGGGATACGTACACAGTTCCCATACAAATCTGAGCCCTCTTGAGTGGCTACACCTGAGGTCACGGTCGGCGCAATTAGGGTGACGCGCCAGGCGCGTCTCTGGGGCTGTGCGTTACATACATCGCCGACGCGTCAGGCGCGTCGCTGGGGCTGTACGGGTTAACCTGAAACAACAATAAAACGAGTGAAAACAGCGTTTGGATGGTCAAAATCGGAGATATAGCCCGCGAGTTGTATAATGTATGGGTGAGGCAAGCTGCTTTCCCGCCAATTTCCCCCAAGGCCACTGAGACACAGTCGATCGATACTCTCTCTCTCTCTCTTGCACTCGCTTGCCATCAGTGATGACAACACCCTGCTTGCAACTCGCTAATGTTAGCACGAAAATATACCTCAGAATAAGGGAATAACAGGGAAAATAGGTGATAACTGAAGGAGAGGAGGAAAGTGGGGAAGGAGGGGAGGTAGAGGACTGAGATTTTGCATGGCCCAGGGGCCAAATTTTTTTTTTTTTTTTTTTTTTTCGATGTCAAAAGTTGATTTTTTTTTCACTCACTCTTAAGAGTCTCCCCGCAGTCCGCCGGGGGAACTCTTAAGAGTCTCCCCGCAGTTCCCGGGTTAAGAGGAATGGAATTTGGCATGCTTAGCTGAACCCAGAAACATCAATGTAAGTCAGTCAACCGTTAGTGTAATACTGGGCGGTCCCCTTAAGTGTAGTGAAAAGAATAGGAGGAGATGTCTATGAGAATTAGCAGGAGTACTCTCTGTGTACAGTAGGCGAGGCACAAATAGAAACAGTGGGGGAAGCCAGGCAAATGAAACAGGAGTTCCAGCAACTCCTCATCATATGCCTAGGTGGCCTCCCCTGCTCGATTGGTGCCTCCAATCTCCCAAACCAATTACATATATTTATCTATTGTAGTTACAGTTACAGACTGACACAGAGATACAGCATTAAAAAATTGAATATGTTTTGTAAGAGTATAATTGACATACAGTACTGTTAATAGGAATTTCAATACATTCCTTTATTTCTGTGCAGAACTAGAATAACTAATATGAGAATTTGAGATGTAACTTAGTGTCTTTCAGTCTGATAGAATTCAGTTATTAAGTACGCAGAATGCAGGTAAGAAGCAAAGTTTACCTCCAGGGGGTAAAGGGGCCTTCATCTTATGGTGGAGGAAAAACAATAACATATACCCCACACATCTTAATGCGTGCCATATAGATTAACTAATAGGGGGGCTAATGGTAGACTTGCAGTCCAACAACCATTACTATACAATATAACCTTGCAATTGGTGCTATCTTGGTATGGCACTACCTAAGCTGGTGAGGAGAGCATAGGTGCCTTAGGGGACTCTACTAGTCAAACCTGGGCTTTGTTAGGCACCACAACAAAGTCGCCAACAGTGTTTACATGGTGGCAGTGTTGTGGCAGGATTTTGTTTATCTAACCAGGGGGAGATTGTAGGCACCAATCTAGCTGGGCTATACTCAGCCGAACCATCTCAAGGTGTTCCTGATCCCACTTTTCAGCACATTTACATCCACACCACACCGCTCTCGTACTTTCTCATTCGTCTGTCTATCCCTCCACATAACTCCGCATGCACTTCTCAAGTAACTTATTTCCACCCCTCTCACTCTTGGTTTGTGTCTTTCCAACAAAGTCCGTGGTTCACTCCTATAGCCTACGTCAATGTCGGGATTACCCCACTATCATGCAAGGACTTCTTTACTTCCATGCTGACCACCCTATTGCTTGTTACTGCTTTCAGCGTTCCTACAACCCTCTTCCCCTGTTGCACCCTCTCCCACACTTCTTCATCCATACTACCATCTTTACTCAACACACTGCCCAAATACTTAAATGAGCTGACATTCTCCATAGCCTGACCATTCAACCTCACCTCACACTCTGTGACTGCACCCCTTTCAAAGACCATAACCTTACGCTTCCCCGCATTTACCTTCAGCTTCTGTTTTTCACACACTGTTCCAAACATATTTACCAGACCCTGTAACTCCCATTCACTATTGCTTATCAGAACTGTATTATCAGCAAACAACAGTACAGGCAACTTCCACTCATTTCCTTCCCTTATCGGTGGTACACCAATAGCCACTGCTCTTCCTTGTATTTCTTTCATGACTCCATCCATATTTACATTGAACAACCATGGGGACATCACACACACCCTAGCTTTAACCCAACATGCTGATCAAAGAACTCGCTTTGTTCATTCTCCACATGTACTGATGTCTTTGCACCCTCATACATGCACTTCACTGCTTTCAGCAACTTGCCATCTACTCCGAATATTCTCAGTACCGGTACTGTGCTTTCCACAGACCTTCTATATCAACTCTGTCAGAGGACTTCTCCAAGTCCATAAAGGCACCATACAACTTTTGTCCCTTCTTCAGATATTTCTCCACAACACATTGCAAGGCAAAAATCTAGTTTACACATCCTCTACCCTTCCTAAATCCACCCTGCTCGTCACTTACCCATTTCCCCGTTCTCGCTCTCACTCTCTCGATCACACTACCCTACTACACTTAAAAGATATATCCCCCGGTGATTACCACACTTCTCTTTCCCCTATACAAGGGAACTATTATGCCTGTCTTCCAGTCATCAGGTGCACTTTCCTTCTCCCATGCTAGTTTACACATTTTCCATACCCATTCAATCACTATCTCACCACCATACCTCAGCATTTCCCCACATACTTCATCTATTCCTGATGCTTTCCTCATCTTCACTCTTTCCAAGGCTTCACACACTTCTGACCTCCTGATCCCCACCTCCTCCACTACTTCTCTTCTTCTGCCTCCCATACCCCATCCAACTATGTTTGCTGACGTTTCATTCCTTACGTTCAACAATTAGTTGAAGTGCTCCCTCCATATCTCGACTCTCTCTTGCTTCTCAGCTAATACTCGCCCATTCTTTTCTTTCACACCCTTACTACCCTCCCTAACTCTCTTGACCTCTTTCCAGAACAGTTTTTGACACTCCATCCAGTTTACACTGAAATTCCTTCCAAATTCCTCATCTACTCTTCTCTTACTTTCCTTCACTACTCTCCTGTTCTTCAAGTACCTTTCCCTTATCTGTCTCTCCAAATCTTCATTCCCTCTACTACCCAATCACTCTCTACTAGGAAGTAGTGAACACAAATCAATATACAGTATTTTAACATAGACTGGAATGGCAAGATGAAGGAAAATTCAGTTATAATTCCGGAGGATGTATGTCAATAAGAGTAAAGTGATGGTGTGTAATAGAGATGATCGTAGGGTAAATCTAAATGTACGACTGGATAGGGAAATGCTGGAACAAATGGAGTGTTCTAGATATCTAGGAGGAGTGATAAGGACACAGGTGTGGGAATGAATAGACAGATGTGTGTGAAAGAAGGATTTTTTTTGGAGCAATGAGAAGTACCCTATGTGGAAGGTGAGAAATCTTGGAATTATGAAAGCTAAAAGTGCAATATATCAATGGATACTTGTACCAACAGTGATGTATGGGGCTGAGACATGGGGTCTGAATGTACAGGAGAAAAGAATTTTGGATGTGATGGGAGATAAGCTGCTTAAGGGGTAGCCTATGTGTGGAGTGATGCATAGAGACAGATGGAGGAATGAAGAGGTACATAAGAGAGTGTGACAACAGTAACCCTTATTGGCCAGAGTGAAAAGAAGGGGGATATGCTAGTTAAGTAGAGCAGATTAACCAGACCACTGAGCTCGATAAGGAACTCTCATAGGTCTGACTGCTATGGACATGAACGAATAGGAGATAAAGTGCTTAAAATGAGAAAATATGAGTCAGAAACAAGGGGAAATCGATTGAGAGGAAGACCTCGGAGGAGATGGTGTGAAATAAGCGTTGGAAGAAAGAAAGATGGCTGAAGAGCAGGCAGAAGTGGTGATGAATAGGAATGAGTGGAGAATACTTATGAAAAGATGAATGATAACGGGGTCGTAAGGAGTGGGGCTCGGGTGACTGTTGGACTAAATATTAAGTCTGTCAGGCGCATAGCCAAGGGAGCCGGTGTATATATGAAGGACCATACATATATACGTACAAACATTTTAAGACGGAGTGCTCCACACATACGTGCAGTTTCAGTCTCTCGTCCTAATGGCGGCGTTCCAGGCAACCCTGTTAAGGGCTGCTTTACTTGTCAAGTTTTTAAATTTGAAATCGGCACGTATCGTCAGATCCCAGGTCTTCCTCGGTCCCCCCCTTGGTGCAGCTCCCTCCACAATCACAGACCTGCATCTTTTCACCCAATTTTGTTCATCCATTCTCTCCACATGCCCATACCATCCCAGTCTACTTGTACGTATCACCTCGCTAATACTCTTTATACCTAAACGTCTCCTCAACTCATTTGTTATTCTATCCTGCAGCCTGGCCCCACATATCTATCTCACCATTCTCATCTCATTACGTTCCATTCTGTTGACATCCTCTACTTCAACAGCCCATGTTTCTGAGGCATACGTCATTGCACTTCTAACACATGAGGCACACACCTTTCCCTTCAGGGGGAGAGGCATTCTTTTCATGGTCAGAATTGGCAGCAGTTCTCTGAACTTCCCCCAGCCACATCTAATTCTAGCGACAGTGGCAGCCTCGGCCCCACCACCGGCAGAGATGGTATCTCCTGGGTAACAAACCTTGTCCACCAGCTCCAATGGCTCATTTCCAAAGTTCACAGCCACAGGATCATCACTTAACACAAGCTCGCCGTTGCACACTACGCACTCAAATTTCTCTATTTCTGACTTATCCTTCGGCAGGGGTCCTTTAATTCTACTACAGCGCTTACTCCCATAGTGTACCCAACATCGACAGATGCTAAATCGAATCGAGTTAGCGCCCACTCTTTCCACACACTGCACATGGGTATGCAACGCACTTTTCCACATTGCCTCGTCTCAATCTACAATGCATAACCTTGTATTTGTTAATATTGACCCTTAAGCCCTTGCTCGCCATGCCCTCTCTCCATCTTCTGAATTTGGCCTTTGCATATTGTCAGCTATTAGGACTAACTCGTCTGCATAAAACAGTTCCCAATGGAGTCCGCCTCTAAAAACTCTAGACAGTGCCTCCAGGAGACCATGCCTGAAAGTAATGTGGGGGGGCATTCGCTGCGTGTCTGCCTGCTGAGACCGGAACCTCTTTGGTTGATCTGGGACCTGGGAATCTTTTGCTGGAGATTCCTCATGATCCTTGGACTCGGAGTCTTCTGGGCGACCTAATTTTTGTGTCATTCTTTGTATTATTATTTAATTTTTATGTTTCTGTTCGGGATCAGTCTCAAGTCGGTCACCCTCAGCTATGGGGTACCATAATGTGGGGTAACTTCGTACTGCGGTGATAACTTCGGACATCGGCGATAATAAGTAATTAGACATTGTCATTATATAATGGAAACGCTTTTTATTGTGTTTTTTGTGGGGTCCGTTTAGAGAAATGGCAAAGGAAGAGCATGTAAAAGTCCTAGGAAACTGACATGAGTATATGTACACTAAACAAATATTATATACAGGGTGTTCAGAAAACATGTGTACAAAATGAAATGGGTGATAGGGAACACAGAATTAAACATTTTGTAATCCATGGAGGTATGTCCATAAATGCTTCCTTGCGGTACTACAGAGAAGATAGTTTCAACGTAATTTCCCTAAATTTTTACCCTAACTTAATTAATGTAATAAATTAATTACGTTGAAGCCCACCATACAGTATTATTTCGTTGCCTACTACTAATGGATCACTTCTTGGTACTGACATAAGACATCTTCGTTCAGTAAACAGTTCTGACTGATTTAATGTTCTTTTGTTTTTGCAGTGTACTGACATTAATAAAGTAATGTTCATACTGTTGTGTACATTAAATTACCATGTTTGTATGTAAACGGATTACTCACAGAGAAGTTAGGGTACAAATTTAGGGAAATTACGTTGAAACTGTCTACCCTGTAGCACCGCAAGGAAGCATTTATGGACATACCTCCATGGAGTACAACATTTTTAAATCTGTGTTCCCTATCACCCATTTAATTTTGTACACATGTTTTCTGAACACCCAACACCCTGTATATGACGAAAATGTGTACATTTTTCGCTACCCTGCCAAACTTCTATCGCCCTGAAGAAATTTGTTAGTATGAATGATGTTGTGACTGATATAATTTTGTAGTAACATTACCAGAGACAACATCCACCAAAGGAAATCTGTTACACTTGTATAACGCTCTAGCTAGAACACTATCATTTAGCCGATTGTGTTTAAAAAAAAATTAATTGCTAACTTCGGACATGGAACAAAACAATCGTTTGTTATTATTTGCCCTATGAAAATCATTCATAATACTTGTCCATCATTAACATGGTGGTAAAAGATCAAATAATCATTCTCTGAGTCCAAAAACCCATAAAAGTATGATACTGTAATATGCTAACAGATTTATGTATTTCGGATAATTCTGGATATATAATATATATAAATTAGGAGAGGCATACCCGGTATATCTTGTCAAAAAAAAATTTTATCTGCCAAAAGAAACACCAACAAATACGTTATACCAATAAAAATGCTCAAATTCATAAAAGTGTATATGCAGTGATATAGTATACATACCTATATATTTTCACTAGGCCTAGTTAATTTCGAGTTATTGATTAGACAGCATTGGTTATTTTTCCTGCTCAATATTTTCTAAGAGTGAGCTCAATGCCTAACGAGAACAGATCCAAACAGAATATATGTTAAACATCGTATATATCCCCCTCCTATACTGATTATACAGGCCTAAAAGTATTGACTGTGCATTTTCCACTTAAACATCGGACAGGAATAAGCAGCAATAATAAAATATTTATATAAAATAGTAGGAGCCGAAAAATGAATGAAATAAGGCCACGAACGAACGTACGTCCGAAGTTCTCCTCCGTTTGTCCGGAGTTAGCCCAGCTTTCTTGGCAATCATTTTCCATAAGAAATCACCTATGTCCGAAGTTATCCATACATGTCCGAAGTTTTCAACTTTTCAAGCAAACTTCGGACATCATTTAGGATAAGGATAGCTCTCTTATTATGGGGGATAATTTTAGGAGGCTTCCTGGATTACAGCGCACTATCACCATACATCACTTGACCTAGTTAAATCTCTATAATGTGTTTACACTCAGGAGCAATTGTTAAAAAACATCTAAAAATGTCCGAAGTTACCCCATTTTACGGTATGTGCCTGAATACAGTATATACATAGTTTCATGATATTTTAAGGGCATCGGCTTTGAAACCAATGGATGGCGTAGCTTTACTGCATAACATAAGTATTTTGTCTACCATGATTTTCTATCTATATTGCAAAACGCCTTCATCCCTGCAGGGGTGGCACGAACAAATCTCTTCCACTGAGGCATTCGTTTGATTCTCTAGCCTGTTTTGGGAGAGGTTTGCTAATGCCCAACCGTTTATTGTTGTGTAGCCTATAGTATGTGGGGGTGCAGGAGCATTATTGTGTACGAATGGCTGTGGATGTACAGTAAATGTATTCTGTAACCAGTGTCATCAGCTCGATCGTGCTGGTATTCACATTGTAAATGCGACACTGGTCTACTGCATCTTTGATGTCTGGCATTGAAGAGAGGGGTTGGGAAGCCTAAGGGGTGTCAAATAACAATCTGCTCAGTGGGGGATCGAACCTGGGTCTCCCGTGTACAAGTTTTCCAAAGTTATAACCTGCTCCATGCTGGTTTTATTTGAGCTATTACAGTATACAGTATACCACTCTCCCCTTTCACTCGGAGGGAGCAACTCTCATCAAGGAGACTGAAGAATGGCCGAACAAACAAAATACTATATGTACGGGTTATTATTGGCAATGTTACCAATGTAGGCCTATAATAAAAGTTAACTTTATCGGATAGTATCATTATACCATACCATTAATACTACTACAATAGAGGAGTGATGATATGCTACAGGTGCCAAGTAGTCTTCAGTAGGTCCAGTACTCCAGTCAGTCTAGATTGTTGTTCAGGTCTTATGTAAAGCAACTCCACCAACCTGAGAAATATAAAATAAATATCAGTCATAAGGAAGGAATTATTATGTTCTCTCCACTAACCAACTTTACTCCTAAACTTGATTAATGAAATTAACAAACACATGTGGCAGTCCGGGGATTCGAACCTAGGATGCTCACACCGAAAATCAACACACTTATGCATTGCACCACGAAGACAGTTAAAGAATGTTGCACAAGCCTACAATTTATTATGCAGTTTCAAATCCTGCATACCAATCTTAGCATGTACAATATCCCAACTGCACTATCAGAAACCTTAAAACAAATATTCTTAACCCACAGAACCCCAGCAACGCAAACCATGCGTCCTAAATGTATGTAACGCTAAATCCCAGCGACGCAAACCATGCATCTTGGCCGGTCCGGTCCCAATTACTCCAGTCCTATGGCACCTAGGGGGCTCAGATTTGTGTGGGAACTGTGTAAGTATCCCACGCAACCATGCCGATGATTGAAAACTCTCAAAGTCCAACCGGGTGCGCGCAAAAACCGGTATTTTGGGTGTTATTGCCTTCAATTTTTTACTCTTGTAAAATAGACTTTCGGGGGCTCCGTAGGACCAATTTTTGACCTTTTCGATTGTTTTTTTGTGGTTTTTCGTTCATTCCTAACCCATTCGCTATTGTTTCTGGAAAAAAAAATCCAAAACAGCCGGTCCCTGGTGGTACATTTATTATAAACTAGCTGGTCCTCAGCGGGTTAATTTCATAATTTAAACACAGCAGAGTAGCTTATACAGGTACTGTGCACCATCTACGGAAAATATTTATGTATTCATGCTGTACATTATACAGTACAGTAATGTATAGTGAAGAATAAAAAAGTATATTGTACTAAGTGCCGGTACTTAACTTAAATATTAAAATATTGTTGAGCTAGATCAGAGAAATATAATTTAGTCTCATTCTCATAAAACCAAGGTTGTGGTGCGAGTGAAATAATTGACCGACTTTAACCCTCTCACCACGGAAGGGCTCTTGAATGCCCATAAAAAAGCATGTAACAGGTACCCGGAAGGCCTCTTGAACGCCCAGTGGTTGAAAGCCTGTGAGCTTCGTGTGCGAGGCGTCGGTCCGACGCATGTAAACAACAGCCGGCTGGACCGACGCCCCGCATCTCCGGCCACAAGAAGGAGAGCGTCGCTTGTTCGTGTGTGCCTGTATGTTGTTGTTAAGTATCGAAAAGTGGTGTAAAGTGGCTGTTTTGGCCATAAAGTTATCTCCAATGAAATCATCATCACAGCTCAACCAGTTGACTTAGAGAGCTCTACTTAATGCCATTCTACAGGTAAATAACACAGCTACGCTTGGGGATGCGCGGGAATGCGGGAAGCAGTCTGATTAACGAATATACGGTAGCCTAGCCTAGACGTTTTTCGGCCAAAACACCCGGGTTTCGAGGAATATATATATAATACATAGCCGGGGCTGGAGGGTTAAACTACGGTAACAATAAATATCACCGATAATACTGATATATTTTTTTTATCTTTCGAGTGCTTTACAAACTGTATCTTTAACCCGTGGAGCCCCGGCTAGTTTTGTAATGTTTGTTCACCAGAACATGGCCGGTTTTCAAAAAATGGTTTTATTCCAGAAACAATAGCGAATGGGTTAGGAATGAAGGAAAAACCACGAAAAACCGCTCATAAAGCTTAAAGAATGGTCCTACAGAGCCCCCGAAAACGTATTTTACAAGAGTAAAAAATTGAAGGCAATTACCCCAAAAAACCAGGTTATTGCGCGCTCACGCACACAGACTTTGAGAGTTTTCAACCATCGGCACGGTTGCGTGGGATACGTACACAGTTCCCATACAAATCCGAGCCCTCTCGAGTGGCTACACCTGAGGTTACGGTCGGAGCAATTAGGGTGACTCGTCAGACGACGCAGCTGGGGCTGTACGGGTTAGGAAATAAGATTATTCTCCTATAATACATATTTTTCAGAATCGTATACAAGATATCTACAACATTCATCTTTCAAGTATATACTTTGCAATCTACCGTATATCCTCAAGAAACAAAGATAATTTTCATATACAGTACTATACTATAATATCAAATTTTCCGTATCGTATACAAAATCTACAGTATTCACGAAAATATGTTTATTTGAATATTTTGTTAGTTTTTCCCAACCTCACCCATAAACAGCAGACTCTTGAGATTCTGACACCACAAACCTAGGCTAGGGTAAAGCGAGATAATTTCGCCACAAACGTTTTTTTGCTAAACGTAAACCACCACATACTGTACAGAATTTTGACCTTTCTATTGATTTATCTATACTGTACTGTATATTCAGCCTTTTCTGCTAAATATACCTATAATAGTTTCTGTAAAAATAAAAAATTGGTGAGAGTTGTGTTATCGGTGTAACATATTGTCATCATCATATATATTGCCAGCAGGGGGCAAATTACCGAAAAAAATCGCCGTCAAAATAGACGCGAACTTAACCACAGCGATCGACAAATGTAGGCTAAACATGTCGGCGGTGGCGGTTTCGGACATTTGCAATCATGTTCCCGTCTATTTTGCATGCCATTGGATACAATAATATGTTGAGGGGGGCTTTGCCCCCCTCCCATGGGGGGGGGCCCCATGACATGTTGTCACCATCATATTTATTGCCAGCAGGGGGCAAATAACCGAAAAAATAGACGTTAAGTTAACCGCGGCGATCGCCCTATGTAAACATGACGACCGTACGCCCGGAATCTACATCCATCCCCATGATTGCAAGCATCCGACGCCGCCGTCATGTTTACATTTGTCGATCGACGTGGTTAAGTTCGCCTCTATTTTGACTGCGATTTTTTCGGTTTTTATTCACTAAAGCGGAAGGTGTTGGATTAACCCTTCCTACCCGGGCTGCCTTAGGTAAGGACAGCTCGGAATAAGGGCCGCTACCCGGTCTGCCTTACCTAAGGCGGCAGCTTAATAGCCTTAATTAAGCATGGTCTGAACGCCGTGCGTACGACGTATGTCAACAAACTAAAGCGTTGCGTCACCGCACCTCCGAAAACAAGAAGGAGAAGACTCTTCAATGTTATTGTTCTGACATAAGACGAAATTAGTGTCTGAAAAGCCCCCATATTGGCAACATCTCTGCAATATTTGCTCCACTGAAATCGTCATCACAACTGAACCAGTTGACTTACAGAGCTCTACTCAACGCCAAAATACAGATTGAAAACCGCACTACGATTATAGATGAGTGGGAAAGTTCTAGCAGTGAAAATAAACATAAATACGGTAGCCTAGGCCTAGACGTTTTTCAGCCATTTCGCCCGGGTACGGGCGACCGTCCTTAGGGAAGACTGCCCGGGTAGGAAGGGTTAAACGGTCAATATTTACGAGACGCAACAATATACTGTAGGCAACAAATTTCGGTTCAAAGTTTGGTAATTTTTTTGAAAAGACTTGCAGCGTTATTATACATAATTTATTAGGGAAAGTGAAGCTCTATGGAATCCTTATAATATACTCACATAGATTCCACTGTGGGAAAATAGGTTTTTAGATTTTTTTTTATTTTAATTAATACCACAAATTTTCAGTGTTTTTATAAACAAAATTGGTCATTTGCATCAATATATAGTGTTTGTAATTAATTAGAAATCTCGGGAAAACCTATTTTCCCCATTAGGCCTATCGATGGATGTTGAGACACGCCCCCCCGATAGTGATTTGAAAAGACATTAGCCTAACCTAACCTAGTATTATGGTTACATAACACCCCCCCGCTGGTTGAGTACTAATCCCTTAACCCTTCCTACCTGGGCTGCCTTAGGTAAGGACAGCGCGGCTGAAGGGCCGCTACCCGGTATGCCTTACCTAAGGCATTTGCTTGAAAGCGTGCTTTAAATTTCGCGCGGGCAAATTTTACTTTGCGGGGGGCGATCGTAGCGCCACCAAGCCTCAACTACCACGCTTATCAGTTCCTACGTTGCCGCCATTGCGAGCTACAGCAAAAAAATGAATTCCGACGCGTCCGATACTGTGCAATCTCCCGCGCGTCCCAGTGCTACCCCGCTTGCAACATCTACGCCTCTGCCAACCGAGAAGAAAAAGAAACTAAGGAAAGTGAAACGTTTGCTAAGTGATAGTGCAATACAACGTGAACTTTTCAACCAGGATTTGAGCAGTGGTGAAAGCTCTGTGGACAAAAACCTCTATATTCAGAGTAGAAGTGGGAGCGAAATTGACGATTTTGTGGGATTTGGTGCTGATGACAATGTTGATTTATTTGAGGGGGGTGATAGTAGTGATGATCCTGATGTGGAAGTGGTGGAGGAAGGTGCTATTGAAGTACCAAGTGTGCTAGAGCCAACCCCTTCGCCTAGTTTCGTAGGTCAGGATAGGCCTAGGCCTACGCCAGGACCTTCCCCTTTGCCTGCCCGTACGCCCTTGAAAGTGGGTAAATACATACATACATACATAAAATTTTAAGACTGAGTGTTCCACACATACAGTAAGTGCAGTTTCAGTCTCTTGTCCTAATGGCGGCGTTCCAGGCAACCCTGTTAAGGACTGCTTCACTTGTCAAGTTCTTGGATTTGAGATCGGCGCGTATAGTCCGATCCCAGGTCTTCCTCGGTCCACCCCTTGGTGCAGCTCCCTCCACAATCACAGACCTGCATTTTTTTCACCCAATTTTGTTCATCCATTCTCTCCACATGTCCATACCATCCCAGTCTACTTGTACGCATCACCTCGCTAATACTCTTTATACCTAAACGTCTCCTCAGCTCAACATTTGTTATTCTATCCTGTAGCCTGGCCCCACACATCCATCTCACCATTCTCATCTCATTACGCTCCATTCTGTTGACATCCTCTACTTTAACGGCCCATGTTTCTGAGGCATACGGCATTGCACTTCTAACACATGAGGCATACACCTTTCCCTTCAGGGGGAGAGGCATTCTTTTCATGGTCAGGATTGGCATCAATTCTCTGAACTTCCCCCAGCCACACCTAATTCTAGCAACAGTGGCAGCCTCGGCCCCACCACCGGCAGAGATGGTATCTCCTAGGTAACAAAACTTGTTCACCAGCTCCAAAGACTCATTTCCAAAATTCACAGCCACAGGATCATCACTTAACACAAGCTCGCCTTTGCACACTACGCACTCAAATTTCTCTATTTCTGACTTATCCTTCGGCAGGGGCCCCTTTATTCTACTACAGCACTTACTCCCATGGTGTACCCAACATCGACAGATACTACATTGAATTGAGTTAACGCCCACTCCCTTTCCACACACTGCACATGGGTATGCACCGCTCTTTTCCACATTGCCTCGTCTCAATCTACAATGCATAACCTTGGTTTTGTTAATATTGACTCTTAAACCCTTGCTCGCCATGCCCTCTCTCCACTCTCTGAATTTGGCCTCAGCATCCTGCATACTGTCAGCTATTAGGACTAAATCGTCTGCATAAAACAGTTCCATCGGGAGTCCGCCTCTAAAAACTCTAGACAGCGCCTCCAAGACCATAATAAAGAGGAGGGGGCTTAACACTGAACCCTGATGGACTCCAACACGGACTGCGAACTCATCACTCAGTACACCCTTCACCCTCACCGAACTTCGCGAATCCTCATACATCTTCATTATCACACGCACCAGCCACTCTTCCACACCAAGTTTCCTCATAGCCCACTGCACAACATCTCTAGGTACCCTATCAAAGGCCTTCTCCAGGTCCACAAACACAAAGTATCCTGCCTTTTAGTAAGTATCTTTCCTGTATCTGCCTGACTATGAAGATAGCATCGGTTGTACCACGTCCTGGCATAAAACCAAACTGCATATCATCAATAGAGATGCTTTGCCTGATCAAACCCTCAAGGACTCTCTCACAGACCTTCATGATTTGGTCAAGCATTTTCAGGCCCCTATAATTTCCTCTATCTAGCGCATCCCCTTTTCCTTTGTATATATTTACTATTACACTTTTGAGCCAATCCTCTGGGATTTTCTCATCTTTAACCCTCTCACCACGGAAGGGCTCTTGAACGCCCATAAAAAAGCATATAACAGGTACCCGGAAGGCCTCTTGAACGCCCAGTGGTTGAAAGCCTGTGAGCTTCGTGTGCGAGGCGTCGGTCCGACGCATGTAAACAACAGCCGGCTGGACCGACGCCCCGCACCTCCGGCCACAAGAAGGAGAGCGTCGCTTGTTCGTGTGTGCCTGTATGTTGTTGTTAAGTATCGAAAAGTGGTGTAAAGTGGCTGTTTTGGCCATAAAGTTATCTCCAATGAAATCATCATCACAGCTCAACCAGTTGACTTAGAGAGCTCTACTTAATGCCATTCTACAGGTAAATAACACAGCTACGCTTGGAGATGCGCGGGAATGCGGGAAGCAGTCTGATTAACGAATATACGGTAGCCTAGCCTAGACGTTTTTCGGCCAAAACACCCGGGTTTCGAGGAATATATATATAATACATAGCCGGGGCTGGAGGGTTAATAATGGTGTTTATCAACTCAGTGACTAAGTTTACACCAATCTCCCCTGAGGCTTTTATCATCTCAGCGACAATGTCGGAGCAACCTGGAGCTTTACCGTCCTTCATTTTATTGATTGCGTCGCTCACTACAGCTGGTGCTATCAAAGGAGGGGGCCCAGATATTGGTTTTTCGATACTAAGCTGTTCCTTATCCCATTCAAACTCTACATTTAGCAATCGTTCATAGTGTACCTTCCATGCTTCTCTGATTTCATTTTCTGCATACACAATATTCCCATTATCATCTCTAACACACTGTTCACCTATAATATCCCTACTGTCATTTTTAACTCGCCTAGCTAGGTTGAAGATCCCATTGGGATTGTCAGTGTTACACACTTGTTCGAGGACCAGGTCCTTAATGCGATTTTTAGCATTGTAAATAACTCTTTTGGCAGTTCGTTTAGCTGCCTCCTTTCTTCCATGCTTTGAAGCATCTCCTTTTCTCTTTCACAGCATGTTCTACCTCATCGTTCCACCACCAAGAGGTCTTATTCCTGGGGTGACCCTTTGTTTTCCCACAGACTTTGTCAGTGGCAGCGATAAGGCTATGCTTAAGAAAGTTCCATTGGCTATTTACATCGTTAGGCCTAGCTTCCTTATTTCTATTCATTTCCTCCAGTTCATTATGAAACCTATCCCTAACTTTCTTGTCCTTCAGCAGCCACACTTTCCTTTTGGGTATGTAAACCTTCTTGCGCTTAGGATCTCTGTATAAGCTCATGTCGCACACAAGTAGCTTATGCTGGGGGATACATTCTTCGCTCGGGATGACCTTTACATCTCGAACTAGTTTCCAGTCTTTCCTGTTAACCAAATACTTCTATAAACAGTCTTTAGTGAAAAGTGCAGCCAAGAAAGCACGCAGGGAGACAGAAAAAGTGAGGGAAGGCGTAGATAGTGAGAGTGACGCCGACCCAGGCCTAGCAACCACCCGCATTCCTTTGTCCCGACGCCTTGACCCGGGACGCCGGGAGGGCCACCCACAGCCCTCGGCTTCATCTGTCCCTCAGGATGACCAAAGGGCCTCTACAAGTGCGCCATTGGCCTCCCACAGTGTGTCACCATAGGCCCCGCATCGTAGGTCCTTATTTCCTGCGGAAAAGTCCACGGCTAGCCGCAAAAGGAGCCCAACTCCCGAGGCCGAGGCTCCCATTGCTCAACCTCCCGCAGCCCCACGCTGCCGACGCCCGGTCTATTCTTCACCAGAGTTGTCTCCTGAAGAGGATGCTGACGACCCCAACATTGCCCCAGATGACCTGACGTCGCCTGAGGAAGAGGAAAACGAAGAGGGAGTCCCGACAAGAAGAGTCAAAGGACCTCGAGGTCGTGGTCAGCCTGCCGACGCCGCTGCCCCTGGGCGTGGGCGTGGGCGTGTAGGGCGTCCACCTGGGCATCCGCGTGGCCAAGGGCGTGTGCCTGCTGCAGCTCCATGTCCTCGTCCTCGAGCTGCTGAAATGTTTGTGTGGTCAGATGGGGCGGATTTTGTGCCAGATTTTCCTGCCTTTGACGAGGTACAACAGGGTTCTGGGGTGTCACCAGCATATCCGTGGCCCAAATGCCACCCCCAGTGAACTTTTCTGTGGCTTCTACGACAATGAAGTCATGGAATACCTTGTCAAAGAGACAAATAACCACCAGGCTATCTGTTCAAACTTTCTTGGCAGGAAGACCAGTGCCAAGATGGTGGCATGGAGAGTTCTCACTGTGGCAGAATTATATGTGTTCTTGGCACTCACAATGCTGATGACACACATAAAGAAGCACGTTCTGGCCGACTATTGGATAACTGGCGACCTCACAACGACTCCAGCATTTGGCAAATTCATGTCAAGGGATAGGTACTTCGACATCCTCTCATATTTCCACCTGACAAATAACATGCATGTCCACGAGCCCGACACACTCTGGAAGATCAGGCAACTGTACGACATGATATGTCATCGGTTTTCCACCTACCTGATTCCATTTCAGAAGCTGTGCATCGACGAGTCTCTGGTCCTGTTCCGTGGTAGGCTGCACTTCCGACAGTATATCCCGTCAAAGAGACACCGCTTCGGCATCAAGCTCTTCGTCTTCTGCAAGACGGGATATGTGCTCGACTTTATAGTCTACAGCGGCAAGGGTGGTGAGGTGCAGATTGACCCCCTCATTGGTTTTGGTGGCGCTGTGGTAAAGAGGATGATGGAGAGGTACTTCCATGACAACCACGTCCTCTATACCGACAATTATTACACGTCGCCTATCCTCGCCAAGTACCTCCATGACCGCAAGACCGGAACTGTCGGCACAGTGAAGGGGAAGAGGAAGGGCATGCCAGCCTACCCAACCAAAACTAAGAAGACGGACATCTTCCATAAGAAGAGTGGCCCCATCCGCTCCATCCACTGGCATGACCAGCGCAAGGTCAACCTCCTCACCACATGCCACAAAGCAGAGATGGTCCCCACAGGGAAGGTGGACCAAAAAACGAAGAACCCTATCACAAAACCAGCTGCTGTTCTGGACTATAACCTGAACATGCGCCTTGTCGACAAGTCCGACATGCAGATGGGCTTCATAGACTGCCTGCAAACATCTTGCAGGTGGTACAAGAAGTTTGTCCTGCATACAGTAGATATGTCTGTCCTCAACGCGTAGAACATCTACCGTTTGAGGAGTCCAGTCATAAAGTACAAGAGCCTGCGGACCTTCCAAAAGCAGCTGATACATGAGCTCCTGGTAAAACATACGGGTACACCAGGGAGGCCACTACAAGGACCAGGCATGATGGACAGAATAGGGTGTGCCGAGTTCTTGAGAAAGCACCAGCTCGTCGCCCTTCCTTTCCAGGGTCCTAACAGCCGAATAAGGATGCAGAAGAGGTGCTATGTGTGCACCCGCACAACTCGACGACCAAGCAAACCCACAAAAACCACTTGGCAATACCTTGAGTGTCAGGTGGGACTGTGTGCTGGCACCTGCTTCAATGATTTCCACACTCTGGCAAACTATTGAAGTGTAAGTGACAGTGACACTCAATAATAATAATAATAATATAACTAAGTATAAGTGAAAGAGACACATAAGTAATAATAAATGCCTTCAGAACAATATGAACAAGTGAAAGTGACACTAAAATATATATTCCTAACAATAAAGAAGTGAAAATTACACTATCAATTACCATAGTCCAGTATAAATAATCATAACTACTATAATAATGACTATAAAACTAAGTCTAAGTGAAAGAGACACACATAAGTAATAATAAGTGCCTTCAGAACAATATGAACAAGTGAAAGTGACACTAAAATATATATTCCTAACAATAAAGAAGTGAAAATTACACTATCAATTACCATAGTCCAGTATAAATAATCATAACTACTATAATAATGACTATAAAACTAAGTCTAAGTGAAAGAGACACACATAAGTAATAATAAGTGCCTTCAGAACAATATGAACAAGTGAAAGTGACACTAAAATATATATTCCTAACAATAAAGAAGTGAAAATGACTATCAATTACCATAGTCCAGTATAAATAATCATAACTACTATAATAATAACAATAAAACTAAGTATAAGTGACAGAGACACAAATTACTTCAGAAAAATATATTTATTGAGTGAAAATATCATAACAATAATATATGGCATAATAAACAATAAAACACTAAAAAATAGCTTCCCGCCATAATTCAAGGTAGACCGACGAGTCAAAACGTTCGTCGTAGCCTGGGCCGCGGTTGAGCGTTCGGACGCGGCGAGGTAAATACGCGGCAAAAGTTACCTCCACTTCCATCACCATAACTCCGGAACTACTTGAGCTAGAAAGCTCTACTCAACGCCATTCTACGCGGCAAGGTAAGGCGCCCATTTTGACATATGTTTGATTAATGTAGGTAGTATATTAAGCGAGATTAGCCTTAGTTTACTTTTGTTGTGTTTTCTGCCAGATCGCCCGGATACAGCCTCCGTCCTTAAGAAAGGCTGCCCGGGTAGGAAGGGTTAATAGCCTACAAAAAAAAAAAAAAAAATGGCTGTCAATTATACGAAGGTGAAAGAAAAGTCGATGAAGTCTATGGTGTTTACTCTGCAATCTTTAGCTTGATTGTACATTGATAACGGGAAAGTACCGTATTGACAACCTTGTTACGAAAAAGAAATTTTAGTACCATACTTTTTTATTAGGTTTTGCCGAGGGTTAAAACAAATTTTCTTATGATCTTTAGAGCATATAGATTCAATATTTATCTTCAAACATATCAACAAAATTTGTGGTATTAAAATAACATTAAACCAATAGTTTTGATAGTTAACTATAGTTTTGATGTAAATACTACCGCAACTACGAATCTTGTTTCCGAGACCTAGTATATTAACCTAACCAAACAACCTAACCTAGACCCAGTACATGGGATACAACACTAGCCCTTGCATGCCAGCTACTGTGGGTTCATATATTAGACATACAGTAACATCTTTGTAGAACATAACACTTTACCGTAGCGAATGTACTCCATTCCGAACACTTTTTGTAGGCTAAACATGAACACGTCCTTAGGAGAGCTCTCAAGATTGCGAGACTGAGTTTGTTTACGTGCGGGACTATTTATATCGACAAAATAGAGTTACAAAACTTATCAAAACTATTCTCCCACAACGGAATCTATGTGAGTATATTATAAGGATTCCATAGAGCTTCACTTTCCCTAATAAATTATGTATAATAACGCTGCGAGTCTATTCGCGATAATTATCCAATGTTATTTTAATACCACACATTTTTTTGATATATTTGAAGATAAATATGGAATCTATATGCTCTAAAGATCATAAGAAAATTAGTTTTAACCCTCGGCAAAACCTAATAAAAAAGTATGGTACTAAAATGTCTTTTTCGTAACAAGGTTGTCAATACGGTACTTCCAGTTATCGATAGATCTAAAGATCATATGAACATTTGTTAAACCCTCGGCAAAACCTAATAGGGTAAGGTGGGGTGAATCCGCCGCGAAACGTGTTTTTTTAATAACAGCATCCAACTGAATCAGAATTCAGATTTTTTTTTTACATAACTTTTACATTCTCGCTTTCCTGCACACGCTCATATCATTTTTATTTGAAAAAAACAAAACATTAAGGCGTGGCGGATTCACCCCGCCCGTCGGGGTGAATCCGCCGCGGTTATATATTATCGATGATTTAATCCTGCCACAGCGATTTTACCCCCAATTAACCCTCACATCCTGACGCGATTTTTGAGCCTATTAGGGATACTTTAAAGCCTTTGTTACCGTCAGGGGTATCTATAAACCTTTAGTTTGTTTACTTCAACCTCTGCAGTTGTCTTTGAGTTAGCTGTGGGCAGAAAACTAATTTTGGAGAGGTAATTATAACAGTGAGAGTAATCTATTTCTTATTGCTAATCTGGCAACCTCTGCGTCCTATGGTCGTGAGAGGGTTAAGTAACAATTAAGATGTTTTAATATTAGATTGATATAATCCAAGTATTTTGGTATAATTATGTATTATATATTTATATAATTACCGGGTACTGTATATATATTTATGCCTGATTTTTTTTTTTTTTTTTAGTTTCCACTTAGAAATCACAGACAACCATCTTGTAACGAAAAAAAAGTGTATTGGGAGATGTAAAGTCGCCGCCACGAAAAATGTTCAAGACCGCTTACATATTTTTCAGTTTGAAATATTATGGAAAAATATTTGTCTTCGTTAACCCAGGAACTGCGGGGAGACTCTTAAGAGTTCCCCCGGCGGACTGCGGGGAGACTCTTAAGAGTGAGTGAAAAAAAAATCAACTTTTGACACCGATTTTTTTTTTATGTTTTTTTTTGGCCCCTGGGCCATGCAAAATCTCAGTCCTCTACCTCCCCTCCTTCAGTTATCACCTATTTTCCCTGTTATTCCCTTATTCTGAGGTATATTTTCGTGCTAACATTAGAAATCCGGTTGGAGGGTGTGGTCATCACTGATAGCAAGCGAATGCAAGAGAGAGAGAGTATCGATCGACTGTGTCTCAGTGGCCTTGGGGGAAATTGGCGGGAAAGCAGCTTGCCTCACCCATATATTATACAACTCGCGGGCTATATCTCCGATTTTAACCATCCAAACGCTGTTTTAACTTGTTTTATTGTTGTTTCAGGTTAATACCTTTATAATCAACCCATAATAGGCACATATGGATAAGTATTAATGCTATTAATGGTACAATGAATATTTTAGTGACGGAAACACCTCAAATACATGCGCACAGGGAGAGGTGTCTAATTACCCCCATGCGCACTTCAGAGGTTAAATAAATGATAACTACGCATTTTTGTGTTCTATCATCATCTACACGTACTATAAACATACCTAGAATCAATTCCATACGTATTTGGATTTATGACAAATTGTTTTAGACAAGTATCTTACGTCCGCGGCGATTCCACCCCCCGGCGGATTCACCCCACATTACCCTATAAAAGTACTGTATGGTACCAAAATTTAATTTTCGTAACAAGGTTGTCAATACGGTACTTTCCCGTTATCAATGTACTGTACAATAAAAGCTGAAGATTGCAGAGTAAACACCGTAGACTTTATCGGCTTTTCTTTCACCTTCGCATAATCAACAGCAAATTTTGTTTTATTATTTACTAAGGGATTAGTACTAAACCAGCGGGGGTGTGGGGGCGGCAGCCGCCACCCATAATACTAGGTTAGGTTAGGCTAATGTCTTTTCAAATCACTATCGGGAGCGTGTCTCAACATCGATCGATAGGCCTAATGGGGAAAATAGGTTTTCCCGAGATTTTTAATTAATTACACACACTATATATTGATGTAAAGGGATTTTTTTTGTTATAAAAAACACTCGGAAAATTTGTGGTATTAACCCTCCTGGCCCGGGCTAGCTCTCCTAATGACAGTGCGGCATACCCGGGCGATCTGGCCGAAAAACGTCTAGGCCTAGGCTACCGTATTTTGGTTAATTTTAACTGCTAGAAATTTTCCATGCATCTATAAATGTAGTGCGGTTTCCAATCTGTAGACTGGCGTTGAGTAGAGCTCTCTAAGTCAACTGGTTCAGTTGTGATGACGATTTTAGTGGAGAGCATTTTCAGGCAATGTTAGCAATACGACGATCTTTTCACTACTGAAACAACGACATACAGACATACAATAACAAACGAGTCTTCTCCTTCTTGTTTTCGGAGGTGCGGTGACGCAACGATCGGCTTTGTTTACATGCGTCTGACGCATGGCGTTCAGACCAAGCTGAATAGGCTTTCAAGCTTACTGTATATTAAAATGACACCCGGGTACCGGCCCATCTGCCGTGGTGTCATATTAAAATGACACCCGGGGAGGAAGGGTTAAAATAAAAAAAATCCCAAATTTCTAATGTCAGTTTTGGGTTCCTATTATCATATGCTTCATTGCTATATAATTTTTATCCTCGGGAAAAAACATAAAAATATTGGGATTTTTCATTTTTTTCTTGGTAGGCCTAGGCCTAATTAGCCTAGCCTAGACCTAACCTAATCTAATAGCCCCCAAATACATTAGTTAGGTTAGCCTAGGCTAATGAAAAAAAAAAATACAGATTTTTTTTCCCCCGGAGATCAAAATTATATAGCCGGACAAACTGGATTTTAGGTCACTTATGGGATATAATGTTCTAAATGTATACTATAGCTTTGTATTAGTCACCACAATATATGTCTTTACCGCTGCATATTAAATAATTTTTCCTTAGACTTTGTGGGTTAAATAAGGGTGATGGCGGCCATCTTGGATCAGCTCAGAACTAATATTTTTAATTTTTTTGCCGTAGTTTTAGTATTTTGTCATATTCTATATCAATACTAACCCTGCGGGGGTCTGGGGGCGGCAGCCCCCAAGTTAGGTTAGGTTAGGGTAATGACAAAATATGGTTTTAGGGGTCATAGGCTATTTTAATATTGCAAAATAATGGGTAAATATGAATTTCCAGAAGGAAAACCACCTTAAAACACACTATATCAATGAAGAAACTGATGAGAAAAAGGATTATAATACAAAAAAACACATACGTGACCTAAAATCCAATTTGACCATAGGCTATAGCCTAGTAACGAAGCATATGATGATAGGAACCCAAAACTACAATTAGAAATTTGGGAAAAATGTTATTTTAATACCACGAATTTTCAGTGTTTTTTATACTGTAAGAATACTACTGTAAGAATAAACAAAATTGTTCATTTGCATCAATATATAGAGTTTGTAATTACAGTACAGTAATTAGAAATCTCGGGAAAACCTATTTTCCCCATAAGGCCTATCGATCGATGTTGTTCCCCGATAGTGATTTGAAAAGACATTAGCCTAACCTAACAACCTTACCTAACCTAGTATTATGGGTGGGGGCTGCCGCCCCCACACCCCAACTGGTTGAGTAGCCTACTAACCCCTTAGTAAAAAAAAAAAAAAAAAAATTGGCTGTCGATTATACGAAGGTGAAAGAAAAGTCGATGAAGTCTACGGTGTTTACTCTGCAATGTTCAGCTTTGATTGTACATTGATAACGGGAAAGTACCGTATTGACAACCTTGTTACGAAAATTAAATTTTAGTAGCATACTTTTATATTAGGTTTTTCCGAGGGTTTAACAAATTTTCATATGATCTTTAGAGCTGTCAATAACTGGAAGTACCGTATTGACAACCTTGTTACGAAAAATAAATGTTAGTACTGTACCATACTTTTTGGAAAAATGTTATTTTAATACCACAAATTTTCCGAGTATTTTTTTATAAAAGAAATTGTTCATTTGCATCAATATATAGTGTTTGTAATTAATTAGAAATCTCGGGAAAATCTATTTTCCCCATTAGGCCTATTGATTGATGTTGAGACCCCCCCCCCCCCCCCGATAGTGATTTGAAAAGAAATTAGCCTAACCTAACCTAGTATTATGGGTGGGGGCTGCCGCCCCCACCCCCCCCCGCTGGTTGAGTACTAATCCCTTAGTAAAAAAAAAAAAAAAAATGGCTGTCGATTATACGAAGGTGAAAGAAAAGTCGATGAAGTCTACGGTGTTTACTCTGCAATCTTCAGCTTTGATTGTACATTGATAACGGGAAAGTACCGTATTGACAACCTTGTTACGAAAATTAAATTTTAGTAGGCCTAGCATACTTTTATATTTGGTTTTTCCGAGGGTTTAACACATTTTCGTATGATCTTTAGAGCTGTCGATAACTGGAAGTACCGTATTGACAACCTTGTTACGAAAAATAAATGTTAGTACCATACTTTTTTATTAGGTTTTGCCGAGGGTTAAAACAAATTTTCTTATGATCTTTAGAGCATATAGATTCAATATTTATCTTCAAATATATCAATAAAATTTGTGGTATTAAAATAACATTGAACCGAAATTTGTTACGTAGGCTAGGGCCTAGGCCTATATTGTTGCATCTTGTAAATATTAACCAATTGAACAATTACGGGTGCTTAGGCCTACTCTGCAATCTTCAGCTTTGGCTGTCGATAACAGGAGCCTCAGGAGGTAAATAGCCTAGGATATAAATTTGTTTACAGTAGGCCTAGGGATAATGTTCAAGGACACTACATCCGCCTTATTAGAAACAATTTATTAGGGAAAATAGGGACCAATAGACTCGCCATATTTTTCTCATTACAGTACGCATGGAGGAATTTAGTTATCGACATTTGGAAAAACCCGATTTCACTGAAAAAATACACCAAAAATCTGTCAAAGATGTCAAATAGTGGGGGTGTGCAGCCCCTACCCATAATACTGGGATAGGTTAGGTAAGGTTAGGCTAATGTCCTTTCAAAGGGGTATAGCCTAGGCTAGTAAACACTAGGAGTAGGATAGCCTATACCTGGTCAGAGGTAAGAAGAAGAAGTCCTGATGTAGTCTCCTTGAATGTTACCGGCCTAGGACCCTCTTCTTCTTCTTCTCTAGGCCTAGTTATAATTCCATTTGGGGCACTACTGACATTATTGACATAGGCTAGGCCTAGGCTATATTGGAATTATGTTACTGTCTAGGCTATGTATGGTAGGCCTAGCCTAGCCTATATGACAAATTTATAGAAGCCATAGAAAATAATGAGTGTGCTGTGAATCCAAAACTAGAATAAAACCGGCTAGGCCATTAATTTTCCATCATTTCACATTTAAAATCCCCATAGGCTAGGCTGATCGTCATACAAAATCAAGTAGGCTAGGCTAACCTAATGTAGGATAGTCTAGGCTAATCATTCACAAAAAAGTGGCACGATTGTAGCCTAAAAGGGTTTCGGACAATTTTTTGTTTTGGTAGCCTAGGCTAGGCTAAACCCAAAACAAAAGAAACCTAAAATCACCACATCACTGACCCCCTTACAACCCAACCAACCAAACCAATACCAGAAGTTGAAAAAGTGTCTTGGGGAAAACATAGGCTAGTCACCTGGCTCAAGTTTTGCAACCTTTTGTGAAAACCCTACCGATAAAAACAAAAGGTAAACAAACAAGTGCTTTAGGGGCGAGTGAAAACTCTTGATCCTAGGTGATGGCAGCCTATTTTGGATATATCCTGTCGAATTTATTGGCTTGCTTCCACAATATGCAGCTGGTTCAAGTGTAAATAAAACATTAGAATTTGCCAAACATGCACTGCCTGGTCAAACTCATGTCACAGAGATCCCTCGGGGCCCAGCGGATTTCATAGCAGGCACCCTTGACCCATAATCTCTTATTTATCCACCGATCCGACCATTTTGTTACCCTGGGGTAAATTGTGGAGGGTAGTAAAGTGGTTTGGGTACCGGACTCACAGTGTATGGGGGCACCTGCGTCAGGCTCCCGTCCTGACAAGTTTTGTTTTGATATGGCGCTTCATGTCACGTGACCACCTGCGTCATGGCCGTGGTCAGTGGGGCGAGGAGGTGAAGCTCCCAGGCCGCCATGTTGGCACGCTATTGAACATTATCTTATTTACTATATTGACGCAGCCAGAGGGGATGTCTTCCACCAGCTCTACAAGTATTTACAGAATACGGTGCTTGTAGCCTGTCTGTGAAGTGAAGGATACATAAGATACACATACAATGACACAACAAACACTAGCCCTCTCTGTAACCCAGTGCTCCAAACCACACCACAACAATACAAACACACCATCCTACTTCTGTTGCTACTGTGTGGAGACACAGGCGCTATGGTCAACCCTGGACCCTACTGTCCCAAATACCCATGTTATATTTGTAGAAAAGCGGTTAAATGGGGGCAGAGGGCCATTCAGTGTGAACCCTGCGGTGATAGGTCCGAACATGAAGGCTGGTATCATGTCAGCTGTCTCTGATCTTTCACACAGGTTTATGCTGGATTAGTTAACTGAAATGCTGGGTGTGAAGGGAATTCATGGTCTCCTGAAATATCCCCGGCTACCTTTAGGATCAACTTTTCCTGGTACCTGGTGCGGGGTACGAACCTCTGAAGGGAATTTAACCCCCCTAAAAACCCACAGGTTTTGAGATGCCTTGGATGGGGTTCGAACCCTGGTTAGTGACCCAACCATCACCACCAGGCCCGCGCGCTAACCCACTGTACTACCAAGGACGTACTAAAAGTATAGCAACCTTAGTCCGATTTTTTTAAGAACCAGGTGATAGTCTCGTGGTGTTATCACGTGATGAGTTTATTGGACTTACCATCTACGACTATTTTACGCTATACCTGACGTCAACTCGGGTTAGTATTATTGTGGGTGCGGGACATTTTCGAGGGCATTACATTACATCCTTCTTTAACTAGGCTAGTCCCTAGCCTATTTTAAGGTCGTAAGGTATCTTAGCTGTATCACCTCAGCAATCTCAATATTGTTAGGGTCCGGGTGATGGGTGCTCTATGTAGCTACCAGATCACGTTCCGTGACTGCCACCAATGAAATGCTGGGTGTGAAGGGAATTCATGGTCTCCTGAAATATCCCCAGGCTACCTTTAGGATCAACTTTTCCTGGTACCTGGCGCGGGGTACGAACCTCTGAAGGGAATTTAACCCCCCTAAAAACCCACAGGTTTTGAGATGCCTTGGGTGGGGTTCGAACCCTGGTTAGTGAAACCATCACCACCAGGCCCGCGCGCTAACCCACTGTACTACCACGGACGTACTAAAAGTATAGCAACCTTAGTCCGATTTTTTTAAGAACCAGGTGATAGTCTCGTGGTGTTATCACGTGATGAGTTTATTGGACTTACCATCTACGACTATTTTACGCTATACCTGACGTCAACTCGGGTTAGTATTATTGTGGGTGCGGGACATTTTCGAGGGCATTACATTGACAATAGCGTCTCGTGGATCTGCGACAGTTGCGGCATGCCTAATTTCTCTAGTTCTTTCTTCTCATCTTCTCCCATCCCATTATACAACTCCTTCGACACACTAAATGAACATAACACGAACAATCCTCCTAAACAACACACCTTCATTATTCTGCGATACGAGCCAGGTCAAGGTCACGTCACACTGTAACTCCATACATTATCAAGTGTTTCTCGTTAAGAAAGTGCAATCGGTGATTACCAAAGACAGAATAACCTACATACACTTAGTGAGTGCACACATACAAGAAACAAAGTCCGAAACAGAAGGATTGAAGTGAAAATAAGAGATAAAAAGTGACTATGCACATGACGCTAACAATGGCCGGGAATCAAAACAAATCCGACCCGGATGCCCCGACTGTGGAATGGGGTCGAGACGTTTCGCAGCAAGTGACGTTTCGCCTCAGGTTCGGTCAGAATCGGTTATGCCTGTTAGCAGCAAATGAATGAGACGGTTCGCAGCAGATTCGTTTAACTGTAATGAGACAGTTTGCAGCAGCTTAGGGAATAACAACTACAATAGGATAGGCCTAGGCCTATAAACTCCCGCTTTTGTCACTTGTCTTACAGCAGTGTTCCCTACCAATACTGCTGACTTTTAAGTTATGGACCGGTACCGGTGTAGGGTGCTAGACTGACGCCGTGCCAGAGTTCCATGGTAAAGCAGCCCATATGCCTTATAAATAACCAAAACAGTTAAATCACGACTGTATTTCGGTTAGGTTAAGTTAGTAAATGCAATAGCATTACGTCAAAATCAACCGAAATAGAATCGTGGTTAGCGCTCCGGGATCCCTTGCCTTCTACAAGTCGATTCCAAACTTTATCCCACCAAATTATCGTTATCTATAGTTATTTTCTGCATTAGTATTATTGTAAATAGTGGTAGGTTATGCTCTTTAACGATATATCGAAATACAGTCGTGATTTAACTGATTTTGGTTATATATAAGGCATATGAGCTGTTTTAACATTGAACTCTGGCATGGCGTCACTCTGGCACCTGACACCAGTAAGCAGGATTTTTAGTTCACTATCCAAATAAATACGATTATGCATTCAGTTCTTCCACACCTTTTATTCTGAATTTTTGTTTGTTTTGTCTGTGTCTGTGGTCAAAAGCTTTCGACTTCTCCAGTTAGGAAGAATCCACTTATTCAAACCAATCAACCCCAGTAAAAACCTGGCATAGCCTAACAATATTAATACAGAAATAATAATAATAGGCCTAAACCCGTGTTGGTCAGTGTCAATTTAGCTACTTTCCCACGACACTAGCGGTATTAAGCATCTTGATTTGGTAGCTGGTGTGGGACGGTTCGCCGCCGTCAACTTCCAATTATCGTCCGGGCTCGTTCTCCGCGGTAAGGCGAACCGTCACTTGCTGCGAAACGTCTTGCTCCCCTGTGGAATCAAGTTCGCAAGTGAAAAAATGCAATCCAATGTGGTGGTCAAGTGGTGAGCACGCTCGCGTGTGAATCTGAAAGACCCGGGATCGAATCCCTGCCACGGCGGACATTTAGTGGGTGCGGTAGTACGTCCTAGCATGTTTCACATGCTTGCACCCAGTCAGGGGACATCCTGACGACGTATACAGACAAAACACAAATAACAAAGCCACTCCAACACCTTCCTCTCTCTCCAACACCCCTTCTCCCCTCTCAACACTCTTCTCTGAGCTATTGCCGATAAAAATGGCATGTTCAGTCCTGTAAAGAATCGTAAGATTCGGAGTCATAAAGATTCCAGGACGAGCTCATTAGCGGCGGATCCCCAGATCGACCGTGGTGATTGTCACCTAAACATCATCTACAAAAACAAGACTACTGCCAGGAATGGCTGCACTACTTCTGCACAGACCTCCCTGCCTATTAAATTCTCAACTATGCAAAGACGCCAAGGAAATTCATGTGCAAAACATGCTGCCTAACAAAGTTTGACACAAGGGGTGAGTGGGTGGCCGATGCAGAAGCAGCCGTTCTACAACACAAGGAACGACTAACCAAATCTGGAGCGATAAATAAGGTAAGAAAAATCCCTGTTCAGCTCCAGAGCAACACAGCCGACACCAACACCAACACGCCAGCTGCCGATACACCAACAATCAAGGAATCAACTGGGGACACTGGCCTAGGCCAAGGCCTACTCAAAAGCCCAGAAGTAGCCGTAGGCAAGAGTGACAGCGACAACCTCAATACCAGCACCACCACAAACAAGGCTTTAGATCTAGGTCTGGGGAACACACCAGAAGATATGAGCCTCACAATGCTAGGTGCCCATAGTCTCCCCCCCCCCCCCCCTGCAACACTAGCAGACACGGCAGAGCCTCCTCAAAACGCAGCAAGACAGGTGAGGTCGGGGACCCCAACGAGCACACGCCCCACATGCAACGGATGCAGCCATGAATGATGCTCCTACATACGGGACTCCAGCAGCAACTGAACCCACAACCACAAGAACAGACCGGTGAGGCTAGTGCTGTTAATTCAAATCCATTTAGGCCTAGGACCAGAGCTGAAAACAAGGACATTTATATTATGAGGAAAAACATGGTAGTATGGAAGTTCTACCTAAGAAATGAATGCCGATATGGAGTAGTTGGCATGGGATGCAAACAAGACCATCCAAAAATATGTACAAAATTCATGAAGCACGGGCGGGATGACAGGATCGGCTGCAAGCTTGGATGGAAGTGCGTCGACTACCACCCATTTGTATGCAGAATCTCGCTTAGCAAAAGGGCATGTGATATCAGAGACTGCAATCTTCCACACATCAAGGGAACTAAAATACTGACGCCCAGCAACAATGTCAACAAACCAAGGGAACATGCTACAGGACACATCCAAAGGAAATTGCTTCTACCCCAACACATGAGGAAAAACTAGGCAGCCAACGCAATGCCCTCAGAAGCTGGCCAACCATCCAGCAAACTCAAAAGGACAGACCAGCAGCGGTACACACGGCTATGCCTGACCAAAGTGCTTTTTTAGAGGTAGCCTACTAATGGGACGTCTTCTGGAAGTGGAAAAACGGTCTCAAGCGATAATGGAGAGATTCCTAGCCCAAACCGATGGGCCAGACATGAAACACAGAGGAAGGTGCAACTACCACTAAATAGTTTTTTTGTGGGCAACATCATAGGACTCTACCCACGAAACAATCAATGTAAAGTTCCCATGTTGGAAGAAATTGCAGAGGAAGATAACTCAATTTTTCTAGCCCTCACAGAAACACACTTGAACGAAAACATTTTGGATGCAGAGATCAATATCCATAACTTCACACTATTCAGAGCCGACAGAGCGGATAGAAGCCATGGAGGAGTAGTAAAATGCCCCAGAACAAGAAGCCCACCACAGAAGCCACGAGCGAACACCACACAGAAACACCCGGAAGAAAGGTCCACAGAACGAAAGGACCAGCTGACCGAGCCAGCCATTTCAGACAGGCCCAAGCCCGCAGGGCTAAACAGCTCCAGGACGCACCCATTTACCTTTTCTAAACTGACCATTTTCCACACCTCACGTACACTAACCCCCTCGTGTCCTACACTCCTAACTACAAAGATGATGAACAGGAATATACATTCATATTAAAAACACCCATGCCCTGTCCCGACGTTGAGCCAATGCCAACACATCAGACAGCCATAATTATATCTATGTATGTTCTTACATCCGAGAAGTAGATGTTATATATCTTAGAAGTTAAAACACCCAAGCTTGTCCCTAGACCTCGTATATCATTTTCCATGACGAGTATAGATATATGTAACCCGTGCTCAGTCGCCCCTTGCATTGTTCCTCTAGTAACTAAGTCTATAATATTAACTGCCACCAGCATTGATGCGACATAGCGGCACTGTCCTTGTGTCGTATTGTGCCAAGTACAGATCAACCAGGTTTCATCACCTTATTAGGACGACGACTATAATGTCATCGTTCATCGATGTATGCAATCCTTAGGTTAAGTATTTTTATCCGCCATTGTGTTCACCTTTTTCCATTTACTTTCCACAAGTGTCATACGTCTTCCCCTTGCCTCCTTCGTATCCACAGTCCACACTACGCCAATTTACTTCGTGTCTTACACCTCTTACCCCAACCAGAGATTGTATAAGATAACCTGGTTACCAGTATCTGTCATAAGTACCCCGAAACAATAACTAAGTACCCCTACGAACTGCCGCTGTTGTTGGTATTTATATTTAATAGAAAACGCAGTTCCCAGGGCCAACTAATAGTATCCATAACCCTCGGACTGATCACATAACTCTATCTTTTCCAGACTCCTATACCACCCCATAGTTGCATTCCCCGGTAGCATTTGGCTAACGTATTCTACTGCCTTTTCAAACTTCCATATCAATTGTAGCCTAATGCCACCCCCACGCCCAGGGACCTTAGGGGCAAAATTTCCCTGTAGCCCTTGAACTCTCCCCCCCCTCTCATTAAGACACCCGCGCTTCTCGACTCTTGTCCGACCTAGCCTCTCTCTCATACCTCTTGAAGATCCTTGAATTGTCCGTTGCTAACGCTCTCCAACCTTTTATATATATACTCCTATCCAGCCTACCTTCACTTAGTAGGCCAGAACAACATTAGAACTTTACTAGCCCCTTGCATGCCATCTATTCTCTTACAACCCATTCACAACCCTGCACCCAATGGTCGTCGGTGCGAGGCTAGCCGCCCCGCCAGTAACTAACTTCTATTGCCATACTTCCAGATAAATGTGGCAGAGTTAGCAACCCAGTCTCCACCACATCCAGCAAACCCTACAATTAACAACCAGCCGAGTAAAACCAGCTAGCTAAGGCACCTTCGGTTTTGGTATTAAGGACACCCACATCTGTCTCATACACAGAGGGTTATTACAAACACTGGTGATATGGCAAGCCCCTAGCCACAGCCGCCGGACGACTATCACAGAGAGAGGGCGCCCAGCTCCCCCTTTTTGCCCACCCGAGGAGGGAGACCCCCACCCCGCGGAGGTATACCTGACCCCTGTTTTGACTTTCGAGTCATTGCCAGGTAGCACAGGAATTCTTCCTATCAATGAACTAACCATGCATGACTAACACCTTTACTAACCTCTATTTACTCACAATAAACCATTTACCTTTCTTGCATGCTCTGGTCACTAAATTAGCACCTCAGCTATACCATAGAATGAAGATTGCACAATCTAAGAGAGATGCTCCTATCACAGCTGTCCCCATCCTCCTCGCAAAGTAGATCCAGTCTCCCTCCCCTAAATACTTCCCGTATAGCCAAAATAGTACCTCTTACTAAGGCTCAGTTATATGAAAATATAAAGGCTTCCTATAGCCCTGTGCCACAACAGTAAATACCATCTTACCTAGTCTCCATATCTATTGAGAGCTCAATTAAGTCCATAAGACTCGAGATCCCTACTGTCTACAGGGTCCAGAACCGAGCCTATAAATCTAACTCCCGCCCCCAGTCAAATCAGTTGAAAGCTAGACACCAACCAGTGGTCACTACCCTGCAGTTTACCTCTAGCTCTGCCCTTGTGTTGTTCCGGAGTTGAGAGATTCCAGATCCGGCAGACTCCGTGGCAGAGAAGACTGATAGAAGCATTTGTCCATGTACAAGTCCTAACGTGCACCTTATAACCTTCACACAAATTCGTGGGTATATAAGTGTGTAGCCAGCAACGATCGTCAAGAGATCCGACTTGAGAACTTCCTTACATTTTGGACCATCTGGACGGCCGAGGAACCAGTCGTTAGCCCCCAACATCACCGGAAGCAAGATAACCAGGACCAGATCTACCCATACTATTCAAGATTCATGTTGCTAGTACTAGCTTGATACTCACTTATTAACTTTCTATAAAGTGGCTAAGACCTTGCCCAGTGTAATTCATATTTAACCATTCCATTTGGGACGTACTAAGCGATCAGTGCTCTTTAATTAACAGGCGACCTTGACTCTCGTAATTACCTTATTCAGATATTAAAACTCTAGTGATATCTAACGTTCGCCCACTGATTTGTGTTCTACGTATTTCTGCCATAAGAATATAAAACTTAGTTCAGTACCCCCATGAGGTTACTAGAGATTCCGTGTTCTACAATATACGCGTGTCTAATCCTAACTGTGAGTTGCTACTTGGGCACGCGACCAGCCAGCAAGAGGTCAAATCAGTGACATTGAATTATACGAATATATTGAGGTCTTCCAGTAAAATAAAAACTTGCTAATTAAACCCGTGATCAGAAGAATATACCTGAACGTTGGAAGTGGGAGACTAGGCTCCATCCAGATCCGCTAATGCTAGCAGTTCCCTTCTATTATTTGTTTTGTGCGAAAATAACTATCTTTCTATGCTCTTTATTTATTTACTTCAATAAACGTGAACTTGTGTCGTGTTACCGTGTGTTTATTTTGTGTTCTCTATTCCTCATACCTTGTATTGTGCATGCAGCCTTATATACCCAGTCATTTAGAACTCACATTACCCAAGTTAAACCTGTAGAAAAACAGGGCATAACAAGTAGCATTCTACCTAAGGGAGGATATGGCTGCAAATACCGAAACTTTAGTTGTATTCTCAAACGGCACAACAGAGCTAGGCTACTAGCAGTACACATAAGACAAACCGACATGCTCATCATAATTTTGTACCGACCTCCAAACACCACAGGGGAAATTTTCAAGGAGGTCACAGAGAAGATCCAATCACTCCTACAAAATCTGCCAACTCTCGCTACCGATGTCATCATCACAGGCGATTTCAACCTGCCCATCATCAATTGGGCAACCATGAAAATAGACGGAGGATCCAGGGATGAAAAACAGCAAGCCAAGGAGCTAATGACTATCATGGACACTGCATACATGAAGCAATACATCAATGAACCTACAAGAGGTAACAACACACTGGACTTACTATTTGGCAACAAATTCGACCTGGTAAACTCGTACGAAACTGTTAAAACTGTAATGTCCGACCACAGCCTCATCAAAGTTAGAACCCCCACACCAGCCACACGACCCAGAAGATGTCAACAGGACTCAAGCCAAATCCCCTGCACCTCTCTGAAAGATCTCCACTTCTACAGCAAAGAAATAGACTGGGACAGACTGAGAGCAGAACTGACAGTAACTGACTGGAGGGCACTATTCGAAGATAAAAACGTCGACGAAACTCTTAGTATCCTCCAGAAACAATGTCTGGAGATTTGTAAAAACACCATACCACCCAAATCAAGCAGGAAGCAGATAAAACAGATTCCCCGAGATAGAAAAATACTAATGAAGAAAAGGACGAACTTGAAAGCCAAGCAAAGGAAGACCAGCCATGCGCACACTATCACCAAACTACAAGAAGAGCTTGATGAAATAGAAAGAAACTCATCCAGTCACACCAAGAGCAAAGAACACGTGAAGAACTCCGAGCAGTTGCAAACATATGAGTAAATAGAAAATTCTTCTACGCATACGCAAAAAGGAGACTCAGGAGCACCTCAACAATAGGACCGCTTGCAAAACCTACGGGCGAACTTGAGAGTGACCCAACCGAAATGGCCAAGATACTAGAACAGCAATATGAAAGTGTCTTCAGCCCACCAAATGAAGACAAGAAAATCGACAATGCAACGACCTTCTTTGACAACGCTCCACGGGCACCACAACAACTCTCCTCTGTAACAGTATCAACAGAGGACATAATAGCAGCCATCGACAAGATTGGACCAAACTCTGCAGCAGGACCAGATGGCTTTCATGCCCAACTGCTGAAAAACTGCAAACATCAGCTAGCCTTGCCTCTAAAACTGCTGTGAGCAAGTCCCTCCAAACTGGATATGTACCACAATCCCTAAAAGAAGGTACCGTCACACCAATCCACAAAGGGGGTAGTAAAGGCATAGCCAAAAATTACAGACCAGTGGTGCTGACGTCACATCTTATTAAAATCATAGAAAGAACAATACGAGTTAAGATGGTCAGCTACCTGGAAGATAACGAGGCATTCAACGAGGGTCAACATGGCTTTAGACAAGGCCGCTCCTGCCTTTCACAACTATCACACTACGACAAAATCCTACAGGATATTCAAGACGGAGAAAATGTAGACGTCATATACCTAGATTTCGCCAAAGCTTTTGACAAGGTGGACCATGGGATCCTTCTACATAAAATCAAATCACTTGGAATAGGTGGAGATCTTGGAAGATGGCTGCACAGTTTCATCACCAACAGAAAACAAAGAGTCACGGTTCAAGGAAGCCTATCAGAAGCAGGCGGGGTCATCAGCGGTGTACCACAAGGATCAGTACTGGGACCTCTCCTATTCCTCATCATGATGACATCGACAGGGACCTGGAACACTCAACAGCCACATCGTTCGCAGACGACACCAGACTCATGAAGAAAATCCCCTCACATGATGCACAGCTACTACAACAAGACTTGGACAAAATCATGAAGTGGTCAGAAGAAAACAACATGGCCCTAAACGGAGACAAGTTCGAGCATCTAAGGTATGGGAACAAGAGAGCACTACAAAACGCCACCAACTACAAAAGTGGACAGCAAGAAATTACTGCCAAGGACACAGTGAAGGACTTGGGAGTAAATATGAGCAGTGACCCCACTTTTTCCCAGCATATTACCAAAGCCACAACAACAGCAAAACAAATAGCAGGCTGGATCCTGAGAACCTTCCACACAAGAAATGAGAGGTGTATGTTAACACTGTGGAAGTCACTGGTCCTACCACGACTTTAGTACTGCTCTCAGCTCTGGTCTCCCCAAAAAGTAGGAGAAATAACAGAAATTGAAGCCACCCAGAGGACATTCACCAGTAAAATCCATGGGTTTCAACACTTTAACTACTGGGAGAGACTCAAGGAGCTGCAGCTGTACTCACTTCAAAGACGTAGGGTGAGATACATCATCATCTACGTCTGGAAGATTTGGGAAAAAAAGGTACCAAATCCAAACATCCAAGAGACTCAACACCAAAGTCAAGGGAGGCTGTGCTATGTGAGGACTACGCCGGGATCAACGCAAAAAATCAAATCCCTGATCCATCACAGCTTTGCATACAATGGAACCAGACTGTTCAACTGTATACCAGCCCCGCTCAGGAACATGACCGGGGTGTCTCCAGACACCTTCAAGAAACACTTGGACATGTGGCTGGCCAAAATACCGGACCGGCCACCAACACCAGGATACCCCAGCGCCAACTCCAACCGACTTCTGGAATGGAGAGTGGAAGAAAGGGAGCTGCCTGGTCGCAGTGGAGCCCCAGCTCAACTGTGTCACTAACGGACGGAATACTACAAAGTGTAACAAAGTGTAAGTGTTCCTCTCTCTTGAACCCTAAACACTCAACACCAGTCAAACATACTCCATCTCACAGCTCTCCACCACTAACTCTTAGCAAAATACCAAGTACCCAGATGTTCTCCCAGTGTTCCGGGAACTCATCCTCAATAATAAATACACCCCATTCCAACCAAAATCATTCACATAATCACTACTCACCTGCTCTAAACCATTCTCACCAATCACTACCACCCTCAAACCATCCATCTCCTTCCTAATCAATGAGCCCCACACTACCAGTTCCTTCTTCCTTGGAATCCTCACCTTCCACTTATATCCATTCCCATCCATCCATCTCTTCCTCCTCCTCCCTAAACTCTCACCCCATCTCTCCTATCATTACCCCCCCCTAGGTCTCATTCCTCCTTGTCTTCCAACTCCACCTCCACACCATCCGACTCTACCCTAGACTGTTCCTCCATATCTTTTCCCAACTCACTTGACTCCATATCTGACATTCCTCATCATAGTCCAACAACCCTCCGCCTCCTTAACCTAAGACGTGCGCATGGGGGGTATGAGACACCACACTCCTGTGCGCACGTATTTGAGCTGTTCCCATCACTAACATCGTTATTTTACCATAAATAGCATTAATACTTATCCATATGTGCCTATTATAGGTTGATTATAAAGGTATTAACCTGTTACAACAATAACACAAGTGGAAACAGCATTTGGATGGTCAAAATCGGCGATACAGGCCGCGAGTTACATAATGTATGGCTGAGGCAACCTCCCTCCCCTCCACTTTTCCCCACGTCTGGAGAGAGACTGTCGATCGATACTCTCTCTCTCTCTCTTGCACTCGCTTGGTAACAGTGATGACAATGCCCTGCTTGAAACTCGCTAATGTTAGCACGAAAATAGACCACAGAATAAGGGAATAACAGGGAAAATAGGTGATAACTGAAGGAGGTGAGGAAAGTGGGGAAGGAGGGGAGGTGGAGGAGTGATATTTGGCATGGCCCAGGGGCAAAAAAAAAAAAAAAAAAAAAAATTTGGGGGGGGTTTTAAATGGATTTTTTTTCCCAGACTCTTAAGAGTCTTCCCGCAGTCGCCCGGAGAAACTCTTAAGAGTCTTCCTGCAGCTCCTGGGTTAATATTAATTTTCGCAGCATCCAATCAAAAATACCCCAACTACAGCATACCATCACCACCTATAACCCTGACATCATAATAGGGACAGAGACATGGTTGACGCCGGACATTGACTCGACAGAAATATTCCCACCTCCCTTTAACATGACAGTAATACGTAAAGACTGCTTGCCGGAGGCCGGGAAAGGTGGTGGTGTACTGATTGCCACCAAACCTGGCCTCACAGTTAAACACAGACCGGACCTCGACACAGACTGTGAAATCGTCTGGATCCAACTCCAACTTTCCAACTGTAAATAACTCCTCGCTGCTTTCTACAGACCACCTTCCAACACTGATTACTTACACAACCTTCACACATCCCTAGCACGTATTAACGCAGACAAGCACATATGGATCTCAGGCGATTTTAACCTCCCTGACATTGACTGGACTGCCATCTCTCCCCTCGATCCTCCCGATGCTGACACTCCTGATCCTATCATTCCCCACACTAACAGACGCCAACTACACGATACCTTCATAGACACCATCAATACATTCTCACTTTCACAAACAGTACTCAAGCCAACACGAACACAAACTCGCCCCGGTGGCGACGGCGGCCCTTCTACCACTTCTCACACCTTAGACCTATTTCTCACTAACAACATTCTTCACATAGCAAACACACAAGTTGTTCCAGGACTGAGCAACCATCACATTGTACTTGTTGACGCTGATCTCCGACCAACTAGACAAAAACAGCGACCAAGACCTATCTTTATCTACTCCAGAGCTGACTTAGACGCGATCAAACAAGACTTGACTAAACTCAAAAATTACTTTTTTATAATAGACCCACACACAAGAACCCTCTTAACAAACTGGAACAACTTGCAACACACCATCCATACAGCCATGCACAAATACATACCACAAAAAACCTCATCAAGTAAATATACTCTTCCATGGTTCACCAGGGATCTACGTAGACAACATCGCAAAAAACAAAGACTTTATAAACGCGCGCAGACACACAACACTGGAAAACTGGATCGCATATACATCACACCAAAAAACATTTGCCAAAAACATAAAAAAGCGGAACGCAAACACATAGCTTCTTATCTCGCAGACGTCAGAAACAACACCAAACATTTCTTCAAATTTTTCAAGTCACGCAGGCAGGATACCACCACCATCACATCACTTAAAGACAACAACGACACTCTACAAACCACTCCAGAACACAAAGCACAGATACTCAACACTCATTTCCAATCAGTATTCACACAAGAAAACAACCAAATACCTAACATGCCAGAAAACCCCTACCCACCCATACCCCACCTAGACATAACGACTAACGGCATACAGAAACTACTAGAGACACTTGACACAAACATAGCCACTGGTCCTGACAACATCCCTGCCTTCATCCTTAAAAATTGTGCCTCAATCCTTGCCCCCATCCTGCAAAGCATCTTTACTCAGTCACTTCACACAGGCATCCTTCCACCTGACTGGCTTTGTGCGAACATCACTCCCCTTTTCAAGACAGGTGACAGGACTGACCCAAAGAATTATAGACCCATCTCACTCACATCCATCCCATGCAAAATTTTAGAACACATTATACATAAACACATTATGAATCACCTAGACGCAAACAACATCCTTACTGACACACAACATGGATTTCGGCCCAAAAGATCATGCGAATCACAACTCATTGCCACATATCATGACATAACTAAACAACTGGACCGACGAGACATTATAATAATAATAATAATAATTCTTTATTCCAGACACATAAGATAGATACAGTATAAATACAGTACGACCTAATGGTCCATATCACATAAACTTCTCGTCAGAGCACAGATAATAATTATCCACAAAGATATATTAATAAAGACACAATAAAATAAAAAATACAGTAGGCCTATTTACAGAATAGAGCACATATCACATTTTGTCACAATATAACACAGATAGGCTAACTAAGGCTATTGCTCAATGTTGGTTAACACCTATTGCACAGATCATTGCTCATAGTTCAATTAGACCTATATATTACATTACATACTATGTGTGCAGCAGCTTCTGCCAGTGAGATATAATACGGGATTCATAGATATGATCACTAGACCAAAGAGCTACAATCAGCGTGTTACTGGAGGATTGCAGTCGCTGCGAAAAGCTGTACACCAGTCTCCTGATGACAGCCCGACAGCACTGCACATCCAACAGTGTGCACACCATACTAGTCCTTTCATATGGCAGATGTCACATTAAACAGGTTGACGCTATTATCCTCGATTTCGCCAAAGCCTTTGACAAAGTACCCCACAAAAGACTTCAGCATAAATTAGCTTTTTACGGTATAACTGGACCTACTCTTCACTGGATCACTAATTTCCTTACAAAACGGACTCAACGAGTACTCCTTGACGGCTCTTCCTCAGACTCTGTCCCTAGCTGTTTCTTCTGGTGTCCCACAAGGCACCATTCTTGGCCCTCTTCTTTTCCTTCTTTATATTAATGACCTTCCTCTGTCAACACCTAACTCTTCTACTAGACTATTTGCCGACGATAGTTTGATGTTTAGGCCCATACTGACTAGAGACGACTGTGGACTTATCCAGCAAGACTTAAACGCCCTCGAACATTGGGAGAACACCTGGCAGATGTCTTTCCGCCCCGATAAATGTAAACTTCTCCGCTTTACCCGCTCCCGATCACCCATCACTTTCAATTACACATTACACAACCAACCACTAGAATCAGTTCCTTCATACAAATATCTTGGCGTCCACCTCTCCACCAACCTAAGATTCAACACCCACATTCATCACATACAAAGTCAGGCAAACCGCACACTAGGGTTCTTGAGGAGGAATTTACACAATTGTACACAAGACATCAAACACATAGCTTATAACACCCTTGTTCGCCCAACACTGGAGTACTGCGCCGCAGTATGGGATCCATACACTCAATCTAACATTAACACAAAAGCAGCCAGGTTCATCACACACAATTACACGCAAACCCCAGGCATCACAACCCGTATCAAAAATCAAATAAGCATGGAAACCCTTAACACACGAAGACTCAGGCACAGACTCACAGTAATGTATAAAATCACACACAATTATATTGACATTAAAAAACATGAATACCTACACAACTCAAACACCCGCAACACTCGTAACACACATTCTCATAAGTACCAAACATACCACACTAATACTGACTTCTACAAACACTCATTCTTTCCACGAACCATACGGGATTGGAACAGTCTCCCAGAAGATACAATAAATAGCCCTACACTAGACACATTCAAACACAGAATAAACTAACATTTCGCCCACATCACACACACACCATAAACCCTCCACTTAGCTCCCCCCATCCTATATCCTGACCCCCCATCCTCCACCCTAATACCCTTATATGTGTGATATGCGTAAGTCCAGCGCCCTACACATTATCAATCGAGATCGAGATCGAGATCTCGAGATGTAAATTGCTGACTGAATAAATATTATTATTATTATTATTATTATTATCTCATGCTCTCCATAGGACATGGCTAATGGGGAGCAGAACCATCACCAAGACCAAGACCAAGATATAAATATTTATAATCTCTCGAAGCAGTTGATATTTTACTCTATGCATTCATAAATATTTCCTTTAAATACTGGAAAACTATTAACTAAGCAATTGGTAGGCCTAAATTCAAAGCCAAACCTTTGGATGGCACGTGAGCCGGTCAACATCTCTAATTTCTCTATGGGTGTTACCTCGATCCCCTTGATCTCACCCTATCCCTACAACCTTAACCGGGATTAAAGGACTAAAGCGAGAAAAAAAAAAAAAAAAAACGAACAGAGGCTATTGCAAGAATCCAAAAGCTGGATTGCCCAATCTCCATACGCTCTACTACACCTGCAGTATGATCCTGGCCAAGGCCTGTTAATTCATATACGTTGCACACTTACACCAGCGCTCCCAGAAATTACATGGAGTGGGAGGAATCCTGACAGAAGACATGCTGGCACGAGTGTAATACGAGAGAGGCAAAGGACAACATGTAGCGAGCGCAGGCAGAAAAGAAGAAAACGGAGCGACCCGCAAGAATGGGAAGCCGCCAGAGAGAAAGAATTAGGAAGGAGGGAAAGAGCTAGAGAGAATGGAAACCTCAAGAGAGCGGGAAGCAACACCAGAATCCCAGATCATCAGGACAACTTTTATTTAAGAAGTCTCCTCACCACCCAGAGAGAGACGCCATAAACATCACAATTCCCGAAAGCACCAAAAATCAACCAAGAGATGCCGCAGCCCAGAAGAACCCCGGAGACAAAGCGAGCCAAACAATACCGGCCCGGACGCCCGCCAAATTCTAACGCAAGCACTCGGACCCTTCTCGTGCGGCCACCCATGGCTGTGCCCGCGCTGCAGGGGTCGACCTGAGCCCTTTAATAAAAGTGATAACTTACACCCATGTCACTCTTCCTCGCAGATACCTTGCCTGGGACAACGTTGCTAAATGTATGACGTGCCAGGCGAAACCAACAGAGGGCAGACAGGGTGAGATCGGAGTAGCTGCTGATCTCTAGGTGAAACGTGATATGCCCGTACACTGGTCAGTGCAGTCAGACAACATCTAGCCCTCTTCAATCTCCTGGTCTAAAACCAATTGCCTGTACACTGGTCAGTGCAAAAAGATACATAGACTTGGAGCTTCTTAAAACTGTTCTACTGCCTAAAGACAGACAATGGGGCCTACAGGAGGAATTGCATAATAACGACAAGTCGTCAGTACACTGGTCCGTACGGCTCTATAGTTAATGTGCAGATCCTGGGTAAAGAGTATACTGCCAGTACACTGGTCCGAGTAGTTAGTCAAGCTTGATTCTAGAGCTTTAACTTGCTACCAGTAGGCCTACACTGATTCGCATAACCCGCTATAACTCGGTCCCTGGGTATTAACCCAAATTCTACCGGGAAATTGTTTGGTACACTGGTCCGAGCCACCTAACAGATTCTCTAGCCCTCCCCAACTTGGATAGCGGAAGATGTCCAGGCCCTATAAGGACTTTTCCCTTGCTCGGGAGAGGAATTGCTAAGTGGACAGTATACAATATGGTCCGTGCTACCTAGTAAGTTCTCTACCCTCCAGGCTTAGGTCAAGGCTGTTACCAGTACACTGGTTCGTGTGTAGCCGAAACCCAAGGATAGGAGTTGCTAGACTGCCAGTACACAGGTCCGTGCTCCCTAGCAACTTCTTTGAACCCTACCCCCTACCACTCAACACCCCCTTGTCGAGAGCTGCTGGAGGAAGTTGTCGGAGGACCACCACCACCATAAACATTATCTCTGTCACCTGTCCTATCTCTCCAGTATGTCCACCCGATCCTCTCAGCCGGCGGCGCTTGTGGCACTTCGGTGCTGCCGACTGGGAGGCTTGATCTCCGGCAGTATTTTTTTCATTTCCCATGGAACGATTTTTGCTTCCGTGGCTGGGGACCCTCGGAGAGTGCTGAACGCATTACCAAGGTAATCCTATCGGGCATGGAGGCATACATGCCATCTTCTTTCTCTCAGACTAATGCAAACAAATCTTGGTTTACTCACACTTGTTCTACTGCTGTCCGCAACAAGGAGGAAGCATTCAAACGGTACCGACACCTTAAAACTCAAGAATCTTATTCTTCCTATGTTTCTGCCTGGAATCAAGCCAAATCTGTTCTTCGACTTGCCAAACACTCTTTAATCAATAATAAATGCACTGAACTATCCAACTCTAGCTCTTCCCGAGCTTTCTGGCATCTAGCCAAAAACCTCTCCAACAATTTGTCTTCCTCGTCTTTCCCTCCCCTTTTCCACTCTGATGGCACAATTAACCATCACTTCTTTCTCTGACAAAGCTGAACTCTTCGCTCAAACCTTCGCTAGAAACCCAACCTTGGATGATTCCGGTGCTATTCCTCCCTCCCCTACCCCCTCTCTCCTACTTATGCCTAACATCCTAATATCTTAATTTGTTATGCCACTTTTCAATTAAACGTGAGATAATCGGGGATCACGGCGTCGGGCAATAGACAGATAGATAGATAGATAATCTGATTGCGATTTCCACCTTAGGAATCAGCGCTAATCATCAACTTAGATAGGCCTACCTCTCCACTGGGTAAGAATCAACCTAATTGGCTCGATTGATCAACACTCATAGTAATTAATAAGCAATGGACACAAAACACACAGTAAAGGATATACAGGTTTTATTCCTTAATAGCTAGGGTACAATCTCAATATGTCTCTGGAAAAGTAAACATAACATTCATATATAAAGAATAATAATGTCACAAATGAACATATGAATAATAACACACAGAGAGAATAAGTCTCAAATCACAATAAATAAAGTCCTGAAATAAATATACAAAGCTCCCAAATATGGCTTGAATGTAAGTAACTAATAGTTACTGCGATGATAAAAGCATACCACGTATAAGTATGGACAATAGGACAGTATTTGATTTTTAAACGAACAATAAGTTAAAGTAACTTGAATAAGTATTTAAACTGAAATAACTCAAAGAGTAATAAATATGAAAGATAACTTCATAAATGTGTAGTAAATATAATAGTCATCTATGCGTGACTGAGGAACAATTACTCGCGACTGAACTTTCACTATTGGATCTGTACCCGGATGACACGTAGCGTATAAACTCAGGTCTGAATAAGCGTTCAAGTCTTATGTGCAAGTGTAGGTCTTTATAACCGGATAAACATATATACAGTATATATTTCTACGTTGATGAATACAGGAGTCCGTATCTGAGGAAGTATATAAATATTTTCCACACGATAGAAGTGTGTATTGTTCTCCCGAAGCAGAGTGATGAATAATAAATAAAGAAGGGAAGAATGGAAAATCTTCTTTAATTGACGTTAACACTTGTGAACCTTAACATACCTCAGTATAGACCCTCACTAAAATTATCGTTACCATTACGAACAAGAAAACACTTAAAGGATTGAGTAGAGAGTATAGACACTAGTAGAGCGACGTTGGAGCACACTGGTGTAGGCACAGATGTCTTGGTTCTTGACCACAGGCACCTGGGATTTCACACTTCCCAGTTAGGTTCGGGCCCAAACAATTCCAGTTTACATTCGGCTCTCTCTCTACCTTCTCTTGTCTCGGCACAACGCACTCAATCACTATTCACGCTGAACCTGGAGACTGACAACAAAGGATCCCCTACACTTGGATTTTTTTTTTTTTTAAAGAGACAATGAACGGAGGAAGGAAAAACACAGATAAAACAAAAAGGTCCATGTGCCTAAAGGCATCCTCCATTCATACATTTTTTGTAACAACTGGATTTAAACATTTGTAGACTGTAAGTTTGTGGAAAGCAATTCGAGGGAAGTGAATTCCAAAGAGTAGTAGCTCTGGGGATAAATGAATTCTGATAAGCAGAAGTTCTGCATTGTGGAGGAGAAAGTGTAAATTCATGGGCGCTCTCAGCTGCCCTAGTTCTACGAGGAAAGATGTGGAGAGGCGGCACAATTGAAGCAAGTTCCTCGGAACAATTGCTGTGAAAATATCTGTAGAATAATGCAAGGGATGCAACGTTTCTTCGTATGGATAATGTAGGAAGGTCCTGTGTGATTGCAGGGTTATTTATTAATCTAATAGCTTTATTTTGAATTTTGTCCAACTGCCTCAATGCAACCACTCCACTTCCACCCCACAGAGGTGAACAGTAATCCATCTGAGAACGCACATGACTTTTATATATTATGGCCAACTGCTCGTCAGTAAAGAATTCTCGAACTCTGTACAGGAGTCCCAGTTTTTTAGAGGCATTCTTAGCAATGCTTCTAACATAATGTGTCCAGCTCAAGTTAGTAGTTAATGTTACACCGAGAATGTCAATACTAGGGGAAGTGGGAATATTTACATCATTTAAAGTATTTCCAGGCGTAGGCGGACAGTGAGTGAAAATACTATCCTGAACCTCGAAGGGGTACAGTGATGCAAACTTAGGCTGAATGGTGTTAACTATGCTTGCATCGAAAGTACTTGAGTCATCTATTATGCTCTGATCAAAAGAGATAGCAGCCAATAATTCAATCTCGTCCCTGTCTGGGAGTACAAAGTGACGAGAAAGACTTAAGAGGCTGCTCTGCACAAGATCTTGGGTTTCAATTGGAAGCACACATTTGGAGACATTTCCAATTGAATTTCCTTCTAGCCTCCTTACATACATACATACATAAAATTTTAAGACTGAGTGTTCCACACATAAGTGCAGTTTCAGTCTCTTGTCCTAATGGCGGCGTTCCAGGCAACCCTGTTAAGGGCTGCTTCACTTGTCAAGTTCTTGGATTTGAGATCGGCGCGTATAGTCCGATCCCAGGTCTTCCTCGGTCCACCCCTTGGTGCAGCTCCCTCCACAATCACAGACCTGCATTTTGTCACCCAATTTTGTTCATCCATTCTCTCCACATGTCCATACCATCCCAGTCTACTTGTACGCATCACCTCGCTAATACTCTTTATACCTAAACGTCTCCTCAGCTCAACATTTGTTATTCTATCCTGTAGCCTGGCCCCACACATCCATCTCACCATTCTCATCTCATTACGCTCCATTCTGTTGACATCCTCTACTTTAACGGCCCATGTTTCTGAGGCATACGTCATTGCACTTCTAACACATGAGGCATACACCTTTCCCTTCAGGGGGAGAGGCATTCTTTTCATGGTCAGGATTGGCATCAATTCTCTGAACTTCCCCCAGCCACACCTAATTCTAGCAACAGTGGCAGCCTCGGCCCCACCACCGGCAGAGATGGTATCTCCTAGGTAACAAAACTTGTTCACCAGCTCCAAAGACTCATTTCCAAAATTCACAGCCACAGGATCATCACTTAACACAAGCTCACCTTTGCACACTACGCACTCAAATTTCTCTATTTCTGACTTATCCTTCGGCAGGGGCCCCTTTATTCTACTACAGCGCTTACTCCCATGGTGTACCCAACATCGACAGATGCTACATTGAATTGAGTTAACGCCCACTCCCTTTCCACACACTGCACATGGGTATGCACCGCTCTTTTCCACATTGCCTCGTCTCAAACTACAATGCATAACCTTGGTTTTGTTAATATTGACTCTTAAACCCTTGCTCGCCATGCCCTCTCTCCACTTTCTGAATTTGGCCTCAGCATCCTGCATACTGTCAGCTATTAGGACTAAATCGTCCGCATAAAACAGTTCCAACGGGAGTCCGCCTCTAAAAACTCTAGACAGCGCCTCCAAGACCATAATAAAGAGGAGGGGGCTTAACACTGAACCCTGATGGACTCCAACACGGACTGCGAATTCATCACTCAGTACACCTTTCACCCTCACCGAACTTCGCGAATCCTCATACATCTTCATTATCACACGCACCAGCCACTCTTCCACACCAAGTTTCCTCATAGCCCACTGTACAACATCTCTAGGTACCCTATCAAAGGCCTTCTCCAGGTCCACAAACACAAAGTAAAGATCCCTGCCTTTTAGTAGGTATCTTTCCTGTATCTGCCTGACTATGAAGATAGCATCGGTTGTACCACGTCCTGGCATAAAACCAAACTGCATATCATCAATAGAGATGCTTTGCCTGATCAAACCCTCAAGGACTCTCTCACAGACCTTCATGATTTGGTCAAGCATTTTCAGGCCCCTATAATTTCCTCTATCTAGCGCATCCCCTTTTCCTTTGTATATATTTACTATTACACTTTTGAGCCAATCCTCTGGGATTTTCTCATCTTTAATAATGGTGTTTATCAACTCAGTGACTAAGTTTACACCAATCTCCCCTGAGGCTTTTATCATCTCAGCGACAATGTCGGAGCAACCTGGAGCTTTACCGTCCTTCATTTTATTGATTGCGTCGCTCACTACAGCTGGTGCTATCAAAGGAGGGGGCCCAGATATTGGTTTTTCGATACTAAGCTGTTCCTTATCCCATTCAAACTCTACATTTAGCAATCGTTCATAGTGTACCTTCCATGCTTCTCTGATTTCATTTTCTGCATACACAATCTTCCCATTATCATCTCTAACACACTGTTCACCTATAATATCCCTACTGTCATTTTTAACTCGCCTAGCTAGGTTGAAGATCCCATTGGGATTGTCAGTGTTACACACTTGTTCGAGGACCAGGTCCTTAATGCGATTTTTAGCATTGTAAATAACTCTTTTGGCAGTTCGTTTAGCTGCCTGGTATTCCTCCCTGCTGCCTCCTTTCTTCCATGCTTTGAAGCATCTCCTTTTCTCTTTCACAGCATGTTCTACCTCATCTTAAGTGTGGATGATTGCTAGATGATATAGAATGAAGTTCTTCACCAAAATCTCTACTTTTGACTTTCCCTTCTCACCTGGGAACTCTGAGTTCAGAACCCAAAGTGGTAAATAAGCCAGTAGGCTGATTGCTTGATTTGACTAGGCTCAACGCGCATAGTGACCCCGTTTTTGTCGGCACTTTGGGTGCCTGGTTTCGGGGCAAGAGGGACATAGGTGATACTCTGGCTTTGTTTTCTTCAGGGAGCTGGTCGCACTAAGGTTTGTTTTAATTTGGGGATTACGTGAGGAGGATGCATGGCATTGATTGAACTTGAGTATTTGGTTTGTGCTGGCTCTGAGGGAGATTTAAGTATGATAGGTGAGGCTGTTCTACTATTGCTTGCCTGTTCATTTCTTCACTATTGACATGGTTAAGATAGTTTAGCACTGGTTTTGAATATTTATCTTACCTCTTATTATTCACTTTCCTCTGATTTTGATATTGCACAAGGGCACACTGCATGGGTTGGTGGCGAATTAGTATAGTGTTGCTGGAGTCCTTTGCGTCCACGTGTTGGTCTGGGCGGCTATCGTAGCTTCCCCTCTGAGTTACTAAAAAACTGTGCTTCCCTGCCGACTCCCTGCCTAGGCAAACTCTTCCGTCTCTGTCTCTCCTCTAACATCTTCCCTTCTTGCTGGAAGTTTTCTCTCTTTCAACCTGTCCCAAAGATGGGTGACCTCTCTCAACCCTGCAACTATCATCCAATTGCTCTCATCTCTTGTATCTCTAAAGTTTTTGAAACTATTCTTGCTTTCAAATTTCTTTAGCATTTCTCTTCTCATAATCTACTCTCAGATCGCCAGTACTCTGTGCAACTCAACAGTGAAACGACACTCCCAATCCTTCTTCTATGACACAATGACAAACTATGACTATCTTGTCACGATAACACAAACATATTCCTCTCTTGGATTCTATATTTTCCATCTTCTGCTATAAATTTCAAAATGATGTATAGCACGATTTCCTCAACATTCTGCTCAATTGTTACACGATGATATAGGGATATCCCTACCAGAGCAAATTAATTTATAACAACATAATTTTGTCTTCATGGCAAATTGTTTAGTGTGAAGATTCACGCCCAACCCTCGATACTTGTATCATTATTGGGTTGGGTAGCAAAGGGAATTAAAATTTGGAGAGACAGAAAAGAACGAGGTACTTGGAGAAAAAGAGAGTGGTGAAGAAAGTAGTGAAGGAAGTAAGAGAAGAGCAGATGAGGAATTTGGAAGGAATTTAAGTGTAAAATGGAGGGAGTGTAAGAAACTGTTCTGGAAATATGTCAAGAAAGTTAGGAAGTGTGGCAAGGGAAATACTAAGGGTGTGAAAGATAAGAATGAGCGAGTGATAGCCGAGAAGCAAGATAATTGAGTCGAAAGATGGGGGGAGTACTTCAACGAATTGCTAAATGTAAATAATGATGCACCAGCAAACATAGTTGGATGGGGTATGGGAGAGAGAAAAAGATAAGTAGGGGAGGAGGTGGGGATCAGGAGGTCAGAAGAGTGTGAAGATAGGAAAAGCATCAGGACTGGATGGAGTGTGTGGAGTAATGCTGAGATAGAGACCGAATGGGTATGGCAAATGTGTAAACTAGCATGGGAGAAGGAGAGTGCACCTGATGACTGGAAGACAGGCATAGTAGACCCCTGTATAAGGGGCAAGAGGAATGTGTGGTAACCACCGGGGAATATGCCTTCTAAGCATAGTAGGCTAGTGATTGAGAAAGTGAGAGTGAGAACGGAGAAATGGATAGGTGACGAACAGGGCGGGTTTAGGAAGGGAAGAGGATGTGTAGATCAGATTCTTGCCTTGAAATGTGTGGTGGAGAAATATCTGGAGAAGGAACATAAGATGTATGCTGCCTTTATGGACTTGGAGAAGGCCTATGACAGAGTGGATAGAGAAGGTATGTGGAAAGTACTGAGAATATACGGAGTAGATGGCAAGTTGCTGAAAGCAGTGAAGAGCATGTATGAGGGTGCAAAGGCATCGGTAAGTGTGGAGAATGAACACAGAGCGAGTTCTTTGATCTGAATGTTGGGTTAAAGCAAAGGTGTGTGATGTCCCCATGGTTGTTCAATATATATATGGATGGAGTCATGAAAGAAATACAAGGAAGACCAGTGGATGTTGGTGTACCGCTGATAAGGGAGGGAAATGATTGGAAGTTGCCTGTACTGCTGTTTGCTGATAATACAGTTTCGATGAGCGATAGTGAATGGGAGTTGCAGGGTCTGGTACAGGTACCTACCCGATAGCACTATCGTTAGTGAGTGCTATTTGTATTTTGTACTATTGTTAATGTCTTGTCATGTTTCAAATTTGATTTTAATGGCACATTTTGACACTAATTGTAGTTTCTTTATTTATGCAGAGTTTAGTCAAATTTACCAGAACGTCCCGGACTTCCCAAATTGACTAATTCCTTGAACGTGACGATAGTGTGTTGTTATAAGTGTGCGATTAGTTTGCTTGGGAAACAAATTAACTTGCTCATGTAGTAATGTACACCCTATGTGGTGGATTGTGTTCTTTTATTTCATAAATTTTATTTTATTAAGCGTTGTTTCCACATAGCGATTTTGATAGTTATTTTGCCTTTATATTGTCTTTGTCCAAGTTTTGGTTTGTTTAGTTTGCAAGTTTTACATTTTAATTTAAAATATGTTTGGAACAGTGTGTGAAAAACGGAATCAGAAGGTAAATGCGTGGAAGAGTAAGGTTATGGTCTTTGAAAGGGGTGCAGTCACATACTGTGAGGTGAGGTTGAATGGTCAGGCTATGGAGAATGTCAGCTCATTTAAGTATTTGAGCAGTGTGTTGAATAAAGATGGGAGTATGGATGAAGAAGTGCGGGAGAGGGTGCAACAGGGGAAGAGGGTTTTAGGAATGCTGAAAGCAGTAACAAGAAATAGGGTGGTGAGCATGGAAGTAAAGAAGTCTGACAGTGTGGTAATCCCGACATTGACGGACGGGAGTGAAGCATTGACGTTGTTGGAGAGACAAAAACCAAGAGTAAGAGAGGTGGAAATGAGATACTTAAGTGTGTGCGGGGTTACATGGAGAGATAGACAGACGAATCAGGAAGTACGAGAGCGGTGTGGTGTGGATGTAGATGTGCTGGAAAGTGTGAAAAGGAACACCTGGAGATGGTTCGGCCATGTGGAACGTATGGGAAGCGAGAGAATGACTAAGAGAGTGTACGAGAGTGAAGTGGAAGGACAAAGAGGGAGAGGTAAACCAAGAGAGGTGAAAGGATGTAGTCAAGAAGTATATACGTGAAAGCGGTGCTGGATGAGAGGAGGGGCGTCGACTGACTGGGGAGAGAGGTGCATGGGGGCGTTTCGTTCGTGGCCACCCCTTCGGGGATCACGGCGTTCGGCAATAGATAGATAGATATTTGTATGTGTGTTTGTGTACAAGTTTATTCCTTGCCCAGTCAAGATTGGACCTACGAAATATGCCAGCTAAACCCAGAAAAAATCCTGGTATTAAGGAACACCCCATTCTTAACATTAAACCTACATTACAAACCCCAATGCACTAGAATAAACTAATGAAAGCATATATCAATAACTGAGCTTCAAGGTTTATGAAATAGTCAGAGTTTATGATTAACTGTTGAACTATTTCAAAAAACCCAAATAATAAGAAAATATTATACAGCAAACACAATAAATACAATAATATAAATACTTCTCACACAGAGTCTTCAGTTCAAATCAGTAGCGCAAGGACGGATCAACTACAGATACAAGCTCACTCGATAGAGAACGTTAATTACAGATAGGGTGTCAGTTCAGCTTTGATTTTACGTGTGGAACTGGTGGTGTGGTCTGGTTCTGTGAAATATTATCATAAACTGTTGCCTTGAAAGGAATGGTGTAGCCTACAGAATACTACTCAGAGCCCAGGGTAGTATGTATGGATTGTATCCTCATTCAGAGGCCTACACAGTTAGAAAGGAGGGTCTGTGGGGCAGCCTAAGCAAAGTTATCACTATAAATATTTGTTTCTATATGTGAATAAGGTTGACAAAAGGTCAGAACTGCCTGCGACGAGTGCCTCCCCAGACTTGTAAGAGTGACAGGGCCAATATCAAGGACCGTTCGAGCCAAAATGCCTGGACACACAGAGTTTGAGGCAATTTAAGTCATAGAATGAGGGGAAGATAGATTCAGGGAGAGAGTTCCATAGCTCAGCTGTTGAATAGAAGAAAGATTGGGAATATCGTTTCACTCTTGGGATGGAGAGTTGCACAGAGTAGGGGTGGGATTGTGTTGCAAGACGAGTGATACATGCTTTATGTAGAGGAGGTGGTATGCACTGAGAGAGCTTTGAGGAACACTGATTATTGTAATAGCAGTAGATTAGCAAGAGAGATGCAACATTGCGGCGAAGAGAGAGATTGCGAAGAGTCGGTGAGTGGACGTGAGTTAATGAGACGAAAGGCTTTCTTTTCTACTTTGTCAAGAAGTGCTGTGTGAGGGGATATTCCCCACACATGCGAACAATACTCAATACATGGACGCACTGTGCCCCTGTACAGAGCAAGAAGCTGTGCAGGGGTAAAGAATCCCCGGAGGAGGTTGAGCACACAGAGCTTCTGAGATGTTTTAGCAAAGGTGGTAATATGGTCTTTCCAAGTGAGATCAGAAGACAAAGATACCTAGAATACTGAGAGAAGATGAAGGGTTGATTTGTGTATTGTTGAAGTACATTTAGAGACACCCTTCATGAATATGCTAATCGCGGTTCCAAGCCTGAGAGGTTTAAGATTATTATTATTATTGTTTTGTTTTAAACTAGTTTAACCAGACCACTGAGTTCCACAAAAGAACTCTCATAGGGCTGGCCTGAAGGATTAGATCAAGATGGACAACTAATCAAGTCAAGATAGATAGGGAAGGGCAGGTGAACAAATTTCTCACCATTTCACCAGTTCAGCAGGACCACATGAGGTCAATGCCGACCTCTTATAGGGCAGGGCCGAAGGATGAGGCATGAACTGCTACACTGCAGCACCAACCAAGAAGTGATCAGGGCGAAGAATGAGAGAAAAGGTCTAAGGTAGAAAAAATAACAGAGATATGCAAAACAATGCACTACTGCGGGGAATCGAGTGAGCTCGGTCGCAGCAGCGACCGAAGAGACAAAGCAGGTCAGGAGCCTACTACCTAGCCAGGCCAGAGGGAGGCATGTGATATAGGCTGCCCGAGGACAACCGAATGGGACAGAATAAGAATAAAAGGGGAAAAACATAGAAAGAGGAAAGAAAAACTACTCAAAATTAGTCAAGCCGATCACGAAAGGCCGAGGGGAGCGGGAGGGAAGTAACCACAACCATCCCATCAAGCTCCAGTCACCGGCCCCGAAGCCCCCCAACCGCAACAAGGAGAGTAGTACCAGGGGGTTAAGATGATTTCTAGAGGTAATTTCTAAGCTGTAAAAAAACTGTCTATGGTTATCAAGAATCAAGTAAAAATTATATCAAAGTACTGAAAGGGGTTAAAAAAAAACATTATCTGGTCATTTCCTCCAGATGCAACTGCTAATCACAACCGTATACATTTATTGAGTAACAATACATGAAATTACATAACACTCTACAATCAACACTTGGGATTTATTGACAACAGAAAAATAATGAGCCAAGTATTAAGTAATAACACTTACTCCTTAAACTCTTAAGTGTCCAACCCCAGCTATTTTTCTTCAATTACATTCTCTCTCTCTCTCTCTCTCTCTCTTTATAATAGTAATTCCTCCCCTTAACCCCTTCTGTACCGGCGACGTCTTATTTATTTCATTGTAGCTACCTTAGACGATTTTATGAAGCTTAACCCTCGGAGCCCGGGCAGCATGTTAAAAGGACACCGCAGCAGATGGGCAGGAGCCCGGGTGTCCTGTTAACATCTGTAAGCTTGAAAGCCTATTCAGCTTGGTCTGAACGCCATGCGTCCGACGCATGTAAACAAAGCCGATCGTTGCGTCACCGCACCTCCGAAAACAATAAGGAGACGTCGGATCAATGTTATTGTTGTGACGTCAGACGAAATTAGTGTCTGAAAAGCTCCGATATTGTCAAAATCACGGAAAAATTTGATCCACTGAAATCATCATCACAACTGAACCAGTTGACTTACAGAGCTCTACTCAACGCCAGTCTACAGATTGAAAACCGCACTACATTTATAGATGCGTGGGAAATTTCTAGCACTTAAAATAAACAAAAATACGGTAGCCTAGGCCTAGACGTTTTTCGGCCAGATCGCCCGGATACGACCTCCGTCCGTAGGAAAACCTGCCCGGGCCCCGAGGGTACTGTATGGTATGTATATACTGTATGGTAGCTAAAAGGATTAATTGAGATACAGTAGTTTGTAGCCTTTTAACCCTTAGGCACACCTAAAGTATCCAATTAAGTTTTTGTCCCACTCCCTAAGTATATCTCTGTTCACTCAGAGCCAGTTTCGCACCCGGCGATAATTTGTTTCTGTGACTTTTTTTATCCACCAAAAAATCCTTGTATTTGGATAAATGAGGTACCATCGGCTTCGTTATTGATTGAACTTAAAGATAAGCAAATAAAAACATAGAATAAATAAAAAACAAATACATTGGGGCACTCCGAAATAAGAATTGTAAAAAAAAAATAGAAATACCTTATTTCCAACTCGCGCTAGCTCAAAATTTTGTGGGCAACATTTTTGATTTGCATACATATATGGAAGCGGAATTTTATGAAGATTCCACTGGTAACTTCAGAATTACTATAAACCAAATGTTTACTGAGATACACGAATAAACGTGAAAGTATCGAAAACAGACTGAGCTGTACTCTGCCCTCTTCCCATGCCAGCCGTGAGTAAACCGATCAACTGAGGGGGTTGCCAATTTTTTCCATTGAACTAGACTTAATACTGAGTATATATACCAAAAATGACGCGCGTCAGACGAAAACCTAATTTTTGGCGAATATTTTTAAGTTTAATGACGCTAAACGAGTCATCGTGCGCTTAGGGGATAAATACCCTAATGACGCACATAGAGTCATCGTGCGCCTAAGGGTTAATGAGTAGCCATCTTTCCTAAGGTGTACAAAATCGTCTAATAGTAGCCAGAATATAATGAAAAGTACATCGCCGGTACAGAAGGGGTTAAGTTGTAGATTCGTTCCTGAAAAACGAGACGATGTGAAGCAATCTCATTAACAAATTAATAATGAGTTAAAACTTTAAGATAATTTTGTTCTCTAATCAATGAACAATGTAATAATGAAACTAGTTAAAAGAGGAGTATCTGTAGTACTGAACCAGTCCAGCTAACTTGGTCAACATCTACAAAACTTCCTGTCTAAAGCTGGTATCACACAAGCGCTTTTCCCCTGGTCTAGCAATTTATGTGGTCAACTTTTTATACCAGTGCATAGGATCCCAGAAATATCGCCAAAAAAAAAAAAAAAAAAAAAAAAAAAAAAAAAAATTGCACATAGAAAGTTGACGATAACAGGTCTCGTGTGATACCTTCATTTCACATTCTATCTATCTATCTATTGCCTGACGCCGTGATCCCCGAAGGGGTGGCCACGAACGAACCGCCCCATGCACCTCTGTCCCCAGTCAGTCGACGCCCCTCCCCCCAACCAGCACCGCCTTCGTTCATGTAGTTCCTCACTCCATCCTTCCACCTCATATTCGGTCTACCTCTCCCTCTCTGTCCCTCCACCTCGCTCTCGTACACCCTCTTAGTCATTCTCTCGCTTTCCATACGTTCATATTTCACATTCATATAGGCTATACAATAGAATCAATAACAAATGCCTCTTCTTGATCTTTATGAATAATCAATATACAGTAAAACCTCATGGATATCATTTTCTTTAGTGTGATTTCGCGGATGCGGACAGGATGGAAACTCCCATTCACGGCGGAAAGTGAGAATTGCGGCCGCCTGGCACAACAGTCCCATATTTCTCCAGTTTTATCATTTCTCCTGTCATCTGCTCTAGCTATCTCCCTCATTAATGAACAGACATGATTGTTGTTTTGTCTTGATTTAATCAGTGATTAACTTTTAATAGAATGGAATTGAAAAAATTAATATCCTACCAACACCCAAGTCCTAAACAAACAAAATGACACAAGTCAATAAAATTTTCTCCCTCATCTTTTCAGGAAGATGCTGGGGCAAGCGGTGGTGGGAATTTTCCCATGGTCTTGTTATACCAGCTTTCACGCAGTGAGCATTTGTCTGACAAAGATTGAGAAATTACTATAAACACTTTTTAATTGACTTTTGAGTAATTGTTGCTGATTAACTCCTTTCCAAAGGGTCCCATCACCCAATGGGCAGCTGGCCTGAGAGCCAGGCCAGCTGTTGCAGGCAGCGCGGGTGGGCGTCAACCGGAGCCGACAGGCCCCGCGGAAACACTGAGGTGTGAGAGAGAGAGAGCTCACAAATGTGCAGTGTCACACAGTGAAAACAGCTAATTTTGCCCTTCGTTTGCAAGATCGTTGCAAGATAACCAGACATCGTACAGTGATGTTTCAGGGGTAATTTGAAAGCTCTATTACCGTACGTTAATATATAATTGTTTTACACTCTGGCTTTTGCTTATGCATGTAAATTAGTAGGGAATGAAGGTAATTTCGGGCAATTATACCCGCTCGTACAGGGTTAAGAGTTGTTGGAATAATTATTTTTTGAAGTCACATCTTGAATAATATAACCTGACAAGTGAGGGTGCTCTAAATAGGGCTGCCTAAAGCAATGCCATTAGGATTTGACACTGGAACTGCACTCCGTGTGGAGCACTCTATCTTTAAATTCACGTATGTATTTATGATGTACAGTTGGCTACACAAGTTCTGTTCATCGTTGTGATCTTATGTATGAAAGTAAAATAGCATGAATCAATTGTAAGTGTGGTTTCTTATAATTATTAGCTAACTAGTCAGATAAGTTAACCACTGCATGAGAAACTACACTTGTAATTCCCTTACCTACCTTTTTGTTGCCCTTTTGCTATTATATTTTATGCATATGGTATGTGAAGCATGGTTGAATGTTGTTTGGTTGGTATTTTGAGTAATTTGTTTAAGTTTGTGTCAGAATTTAGGGTGGAGAAGGCTCAGAAATTGGATTTTGGGGAAGGTGCTGGGACGAAATGCCTTATTTCCCATATAACCTATGTTTTGCGTAACACAGTGTCATGGTTAACAGTGTACCCGAGGGTCAACTGCACTGCATGTGTAAGATCATGAAGAGTAACAGAACTTGTGGGCAACTGTACATCAGAAATTAATCACTGGTTAAATATAGACCAAACAACAATTATTTCTGTTCATTAACCCATCTTGCCCAGCCAGGTTCAAACTTTCATGAGCCTGAAATCCAGGCCTTTTCCTTCAATTTGCGATTTTGTTGTATTCACATCTCCGCATAATAATGGCCTAACCTAGGTCTAGGTTATACACTGTATATTATATTTTAGTAATTTCACTCCAACACCATACACCAAACACTTACAGTACTGTTATCTTGCGATGGGTAAAGACTAGAAAATTATACACCAAGTGGTTATCATTTGGGGTGAAAAATTATAAGTGGAGTTTAGGTCTCGATTGTGCGGCCGCCATACCGGCGACTACGGCTAGAATTTGTTTACACTCGTTCAACTATTGATTATTGATTTATGTCACCATTGTAACCATTCCTAAGCCACTGTCCACTGCTTTCATGGATCGATTCAGACTACAGTTAATCATCGGCCGATCGCATTTAGTCCTGTCTCAAGCATAAGTCAGCTTACGGACTGTGTGTGTGTTGTTGTGCGTTACGTGGATCTTCCGCCATGACAACAACATTTTCTCTCATGCAGTTGTAAGTGGTTTTAGGACAAATTCAAGCTCATGCCTTTTAACAGTATTCCCGGGCTTTGTGGGTCAATATGGAATATATACAGTAACTTTGTAAACATTATACAAGTTACATACAGTATTCATATTTTTTCACCAACCAATTTTACTTCTAAACTCAAATAATGAAATCAACAAATACACCTTGGCACTCCAAAGACTCGAACCAAGGATACTCACACCGAAATTCCGCGCATTTATGCATTACGCCATCAAGACAGTTGAAAACGGAAAATAGGGTGAATTGAAAAAGTCCCAGCCTACTTTGATTTATTTAGGTACGGTAAGAAGTTTGCTCCACAGAGAGCAAGTTTTGCGGATAGCGATGATATCGCTAGAATTTTTTTTTTTTTTTTTTTTTTTTTTTTTTCTATGTGATTGAGGGAGGCAAAAGGCATAACTGCCTATAGCGAGTGCCTCCCCCATAGTTGAAAGAGTGACAGGGCCAAAATCAAGGGACGTTCGAGTCAAAATGCCTGGACACACGGAGTTTGAAGCAATTTAAGTCATAGGAAGAGGGAAAGACTGATTCTGGGAGAGAGTTCCAGAGCTCAGATGTTGAGTAGAAGAAAGTTTGAGAGTAACGTTTCACTCTTGGGTTGGAGAGTTGCACAGAGTAGGGGTGGGATTGAGTTGCAAGACGGGTACCACGTGTCCTACGTAAAGGAGGTGGTATGCACTGGGATAGCTCTGAGGAACACTGATTATTATAGTAGCGATAGAATAGCGAGAGAGATGCAACATTGCGGCGGAGAGAGAGAGATTGCAGAGAGTTGGTGAGTGGACGGGAGTTAATGATACGAAAGGCCTTCCTTTCAACTTTGTCTAGGAGAGCGGTGTGAGAGGAACCTCCCCACACATGTGAACAATACTCAATACAAGGGCGCACTATGCCCCTGTACAGAGCAAGAAGCTGTGCAGGGGAAAAGAACCCCCTAAGGCGGTTGAGCACACCCAGCTTCTGGGAGGCTGCCTTAGCAAGACTGGTAATATGGTCCTTCCAAATGAGAGCAGAAGAAAAAGAGACACCAAGAATATTGAGAGAAGATGAAGGGTTGATTTTTGTATTGTTGAAGAATAAGGGATAGTCCGCTGGGAGATCCTGACGGGTAGATAGATGGAGAAATTGGGTTTTGGAAGCATTAAAGTTAACAAGGTTTTCTCTGCCCCAATTGGAAATAGTATTTAGATCAGAATTTAAGAGTTCTATGGCTTCATTACGTTTGTCGTTGAGGGATTGCTGGCTGGGGCGTTTTGAAAAACTAATGGAGTAGTGTAAGGTTGAGTCGTCTGCGTATGAATGGATGGGAATTAAGGTACAGTTAAGGAGATCATTTATAAAAATTAGAAAGAGAATAGGAGATAGGACAGAGCCCTGAGGAACACCGGAGTTTATAGGGTGAGGAAGTGAACAATGGCCGTCCACAACCGCAGCTATGGAACGGCCGGAAAGGAAATTAGAGACAAAGGCACAGATGGAGGGATAGAAACCGAAGGAGGGTAGTTTAGAAATTAAAGATTTATGCCAGACTCTATCGAAGGCTTTCGATATGTCTAGTGCAATAGAAAAAGTCTCACCGAAGTCCCGAAAGGAGGATGACCAAGAGTTAGTAAGATATGAAAGAAGATCACCAGTAGAGCGACCCTTAAGGAAGCCATACTGGCGATCTGAGAGCAGATTATGAGAAGAGAAATGCTTAAGAAATTTGGAAGCAAGAATAGTTTCAAAAACTTTAGAAAGACAAGAGATAAGAGCAATTGGACGATAGTTGGAGGGTTGAGAGCGGTCACCCTTCTTTGGGACAGGTTGAATGTGAGCAAACTTCCAGCATGAAGAATACTGCTAGCAGTTTCATAGATATTGCCAGACTAATTGGATCGCTATCCACGAGGTTTTACTGTACTTAAGATTGAGTATGGATTGTAAAAAATAGGAAAATGCATGTTTAAAATTTCTTTTATATATTACCAAGGCAAAAATTATGAAAGGAAAGAAAGCTGCTCATCTCTGTATTCTGCAGGGTCCACAATCATCTCTCTACAGTACACTAAAATCAGGAAAGTCTACAAATTCTATAAAATGTTAATCTCATAACATTGTGCAGAGAAGTATCAACTATTTTTTCTCCTCTTGGGTTTTGAGTAGCATAATTTTTATTTTATTCCGGCAATCATTAGATGGTTTTCTTTGACTAGGAAGGGCCTGTGGGAGTCAAAATGTTAATCAAGACAGATATTGACCTATTTGATCCCAGTGGTCTTTCCGAAGTGGAGTAAAAAATACTTATAATGTGAGCAAGAATACAGTACTGCATAAGGAAAAAGACACTATTGTACTGAAGGGGTTAAGGCGGAATTATGCAAGCCCTTTTGTCTGGCCCTTTTGTGAGAAATTCTGGCAAGGTCAGCTAGGTAAAATGTTATATATTTAGTCTAGTTCATGAAAATAATGCATATGAAACTAGAAATTCATATTTTCACCAACCCACAAATAAACTAACAAATAAACCTAATTAATGAAATCTTATTATTTAAAGACCTACAACAGTCTCATGGGGAGTGCTTTCAAGGGCTGACTTTATATCCACAATAGCAGAGCTATTGTGTGCCCCATGATAATTCCCCGAGTCACCCCTAGTCTTTGTTTAAGTCACCCCCAGTCTTGTCTGAATCACCCCAGTCTTGTGCAAGTCTCCTGAGTCTTTGTCAGAGTCACCCACAGTCTTGTCTGAGTCACCTCCGTCTTTGTCCGAGTCACCCCGGTCTTTGTCTGCAATTGCGGATAAAAGGTGTGATGTGATACCCCTTGATAGGACCAGCCCACCATCACTTCATAATACTGTACTGGACAATCTAATCTCACTTACATTCATTGTGTTAAAAGTTCTCTTTCCTTATTAACAGTAGCCCATCTCACATTTGGGTGTTCAATTAAGGTCTTTTTGATTAATTATTATTGAGGGTTATTTATATGTTTGATGGCCAGACCTATGAGAGTCTCGTAATGTGACTCAGTGGTCTGGTTAAACTACCGTATTTAAAAAAAAAACATATACTGTACCTGTACCTGCATACAGCTGTATATATATATTTTTTGTTTTGAGATTTTCGAGTAATTTCTTCTAAGCTTCCCCCACCCATACACACAATGCCTCTTCTGGCCCCTTTCAAGCTAAATACAAATGTCCCCCAGACACCCTTCAAGCTGAAAATGTCCCCCAAACCCCCCTACAAACTAAATTTATATATACAGTAGGGTCTCACATAAAACGAGTTTATGGTCGATAAACGAGGGCGTTTTATGCGATTTCGTTTTATGTGAACATAGCATTTTGGTGGCGCAATATCGTCAATGTTCACTGTAAGCGAAAATGTTCGTACAAAGCGAACGATATTTCGGCGCTCTATATGAAAACTCCTCGGATTTGCCCCACTTTGGCGGCGGACTCGTTTTATGTGATCACATTCGTTCTGATCGAAAATTAAATATTAATATTTTAGGTCGGTCGTTTTAATCGAGACTCGTTTTATGCGAACACGTTTTATGCGGGACCCTACTGTATATATACAGTATATATATATATTTTTTTTTTTTTTTTTTCCCCAGTAGAAAAATGTCCCGGTCAAAAGTTGGTTTCCCTAATTTTCAGACTCGTTACTGCTCGCCCAGAATATTGACACTGGAATGGAGTAAAGCATCTTGTAATCGCCAAACTAATGGGGTGAAAAGTCTTAAAATCGGTAAACAAATAGGGCAAAACAAGGGTAGTCCAAAAAGACCACCATCACAATAAGATTAGATAGAGTTAATATTGGAACCATACACACACTTACACCTCTTAAATTATATACACAGTTTTTACAACATAAAATATTTTCTTAATAATTGGTACCTGGGAAACCCACTAACTTTGCACTGACTAGCATTTACTAAGAAACTGTATGCTTCATATATTCCCATCTGGGGAAATAAAATATACATACATATTAAATACAGCACTGTATAAAATGTTAAACTTCTAATAATATAAAAATAAACAAAATAACAAAACACTACATTATTGAGAGTAACAAGGAAAGTAATAATTTTCTTAAATTTTACACTCCATCCATCTTTCAAAGCAGCTGAACTGATCTGTGCACAGATTGGCAGGCTGAATAGGGGTTGATCATACGAATATGCTACTGCGTCTCTGTGTGGAAACTTAGCGCGAGATGCGGTAAGCAAAGGCAGTAAGGGGGACTTTGATGGTGTCTAGTTAGTCGCTGGCACTGTACAACACTGTAAAACTTGTCATCTTCAATCAACAAAATAAAAATATATTCACTATTGAGATTAACATGGAATAAAAATAATGGCCTTAAAAGTCCTCCCCCCAGCTATCATCCCAATCCTCTTTAGCCGTAACTGTGGTGGCTGGCGCAGTACTGTTCCGAGAGGAGTAAGAATTAATCTCAAAGTCCTCAGAGAAAGCTTCCAGGTTTCTGTGTGGGAGTTTGATGGGAGAGTTTGAAGCTGATGACACCTGTGAGATATCTATTGTATCCCCCCAGCCAGCCTCGTATCCCCAGGCATCATCACCGCCAGTTGTGTCCAGCCCTGCCAAAGTCTCCGATACTGACTTCAGGTGTGGCGCCCCCTGGGACTTATGGTCTGCCTCCAAGAGCATTGTTTCCAGGTCATACTTCTTGGTGTTGAAGCTCGGGGTAAGGTCAGCGAAGAGGTCCAGCTCAGGGTCACGTTTCTTGTTGACTTTGATGGCCAACACATCAAACTCCTCCCCCAGGCCCTGAGTTCTCTTAGGTTGGCTATCGGAGGAATCCTTCCTGGCCACCACAATGCCCTTCAGCTTCATACCTGAGCTTGATTTAACTGGGGGGGACTCGTCTTTAACGCTCCAACTGGTGTTACTACTACTTAGTGACTGCCTTGACTTCTCTACATAATGTGTCTCTCTGCTTGTTCCATTATAGACACTGCTATCTTCCTCAAACACCTTATCCACGCTCCATTCACCATCTTCTTGATTTGGCGGTGCAGAGTGGAGATTTAGTGAGAGTAGGATGGAGGAGAAGTCTGTATGTGGTGTGTCCATCATCTCCTCCCAATCTGAGGACCATGGCTCACCATCGCTGCCCTGGGGTGGCGGCAACAGGGCGGTTAAAGTACCTGTGGGGTCAGTGCTGTCTTCCCCACCATCTGGGGAGCTGCGTTCAGGTATCTGTGCTGCGGTGGCCAGGCCATCCAGGGAGAGACTGTCTAGGGATGTGGCATCGGACCGCACCTCACTAGACTCACCCGGAGGCAGGGATATTGACCGTGGTGGAGGGGGCGGTGGTGGGGGCTCTGCAAAGACAATAATAGAAATAATATTAATATAAAAAATTATGTGAGAAAGAGCAATATTTATTAGTGGCCCTTTCGTCTAAGACGTAATGCCCAATGAAGTATCAGACCCTGCTTAGCCTAGGCTAGGTGGTTTCACCGGTATAATTGACCAGCGATAAAAAGCCCAATTATCTTGTGATACTATAAAAATGTATTTAGATGGTACCACTACTATAAAATTATTGTGAATAGTATAAAATAAGTAAAGTAAAAATTATCTTTTGAATAGGGTACTCACAGATTCCTTGCATTTCCCAGCCTTCTCTTGTTTTACCCAGCGTCTTCTTGTGACGTCATCTTCTAGGCTTTTGCTGGTCTGTGGCTTCCGAGAGTAGACGTCCCTCGTCACGCTCCGATGTTTTCTTAATCTTGTATGGTGCTCTCGCTTACCTATCTCTGCACTCATCCCACCTGGAATTTCCTTAGGGTTCTGTATTTCTATGTCTGTCTGGGGTGTATAAACTTGTTGAGGTTGAATGCATTGAGGTCCAGCCTTATGAGGGCTTCTGCCCAGTAGGCTGTTGACAAATACAGTAAACTTCCGTTAATCCGAAGGGCAGCGGACCGGCTCTCGTTCGGATTAGTGGATTTTTCGGATTATCGGACTTTACCCCTATGAACCTGTGTATGACGAAAACATTGAGACATTAGGCCACCCAAATGACACAATGGTGCACACACACATATCATATGTTCATGAAATCACTTCAAAAGTTTACCATTGTCATTGTAGCCTATTAACTACTTCAAAACATTCAGATTAATGGTCAAAGGAATCTGCTGATATAAACGTCTTCTTCTTCTTCCGTCTACTAGCGAGTTTGTCTTGCTCTTGAAGATCAGATGTGGTTCGGGAAGTAATGCCTTAACAACGGCACTTCCCTGAGAGGTTCTTGTAATTTTCCTTTTTGTGATTTTCCTTTTGTGACGTGCTCTGTTATATTATATTGTATTGAAAGCACCCTTGTCTGTTGTCTTGAAAGCACCCTTGGGATGCTCCGATCACTGAACTATAAATAGTAGCGTATCGGAACATCCAAAGGTGCGTTTTCAAGCTCAAGACTAATACGTCCAAAGGTGCGTTTTCAAGCTCAAGACTGAATGCGCTTGCAGAAAATGCGGTGCAAGCCAGTAGCGCAATCGGAGCGTCCCAAGGATTGCATTCAAGAGCAAAACAAACTCTCTAGCAGACGATGTGGAAGAAGAAGAAGACGAAGGTGTTTACGATTATATCAGTAGCTTCCTTTGACCATTAATCTGAATGTTTTGAAGTAGATAATAGGCTACAATGACAATGGTAAACTTTTAAAGTGAATTCATGAACATATGATATGTGTGTGCTCCATTATGTGTCATTTGAGTGGCCTAATGCCTCAAAAAGGGGACTTTGGGACTTCTTGAAATTCGGACCATCGGGTGAATTCGGATTTGGCCTCAAATTGAAAAATTCGGACTATTGGGAGATTCGAATCATCGGTCGTCGGATTAACGGACTTTTACTGTAGTTTTTATTATTATTATTATTTCAGGCGTAGGGATGCGGTGACCCCACCGCCCGTCACTTTGTGGCGCAGTCAGCTCCTGGAGATTGGGACTGGGAATCCCACCTCCAGAATTGTTAGCAGGAGGCTGTAGGCACAAGCCGAACAGGGCGGTACTCCCGGGGAGTGCTAGGTGGTTGCTAAGGACAGCTGGAATTCCTGTTTCACAACCTGGCCTTCCTAGCTGATCCTATCTGTGCCTCATCAATACTGAGGGCAACCCCAGCCTGCCCTCCAAAACACCTTCTCCTACTATCAATACACTATACTACAAACACCTTACATACTACACTACCTTTTTACAAAATCAAAATGATGAAGCAACCACGACCCGCCTCGGAGTCCTCCGGTGGTGGGGGGGGGGGGGGGGACCAGAAATGCCCCCATCCGACTGTCCCCTGACAACGATTCCACAAAATGCTCTGAACCACTACCTCCTACTCTTACTATTAACTTCTGCAACATTTGTGGCCTCTCCTCTAACTTCCACTCTGTGGAACACCACCTCTCCTCAGCCAACCCTGATCTTCTCTTTCTCACCGAAACAGAGTTGTCTGGGTCGAATGACAGCAAACACTTCTCTGTATCCTCCTACTATCTCTATCCTCAGTTTCAAGCCAAAAGTGGATGTTGCGTCTATGTACGCAATAATCTTGCTTTCTCTCGTGTTCCCAACCTAGATTCTTTTGAATTCTCAACTCTCTGGCTAAAGCTTTCTAGTCACTCTCAAACTACATATTTCTGCACTGTTTATCTATCCCCTAATTCTACTGACTGTCCAAAATTATTTGACTATCTAACTTCTAAAGTGGAACACATTCTATCCATCTCTCTTTTCGCAGCAATCTCCATCTTAGGAGATTTCAACGTTCACCACCGCCAATGGCTCTCCTCTGTCACTGACCAACTTGGTGAACAAGCCATCATCTTTTCTATCCTAAACGACCTAAAGCAGTTAGTCCAGCAACCCACCCGTATCCCGGATCGCTTCGGAGATCGGCCCAACATTCTTAACTTATTTCTAACCTCTAACCCATCCGCTTATACTATAAATCTTTTCTCTCCTTTGGGCTCCTCCGACCATAAACTAATATCTTTCACTTGTTATATCTCTTCGGTACGGCCACCCGATCCTCCCAACCGGCGGCGCTTGTGGCACCTTGGCGCTGCCGACTGCGAGGCTCTTCGGCAATACTTCTTTGATTTCCCATGGAATGATTTTTGCTTCCATGGCCCGGGACCCTCGGAGTGCTGAACGCATTACCAAAGTAATCCTCTCGGGCATTGAAGCATACATTCCAATTTCTTTCTCTCAGTTTAATGCAAAAAAATCTTGGTTTACTCGCGCTTGTTCTACTGCTGTCCGCAACAAGGAGGAAGCATTCAAACAGTACCGACGCCTTAAAACTCAAGAATCTCATTCTTCCTATGTTTCTGCCCAGGATCAAGCCAAATCTGTTCTTTGACTTGCCAAGCACTCTTTCATCAATAATAAATGCACCAATCTATCCAACTCTAGCTCTTCCCAAGCTTTCTGGCATCTAGCCAAAAACCTCTCCAACAATTTTTCTTCCTCATCTTTCCCTCCCCTTTTCCACTCTGATGGCACAACCACCACTTCTTCCTCTGACAAAGCTGAACTCTTTGCTCAAACCTTTGCTAGAAACTCCACTTTGGATGATTCCAGTGCTATTCCTCCCTCTCCTACTTATGCCTAATTTTCTAATCTCTTCTAAAGATGTACTTTCTACCCTCTCTGGGCTTAATACTAAGAAGGCGTACAGTCCAGACGGTATTCCTCCTGTTGTACTCAAAAACTGTGCTTCCATGCTGACTCCCTGCCTATGCAAACTCTTTTGTCTCTGTCTCTCCTCTAACGTCTTCCCTTCTTCCTGGAAGTTTGCTCTCATTCAACCTGCTCTCAACCCTCCAGTTATCGTCCAATTGCTCTCATCTCTTGTATTTTTTAAGTTTTTTAACCCTTCCTGCCCGGGTGTCAGTGTGGCAGGACACCACGAAATAAGGGCAGGTGCCCGGGTGTCCTGTTACTAGGCAGTAAGCTTTCAAGCCTATTCAGCTTGGTCTGAACGCCGTGCGTCCGACGCATGTAAACAAAGCCGATCGTTGCGTCACCGCACCTCTGAAAACAATAAGGAGACGTCGGATCAATGTTATTGTTGTGACGTCAGACGAAATTAGTGTCTGAAAAGCTCCGATATTGTCAACATCGCGGAAAAATTCGCTCCACGGAAATCGTCATCACAACTGAACCAGTTGACTTAGAGAGCTCTACTCAACGCCAGTCTACAGATTGGAAACCGCACTACGTTTATAGATGCGTGGGAAATTTCTAGCAGTTAAACTAAACAAAAATACGGTAGCCTAGGCCTAGACGTTTTTCGGCCAGATCGCCCGGGTAGCCCACACTGTCCTTCGGAGATACAGCCCGGGCCAGGAGGGTTAAACTATTCTTGCTTCCAAATTTCTTAAGCATTTCTCTTCTCATAATCTACTCTCAGATCGCCAGTATGGCTTCCTTAACCCTCAACCGTCGGTGACCGTCATATGATGGGAGAGAGAATATTGGCCACCCCTGCGGTGCCCTTCATATGACGGGTGCCATTTTGAGGACGTTATGAGCTATGAGAGAGAGACCGCACGTTGGGAGGACAATAGCTGGCCTCGGATCACTCGCCACCACCTTGGGGCTGTCACTGACTTGTACTATGCCTCATTCCCACCTCCCTACCTCGCGCAACAAGGAAACAAATGGGAAAAATACCTTAATTTAGGGTATTTTCACCTCCGGTTACCCGATCGTTGCAAGATAACCCGTGGTCGTACAAGGATGATTCAGGTATCATTGGAAAGCTCTATTATTGCCCTTTCACGGACATATAATTGTATTACGCTCTGGCTCTTGCTTATGTATGAAAAAGAGCATGGAATGAAGCTCATTTTCGGTATATATACCCGCCCAGCAATACGGTCATGTAAACAAGCATGCCCGCTTTTTGGGAGTTAAGGGTCGCTCTACTGGTGATCTTCTTTCATATCATACTAACTCTTGGTCATCCTCCTTTCGGGACTTCGGTGAGAGCTTTTCTATTGCACTAGACATATCGAAGGCCATCGATAGAGTCTGGCACAACACTTTAATTTCTAAATTACCCTCCTTCGGTTCTATCCCTCCATCAATGCCTTCGTCTCTAATTTCCTTTCCATCCGTTCCATAGCTGCGGTTGTGGACGGCCATCGCTCACTTCCTCATCCTATCAACTCCGGTGTTCCTCAGGGCTCTGTTCTATCTCCCATTCTCTTTCTAATTTTCATAAATGATCTTCTCAACTGTATCTCCAGTCCCATCCATTCATACGCAGATGACTCTACCTTACACTACTCAATTAGTTTTCCAGAACACCCCAGCCAGCAATCCCTAAAAAAAAAAGTTAGTATCAAAAAACCAATATCTGGACCCCCTTTGATAGCATCAGCTGTAGTGAGCGACGCAATCAATAAAATGAAGGACGGTAAAGCTCCAGGGTGCTCTGACATTGTCGCTGAGATGATGAAAGCCTCAGGGGAGACTGGTGTCAACTTAGTCACTAAGTTGATAAACACCATTATTAAAGATGAGAAAACCCCAGAGGATTGGCTCAAAAGTGTAATAGTAAATATATACAAAGGAAAAGGGGATGCGCTAGATAGAGGAAATTATAGGGGCCTGAAAATGCTTGACCAAATCATGAAGGTCTGTGAGAGAGTCTTTGAGGGTTTGATCAGGCATAGCATCTCCATTGATGATATGCAGTTTGGTTTTATGCCAGGACAGGGTACAACCGATGATATCTTCATAGTCAGGCAGATACAGGAAAGATACTTACTAAAAGGCAGGGATCTTTACTTTGTGTTTGTAGACCTGGAGAAGGCCTTTGATAGGGTGCCTAGAGATGTTGTGCAGTGGGCTATGATGAAACTTGGTGTGGAAGAGTGGCTGGTGCGTGTGATAATGAAGATGTATGAGGATTCGCGAAGTGCGGTGAGGGTGAAGGGTGTATTTACCTAATTGCCTAATTGTATTTACCTAATTGTAGTTTACAGGAGTTGAGCTAAGCTTGTGTTGTCCCGTCTCTCAGTCTACTTTTTATCCAATTTTTTCTTGAAAATATAGATATTCCTTGCCCCTACCACCTCCTCCTCCAGCCCATTCCATTTGTCAATACATCTATAGGGGAAGCTAAACTTCCTGATATCGTTCTTGCAGGTAGGTCTTTTTACTTTGTAGCTGTGGCCTCTAGTTATTCCTGTATCCATAATTAATATACCCTCCCTATCCAGCCTCTCCAGCCCCGGGTGCATTTGTACATCATTATCATGTCTCCCCTCTCTCTCCTCTCTTTTAGACTCGGTAGATTTAATTTGTCTAGCCTCCCTTCATATGGCAGTTCTCTGAGACTTGGAACCAATCTAGTAACTGCTCTCTGGATTCTTTCTAACTTGTGAATATGCTTCTTTAGATGCGGGGACCACACCACTGCTGCATACTCCAATCTTGGTCTAATCATACTCTTCATAATTTTCGCTACCATGGTCTCATCCAAGTAGTTCAGAGCAACTTTCATATTCCCGGCCATTGCATACATTCCGCTAAAGAGCTTGTTAATATGTTTCTCTGGCGACAAATTATCTTGTATAATCAACCCTAAATCCTTTTCTTTTTCGGCCTTGCTAATTATATTATATCCCATCCTGTACTCCCAATTTGGTCTATTCATACTTCTTCCCATATTTAACACATGGCATTTACTTATATTAAATTTCATTTTCCACTTGGTGCTCCATTCATATATTTTATCTAAATCCCCTTGCAGCTCCTCACAACTACTTTTATTTGTTATTTGTCTCATAATTTTTACTTCATCTGCAAACATTGACATGTAGGAGTTTATGCCTATCGGCAGGTCATTCACGTACATAAGGAACATGAGAGGTGCCAACACAGATCCCTGCGGCACACCACTCTCAACTTTCCGCCACGATGAGTAAGTTCCTCTAATGTTGGTCCTCATTTCCCTATCTGTTAAATAGCTCTCCATCCATTTCAGCAAACTCCCCCTGACACATCCTAGCGTCTCAAGCTTAGATAACAATCTCTTATGTGGTACCTTATCGAATGCTTTGGAAAGGTCTAAGTAGACGCAGTCCACCCATCCGCCTCTTTCTTGGAGTACATCTATCACCCTACTGTAATAACATAGCAAACTGGTAACACAAGATGTCCCTTCTCTGAATCCAAATTGCTTTGGGGTTATTATCTTCTTTCTCTCCAACATTTTCATCCATCTCTTCCTAATTAGTTTTTCACAAATCTTGCATATAATACTAGTAAGTGAAACTGGTCTATAGTTTAGAGGGTCCTCAGGGTTTCCATTCTTGTATATCGGAATGATATTAGCTCTTTTCCATTCAACAGGAACCTGTCCTTTATCTAAGGAAGCTTGAATTATGTCCCTCACTGGCTCCACTAATTGCTCTGCACACTCCTTTAAAACCCAGGCAGACACTTCATCCGGTCCCATAGCTTTCCTTACTTCAAGTCCTCTCATCGCAGATAACAGCTCATCTCTAGTTATTTCAATCTTACTAAGACCACTCTCCAGTACTCCCGCCTGTGGTTCGTCAAAATCTTCCTCTCTAGTAAAAACTGACCCCAATTTGTTATTCATTACCTCGCACATGTCCGATACATTTTCATACGTCCTAGCATCAACTCTTAATTTTGTACTGAGTGATGAGTTCACAGTCCGTGTTGGAGTCCATCAGGGTTCAGTGTTAAGGCCCCTCCTCTTCATTATGGTCTTGGAGGCACTGTCTAGAGTTTTTAAAGGCGGACTCCCGTTGGAACTGTTTTACGCAGACGATTTAGTCCTAATAGCTGACAGTATGCAAGATGCCGAGGCCAAATTCAGAGAATGGAGAGAGGGCATGGCGAGCAAGGGTTTAAGAGTCAATATTAACAAAACCAAGGTTATGCATTGTAGATTGAGACGAGGCAATGTGGAAAAGAGCGGTGCATACCCATGTGCAGTGTGTGGAAAGGGTGTGGGCGTTAATGCGATTCAATGTAGAATCTGTCGATGTTGGGTACACCATGGGAGTAAGCGCTGTAATAGAATAAAGGGACCCCTGCCGAAGGATAAGTCAGAAATAGAGAAATTTGAGTGCGTAGTGTGCAAAGGCGAGCTTGTGTTAAGTGATGATCCTGTGGCTGTGAATTTTGGAAATGAGTCATTGGAGCTGGTGAACAAGTTTTGATACCTAGGAGATACCATCTCTGCCGGTGGTGGGGCCGAGGCTGCCACTGTTGCTAGAATTAGATGTGGCTGGGGGAAGTTCAGAGAATTGTTGCCAATCCTGACCATGAAAAGAATGCCTCTCCCCCTGAAGGGAAAGGTGTATGCCTCATGTGTTAGAAGTGCAATGACGAATGCCTCAGAAACATGGGCCGTTAAAGTAGAGGATGTCAACAGAATGGAACGTAATGAGATGAGAATGGTGAGATGGATGTGTGGGGCCAGGCTACAGGATAGAATAACAAATGTTGAGCTGAGGAGACGTTTAGGTATAAAGAGTATTAGTGAGGTGATGCGTACAAGTAGACTGGAATGGTACAAAGGAAATCAAGCAACAATAGATCTAGTGACCCTTCTAGGCTGCTTGTCCTCCAAAACACTGAGGATCAAGTGTCCAAACAGTGGTTTAGAGTGGGTAAGGGAACTAATGTCCGTGGCAAGATTAGGAAGTTAGTAGGGGACAGATGGGTTAGTAACTGAGGGGAGGATAAAATAAAGTTATTCATTTACAAACGCAGTCAGTCGCGGGTTTGATGCGAGATATTTGTCTAGGCGGAGTTTAAATTAATCAACGGTGCTGCAGTCTATAACGTCTCGGGGAAGCCCATTCCACAAGTTGACAACTCGATTGAAGAAATTCTTAGATTCGTGTGAGTTAAAAGATTTACCAATAATTTTGCAACCGTTTCCCCGCGTGTAATTAGATTGGTCGATAGTGAAGTACTTACTACAGTTCATATTGTCGATGCCTTTGATGATTTTGAACACTTGAATTAAGTCACCTCTTAATCTGCGCTGGGTTAACCCTTCCAGCCCGGGTGTCATTTTAAAATGACACCACGAAAAAAGGGCAGGTGCCCGGGTGTCATTTTAAAATCCCTGTGCTTGAAAGCGTGCTTCAAAATTCGCACGGCCAAATTTTGCAATGCAGGAGCGACCGCAGCGCCACCAAGCCTCAACTACTAGTGTTATCAGTTCGTACGTGGCCGCCATAGCGAGTTATACTGAAAAAATGTTTTCCGACGTGTCCGAATCGCTGCAACCTCCCGCGGGCCCCACTGCTACCCCGCTCGCAACTTCAACGCCTGTTGCAACCAAGAAGAAAGCTCAACGAAAGAAAGTTAAGCGTTTGTTGAGTGATAGCGCTATACAGCGACAACTTTTTGATAGTGAAGAGAGCAGTGGCGAAAGCTTGGTGGACAAAGAACAATTTATAAGTGCAAGCGAAGATGACGATTTCGTTGGCTTTGGAGACGACGATAATGTCGATTTATTTGAGGGGGGAGACAGTCGTGATGATCCTGATGTGGAAGTGTTTCAGGAAGGTGCCATTGAGCTTCCAAGTGTGCTAGAACCTAGGCCTACCCCCTCGCCATCTTTGCTATGTCAGCCTAGGCCTAGCCCTAGCCCAGGACCTTCCCCTTTGCCTGCCCGTACCCTTGAAAGTGGGCAAATATTTCTATAAACAATCGTTGGTGAAAAGTGCAGCTAAAAAAGCACGCAGGGCAGCCGCAGAAAAGGATAGGGAAGCTGAAGACAGTGATAATGACGCCGACCCTGGTCTAGCAACCACCCGCATTCCATTGTCCCGACGCCTTGACCCGGGACGCCGCGTGGGTCACCCACAGCCCTCAGCTTCATCTCTCCTTCAGGATGACCAAAGGGCCTCTTCAAGTGGTATTACTAGTGTGCCACAGCCCTCAACACACCGCAGAGCATTATTTGCTGCGGAGAAGCCCTCGGCTCGCCGCAAAAGGAGCCCAACTCCCGAGGCCGAGGCTCCCATTGTTGAAGCTCCCGCAGCCTCCCGCGCCCCACACCGCCGACGCCCGGTCACTTCTTCACCCGAATTGTCTCCTAAAGACGATGCTGACGACCCCAACATTGCCCCAGATGACCTGACGTCGCCTGAGGAGGAAGAGGAACAGGAAGAGGAAGAGGAAGTCCCGACAAGACGAGCGAGAGGGCGAGGTCGTGGACGTGGTCAGTCTGCCGACGCCGCTGCCCCTGGGTGTGGGCGTGGGCGTGCAGGGCGTCCGCGTGGCCAAGGGCGTGTGCCAGGGCGTCCTGGGCGTGTGCCTGCTGCACCTGCACGTCCTCGAGCATCAGCATCCGACCTGTTTGTGTGGACAGATGGGGCTGATTTTGAGCCAGATGGTCCTGCCTTTGACGAGGTACAGATGGGTTCCGGGGTGTCACCAACATTTCCCTGTGGCCCAGCTGCTACCCCCAGTGAAATTTTCTGTGGCTTCTATGACAATGAAGTCATGGAATACCTCGTCGAGGAGACCAACAACCATCATGAGATCTGTGCCAACTTTCTTGGGAGGAAGACCAGTGCCAAGATGGTGGCATGGAGAGCTGTCACTGTGGCAGAACTATATGTGTTCTTGGCACTCACAATGCTGATGACACACATATCAGGAAGCACGCTCTGGCAGACTACTGGATCACTGGGGACATCATAACGACTCCAGCATTTGGCAAGTACATGTCCAGGGACAGGTATTTCGACATCCTCTCGTATCTCCACCTGACAAACAACATGGCAGTCCACCTTCCCGACTCATTATGGAAGATCAGGAAGCTGTATGACATGATACGTCATTAGTTCACCACCTACCTGATTCCTTTCCAGAAGATGTGCCTCGACGAGTCTCTGGTCCTGTTCCGTGGTAGGCTGCACTTCCGACAGTATATCCCGTCCAAGAGACACCGCTTCGGCATCAAGCTCTTTGTCCTCTGCGACTGTTTGACGGGGTATGTGCTGGACTTTATAGTCTACAGCGGCAAGGGTGGAGAAATTGTGACTGACCCCCTCATTGGTTTTGGTGGCGCTGTAGTGAAGATGATTAAGAGGCACTTCAATAAAAACCATATCCTCTACACAGATAATTACTACACGTCGCCTCTCCTGACCAAGTACCTCCATGACCGCAAGACCGGAACTGTCGGCACAGTCAAGGGCAAGAGGAAGGGCATGCCAGGCTACCCAACGAAGACGAAGAAGGCGGACATCTTCCACAAGAAGAGTGGCCCCATCCTCTCCATCCACTGGCATGACCAGCGGAAGGTCAACCTCCTCACCACATGCCACAAGGCCCAGATGGTCGCCACAGGGAAGGTGGACCGAAGAACCAAGAACCCCGTCCAGAAACCAGCTGCTGTCCTGGATTACAACCTCAACATGCGCCTCGTTGACAAGTCCGACATGCAGATGGGCTTCATCGACTGCCTGCGAACATCTTCCAGGTGGTACAAGAAGTTTATCCTGCATACGGTAGATATGTCGGTCCTCAATGCCTACAACATCTACCGTCTGAGGACTCCAGGAGCCAAGAAGTACAAGTCCCTGCGGAAGTTCCACAAGCAGGTGATACTTGAGCTCCTGGCTAAACATGCGGGTACACCAGGGAGGCCACTACAAGGACCAGGCCAGCTGGACAGAACGGGGTGTGCTGAATTTTTCAGGAAGCACCAGCTCAATGCCCTTCCTTTCAAAGCACCAGGTAGTAACAGCAGAATCCAGAAGAGGTGCCATGTGTGCAGCCACACAAGAAGACCCCGCAAAAGCACAAAAACCACTTGGGAATGCCTCGAGTGTCAAGTTGGACTGTGTGCTGGCACCTGCTTCAACGACTTCCATACTCTAATAAACTTTTGAAGTGGAAGTGACAACAGTGAAAGTGACACTCAAATGTAGGCTAAGAATAATAATATAACTAAGTATAAGTGAAAAGGACACATATAAGTAATAATAAGTGCCTTCAATAACAATATGAACAAGTGAAAGTGACACTAAAATATATATTTCTAACAATAAATAAGTGAAAATGACACTCAATAAGCCTAGGCCAGTCAAAGTGACAGTATAATAATAATAAAACTAAGTATAAGTGAAAGAGACACACACAAGTACAGTACTAATAAGTGCCTTCATAACAATATGAACAAGTGACAGTGACACTACAGTATATATATTATTAGCTTACCTAACAATACATAAAAGTGGAAATGACACTATCAATTATCAAAGTCCAGTGAAAGTGACACTATAATCATAATAATAAAAATAAAACAAAGTAATAAGTGACAGAGACACAAATAAGTTCATGTAAATAACTTTATTTAGTGAAAACAACATAATAACTATAATAAATGACATAATAACCAATAAAACACTATCAAATCGCTTCCCGGCATAATTGCGGGTGGAGCGACGAGTGCAACTGGGCGTCGTAGCCGGGGCCGCGGTTGAGTGTTCGGACGCGCCGAGGTAAATATGCGGCAAAAGTTACCTCCACTTCCATCACCATCACTCCGGAACCAGTTGAGCTAGAGAGCTCTACTCAACGCCATTCTACGCAGCAAGGTAAGGCGCCCATTTATATATATGTTTGATTAATGTAGGTAATATATTAAGCGAGATTAACCTTAGTTTACTTTTGTTGATATTCGGCCAGATCGCCCGGATACGAGCTCCGTCCTTTGGAGAGCCTGCCCGGGCCAGGTTAAAGGAAATCTATTTAATTCTCTAAGACGCTCTTCGTATGGTTTGTTCTTTAGGCTAGGTATCATTTTGGTAACTCTACGTTGAACTCGTTCTAGCTTGTTTATATCTTTTTGGTAATAAGGGCACCAGGATTGAACGCAGTATTCCAGAAGAGGGCGGACTAAGGAATTGTTAAGGGTTAGGATAACTTCTTTGGATTTATGCTCAAATGACCTGCCTATAAAGCCAATTATTTTGTTTGCCTTCTTAACAACTTCTGAACATTGTTGACTCGGTTTTAGGTTACTCGATATTGTTACTCCCAGATCGGTTTCTCTGTTTACATTTAAGCTGAGTGCCATTCATCAAATAGTTTGCTTTCTCATTTTGGTATCCGATATGTAGTTGTTGTTGTTGTTGTTCCCTAAGCTGCCTGGCCGAACAGCCCCGAGTCCCTGAGAAAGGCCATGGCCACGATCGGGCTTTCCCACAGAGCTCTCATTGAGTAGATTGTGTTGTTGGCGTAAGTGGTTGTGTGAAATGCAGTCTTCTATGATGTGTTTGGTGCTGTGTTACATCCCGGGCAGGCGTCGACAACGGAGTGGTTTGATATTTCTTGGTGTCTGTGGGTGTGGTGGTCTTGGTTCGTGGAGGCTGCTGCCAGGAATTGAGTGCCTCTCATGTCCAGATGGTCTTTGACTTTGAGGATTTTGGTTTCTTGATGTAGGTGATCTGTGGGTGCAGTAGCTTGTTTTGAATAGTCTGTAAGGTCTTAGATGTTTCAGCTAGGTTAGAAGCCCAGGCTGGGCTTGCGTATTCCATCACTGATCTTATGTAGTACTTTACATTTATCCGCATTGAAACTCATTTGCCAAATTTGGGCCCAACATGACAATTTATCTAGATTCTGTTGCATATTGTCAACTTGTTCTTTTGAGAGTATGCTATTTGCAATTTTTGTATCGTCAGCAAATTTTGAGATTGTACAGGTGAGACCCTCATCTATGTCGTTGATGTAAATTAGAAAGAGAATTGGTCCTAGTACCGATCCCTGGGGTACCCCGCTACTTACATTGGTCCATTCAGATGCCTTACCGTTTATGACTATCGTTGTTGTTGTTGTTGTTCCCCAAGCTGCCTGGCCGAACAGCCCCAAGGCCCCGAGCAAGGCCAAGGCCATAACCGAGCGCCCCCACAGAACCCTCCCTGCCGACCACAATAAAGCCTGGGTGACCGAAGCCACTCCATGGCGGGGAGCTGAGGAGGGTGCGGAAACGCGGGAAACCAAAGCCCCATCCAGGACCCTGTGCCCCTCAGCAATTATGAAGAGAAAGTTGAGGGGCAAAGGAAAAATGTGACACTTTGGCTTCCAATCTTGGTAGATTGGGAGGTCAATCCACGGAAAAGACGCCGTCACTTGAGATCTAGAAAATATATAAGTAAACGGAACAGTCAGAGTAAGCTATGGGTATGGCAGAGATCGCTCAGTTCTCACTCTGATAGACCAGCCCATCTATGACTAGAACCCAATCCTCTTAGCATCAGCTAGGAAAGGCCCTAGAAAGCCGCCTTTGGCGGGGGGATAGCTCCCCTATTTCAACCCCTTTCGGGGTTGGGCACCCGCCAATGACTATCGTAAAGTGGGGTAACTTCGGACTTGGGTCATAACTTCGGACATCGGCGATAATAAGTAATTAGACATTGTCATTATATAATGCAAGAGAGAGTCGAAAGATGGAGGGAGTACTTCAGTGAGTTGCTAAATGAAAGGAATGAAGAGCCAGCAAACATAGCTGGATATGGTATGGGAGGGAGAAGAAGAGAAGTAGTGGAGGAGGAGGTGGGGATCAGGAGGTCAGAAGTGTGGGAAGCCATGAAAAGAGTGAAGTTGGGGAAAGCACCAGGAACAGATGGAGTGTGTGGGGAAATGTTGAGGTATGGTGGTGAGATAGTGATAGAATGGGTATGGAAAATGTGCAAACTAGCATGGGAGAAGGGGAGTGCACCCGATGACTGGAAGACTGGCATAATAGTCCCCCTATATAAGGGCAAAGGGGAAAGAGGAGTGTGTGGTAACCACCGAGGAATATGTCTTCTAAGCGTAGTAGGGAAGGTATACAGTAGGGTAGTGATTGAGAGAGTGAGAGTGAGAACGGAGAAATGGATAGGCGACGAGCAGGGAGGTTTTAGGAAGGGAAGAGGATGTGTAGATCAGATTTTTACCCTGAATTGTGTGGAGAAGTATCTGGAGAAGAAACAAAAGGTGTATGTTGCCTTTATGGACTTGGAGAAGGCCTATGACAGAGTGGATAGAGAAGGTTTGTGGAAAGTACTTAGAATATACGGAGTAGAGGGCAAGTTGCTGAAAGCAGTGAAGAGCATGTATGAGGGTGCAAAGGCGGCAGTACGTGGGGAGAGTGAGCAGAGCGAGTTCTTTGACCTGAATTTGGTTTGAAACAGGGGTGTGTGATGTCCCCGTGGTTGTTTACTGTATATATGGATGGAGTCATGAAAGAAATACTATCAAGAGCAGTGGATGTTGGTGTATCGCTGAAAAGGGAGGGAATTGAGTGGAAGCTACCTATACTGCTGTTTGCGGATGATACAGTTCTGATGAGTGATAATGAATGGGAGTTGCAGGGTCTGGTAAATGAGTTTGGAACAGTGTGCGAAAAACGGAATTTGAAGGTAAATACGGGGAAGAGCAAGTTATGGTCTTCGAAAGGGGTGAAGTCACAGAGTGTGAGGTGAAGCTGAACGGTCAGGCTATGGAGATCGTCAACTCTTTTAAGTATCTGGGCAGTGTGTTGAGTAAAGATGGGACTATGGATGAAGAGGTGCGGGAGAGGGTACAACAGGGGAAGAGGGTTGTAGGAACGCTAAAAGCAGTAACAAGAAATAGGGTGGTCAGTATGGAAGTGAAGAAGTCCTTGCATGACAGTGTGGTAATCCCGACACTGACTTACGGAAGCGAAGCATGGACGTTGGTTGAGAGACTCAGACCAAGAGTGAGAGCAGTAGAAATGAATTACTTAAGGAGTGCGTGCGGAGTTACATGGAGGGATAGACAGACTAATGAGGAAGTAAGAAGGAGGTGTGGTGTGGAGGTAGATGTGCTGGAAAGTGTGAAAAGGAACAACTTGAGATGGTTCGGCCATATGGAACGTATGGAAAGCGAGAGAATGACTAAGAGGGTGTACGAGAGCGAGGTGGAGGGACAGAGGGGGAGAGGTAGACCGAATATGAGGTGGAAGGATGGAGTGAGGAACTACATGAACGAAGGCGGTGCTGGTTGGGGGGAGGGGCGTCGACTGACTGGGGACAGAGGTGCATGGGGGCGGTTCGTTCGTGGCCACCCCTTCGGGGATCGCGGCGTCAGGCAATAGATAGATAGATAGACATTATATAATGGATTTTTTTTTTTTTTTTTTTTTTTTTTGTGGGGTCCGTTTAGAGAAATGGCAAAGGAAGAGCATGTAAAAGTCCTAGGGAACTGACATGAGTATATGTACACGAAAAAAATATTATATATGTGACGAAAATATGTACATTTTTCGCTACCCTGCCAAACTTCTATCACCCTGAAGAAATTTGTTTGTATGAATGATGTGACTGATATAATTTTGTAGTAACATTACCAGAGACAACATCCACCAAAGAAAATTTGTTACACTTGTATAACGCTCTAGCTAGAACAGTATCATTTAACCGATTGTGTTTAAAAAAAAAAACATGGTAACTTCGGACATGGAACAAAAAAATTGTTTGTTATTATTTGCCCTATGAAAATCATTCATAATACTTGTACATCATTAACATGGTGATAAAAGATCAAATCATCATTCTCTGAGTCCAAAAACCCATAAAAATATGATACTATGCTAACCTATTTATGTATTTCGGTTAATTCTGGATATATAATATATATAAATTAGGAGAGGCAATTATCTTGTCCAAATTTTTTTTTATCTGCCGAAAGAAACACCAACAAATACGTTATACCTATAAAAATGCTCAAATTCATAAAAGTGTATATGCATTGATATATTATACATACCTATATATTTTCACTAGGCCTAGTTAATTTTCGAGTTATTGATTTGACAGCATTGGTTATTTTTCCAGCTCAATATTTTCTAGGAGTGAGCTCGATGCCTAACGAGAACAGATCCAAACAGAATATATGTTAAACCTATATATCCCCCTCCTATACTGATTATACAGGCCTAAAAGTATTGACTGTGCATTTTCCACTATAACATCGGACAAGAATAAGCAGCAATAATAAAATATTCATATAAAATAGTAGGAGCCGAAAAATGAATGAAATAAGGCCACGAACGTAGGTCCGAAGTTCTCCTCCGTTCGTCCGAAGTTATCTCAGCTTTCTTGGCAACCATTTTCCATAAGAAATCACCTATGTCCGAAGTTAGCCATACAGGTCCGAAGTTATCAACTTTTCAAGCAAACTTCGGACATCATTTAGGATAAGGATAGCTCTCTTACAGTTGGGATGTGTGTACATGCTTAGATTGATATGCAGGATTCGAAGTTGCATAATAAATCGTAGGCAGTGTCCACCATTCTTTAACTGTCTACGTGGTGCGATGCATAAGGTGTTGATTTTCGGTGTGAGCATCCTGGATTCGAATCCACGGACTGCCACATGTGTTTGTAAATTTCATTAATCGATTTTAGGAGTATAGTGGGTTGTTGGAAGGAACATAATAATACATACATACATAAAATTTTAAGACCGAGTGTTCCACACATAAGTGCAGTTTCAGTCTCTTGTCCTAATGGCGGCATTCCAGGCAACCCTGTTAAGGGCTGCTTCACTTGTCAAGTTCTTGGATTTGAGATCGGCGCGTATAGTCCGATCCCAGGTCTTCCTCGGTCCACCCCTTGGTGCAGCTCCCTCCACAATCACAGACCTGCATTTTTTCACCCAATTTTTTTCATCCATTCTCTCCACATGTCCATACCATCCCAGTCTACTTGTACGCATCACCTCGCTAATACTCTTTATACCTAAACGTCTCCTCAGCTCAACATTTGTTATTCTATCCTGTAGCCTGGCCCCACACATCCATCTCACCATTCTCATCTCATTACGCTCCATTCTGTTGACATCCTCTACTTTAACGGCCCATGTTTCTGAGGCATACGTCATTGCACTTCTAACACATGAGGCATACACCTTTCCCTTCAGGGGGAGAGGCATTCTTTCATGGTCAGGATTGGTATCAATTCTCTGAACTTCCCCCAGCCACACCTAATTCTAGCAACAGTGGCAGCCTCAGCCCCACCACCGGCAGAGATGGTATCTCCTAGGTAACAAAACTTGTTCACCAGCTCCAAAGACTCATTTCCAAAATTCACAGCCACAGGATCATCACTTAACACAAGCTCGCCTTTGCACACTACGCACTCAAATTTCTCTATTTCTGACTTATCCTTCGGCAGGGGCCCCTTTATTCTACTACAGCGCTTACTCCCATGGTGTACCCAACATCGACAGATGCTACATTGAATTGAGTTAACGCCCACTCCCTTTCCACACACTGCACATGGGTATGCACCGCTCTTTTCCACATTGCCTCGTCTCAAACTACAATGCATAACCTTGGTTTTGTTAATATTGACTCTTAAACCCTTGCTCGCCATGCCCTCTCTCCACTCTCTGAATTTGGCCTCAGCATTCTGCATACTGTCAGCTATTAGGACTAAATCGTCTGCATAAAACAGTTCCAACGAGAGTCCGCCTCTAAAAATTCTAGACAGCGCCTCCAAGACCATAATAAAGAGGAGGGGGCTTAACACTGAACCCTGATGGACTCCAACACGGACTGCGAACTCATCACTCAGTACACCCTTCACCCTCACCGAACTTCGCGAATCCTCATACATCTTCATTATCACACGCACCAGCCACTCTTCCACACCAAGTTTCCTCATAGCCCACTGTACAACATCTCTAGGTACCCTATCAAAGGCCTTCTCCAGGTCCACAAATACAAAGTAAAGATCCCTGCCTTTTAGTAAGTATCTTTCCTGTATCTGCCTGACTATGAAGATAGCATCGGTTGTACCACGTCCTGGCATAAAACCAAACCGCATATCATCAATAGAGATGCTTTGCCTGATCAAACCCTCAAGGACTCTCTCACAGACCTTCATGATTTGGTCAAGCATTTTCAGGCCCCTATAATTTCCTCTATCTAGCGCATCCCCTTTTCCTTTGTATATATTTACTATTACACTTTTGAGCCAATCCTCTGGGATTTTCTCATCTTTAATAATGGTGTTTATCAACTCAGTGACTAAGTTTACACCAATCTCCCCTGAGGCTTTTATCATCTCAGCGACAATGTCGGAGCAACCTGGAGCTTTACCGTCCTTCATTTTATTGATTGCGTCGCTCACTACAGCTGGTGCTATCAAAGGAGGGGGCCCAGATATTGGTTTTTCGATACTAAGCTGTTCCTTATCCCATTCAAACTCTACATTTAATAATTGTTCATAGTGTACCTTCCATGCTTCTCTGATTTCATTTTCTGCATACACAATCTTCCCATTATCATCTCTAACACACTGTTCACCTATAATATCCCTACTGTCATTTTTAACTCGCCTAGCTAGGTTGAAGATCCCATTGGAATTGTCAGTGTTACACACTTGTTCGAGGACCAGGTCCTTAATGCGATTTTTAGCATTGTAAATAACTTTTTTGGCAGTTCGTTTAGCTGCCTGGTATTCCTCCCTGCTGCCTCCTTTCTTCCATGCTTTGAAGCATCTCCTTTTCTCTTTCACAGCATGTTCTACCTCATCGTTCCACCACCAAGAGGTCTTATTCCTGGGGTGACCCTTTGTTTTCCCACAGACTTTGTCAGTGGCAGCGATAAGGCTATGCTTAAGAAAGTTCCATTGGCTATTTACATCATTAGGCCTAGCTTCCTTATTTCTATTCATTTCCTCCAGTTCATTATGAAACCTATCCCTAACTTCCTTGTCCTTCAGCAGCCACACTTTCCTTTTGGGTATGTAAACCTTCTTGCGCTTAGGATCTCTGTATAAGCTCATGTCACACACAAGTAGCTTATGCTGGGGGATACATTCTTCGCTCGGGATGACCTTTACATCTCGAACTAGTTTCCAGTCTTTCCTGTTAACCAAGAAGTAATCTATCTGGCTACTGGAGACCCCAGAGTTATATGTGATCAGGTGGCTCTGTCTTTTCTTGAACTTTGTGTTACACACAACCATGTTGAGTGCAACGCAGGACTCCAATATATATTCGCCTTCTAGATTTCTCCTTCCGTAACCAATTCCTCCATGTACCCCCTCGTATCCATCTGCAGATGCTCCCACGTGACCATTGAGGTCCCCCCCACGATAGTTATTTCATTCTCCGAGAGGCCTGAAATGACACTGACGGTGTCATTCCAGAAGTCCTCTTTTATCTCTTTCTGTAAACCAGCCTGTGGGGCATATGCAGATATCACATTCAGAATTCTTTCACCAACTTTCAACTTCAAAACAATCAGCCTTTCACTAACTCTCGTAATCTGAAGCACACTTTCCGCCAGCTCTTCAGCCACCAGAACACCCACTCCTCCTTTCGCTTTATCAGTCTCCACACCCATCCAGTATATCCTATATCTTTTCCTCCTTCCGACAATCCACTGTACCCCATGCCTCTTCCAGAGTGTTTCCTGGGTACAGCAGACGTCCACTCGCCTCCTCTCATACATCTCAGCCACTTCATTCGCACGCAGATTCAAACTACCAACATTCACACTAGCAAGTCTGAGTTTGTGGGGGGCATTTGTCATTGTCCTGTGCGGTTTTGTTTCATCGGACTTACGTTTATTTTCTTTGATTTTAGTCATAGTTAGGTAGGTTTGGCTGGTAGATGGGCATCACCCCCCCCAGAACTCCGGCTCCAGTCTACCCCGGGACCATTCCCAGCACCATCCCCCAAGTGATTACAACTTATGGGGGATAATTTTAGGAGGCTTCCTGGATTACGGCGCACTATCACCATACATCACTTGACCTAGTTAAATCTCTATAATGTGTTTACACTCAGGAGAAATTGTTAAAAAACATCGAAAAATGTCCGAAGTTACAGCATTTTCGGTACTCTTTGCTTTCTGTCGCTGAGCCAATTTTCTATGGTATGGACATGTGGAGAGAATGGATGAACAAAATTGGGTGAAAAAATGCAGGTCTGTGATTGTGGAGGGAGCTGCACCAAGGGGTGGACCGAGGAAGACCTGGGATCGGACTATACGTGCCGATCTCAAATCCAAGAACTTGACCAGTGAAGCAGCCCTTAACAGGGTTGCCTGGATGCCGCGATTAGGACAAGAGACTGAAACTGCACGTATGTGTGGAACACTCAGTCTTAAAATTTTATGTATGTATGTATGTATGTATGTATGTATGTATGTATGTATGTAAACGTAATGAAGCCATACAACACTTAATTTCTGATCTAACTACTATTTCTAATTGGGGCAGAGAAAACGTTTTTACCTTTAATGCTTCCAAAACCCAATTTCTCTATCTTACTACCCATCCGGAACTCCCAGAGAACTACCCTTACACTTCAACAATACAAAAATTAATTCTTCATCTTCTCTCAATATTTTTGGTGTCTCTTTCTCTTCTGCTCTCTCTTGGAAGGACCATATTACCAGTCTTGCTAAGGCAGCCTCCAAGAAGCTGGGTGTGCTCAACGGCCTAAAGGGGTTCTTTACCCCTGCACAGCTTCTTGCTTTGTACAGGGGCACAGTGCGTCCTTGTACTATATTGAGTATTATTAACATGCGTGGGGAGGATCCTCTCACACCGCACTCCTAGACAAAGTAGAAAGGAAGGCCTTTCGTATCATTAACTCCCGTCCACTCACTAACTCTCTCTCTCTCTTCGCCGCAATGTTGCATCTCTCTCGCTATTCTATCGCTACTACAATAATCAGTGTTCCTCAGAGCTCTCCCAGTGTATACCACCTCCTCTACGTAGGGTACGTGGTACCCGTCTTGCAACACAATCCCACCCCTACTCTGTGCAAATCTCCAACCCAAGATTGAAACGTTACTCTCAGTGTTTCTTTTATTCAACAGCTGAGCTCTGGAACTCTCTCCCAGAATCAGTCTTTCCTTCTTCCTATGCCTTAAATTGCTTCAAACTCTGTGTGTCCAGGCATTTTGCCTCTAATGTCCCTTGATTTTGGCCCTGTCACTCTTTCAACTCTGGGGAAGGCACTTGCTACAGGCAGTTCTGCCTTTTATCTCTCTCACTCACATAGAAAAAAAACAAAAAACAAAAATACATTGAGGACAGACACATCCATCATATGCAGAAATACCTTCTTGTACCACCTGCAGGAGGTTCAAAGGCAATGAAACCCACCTGCATGTCAAATTTATCGACAAGCAGCATGTTCATGTTGTGGGCGGCATCCAGCTTCTACACCGACTCCTTGGTCCTGTGGTCCAACTTCCCCATGTGGTCTCCCCCCTTTTGGATGGTAGCGAGGAGATTGATCTTCTGCTGGTCCTGCCAGTGGATTGACAGCATCGGGCCCGACTTCTCCAGGAACCCACAATTTCGGTCTTCTATTCATAGACGTACTTCATGAGAGTGGGGGATGTGTAGTAGCTGTCCGTGTACAGTAAATGGTTAATGTCAAAGTAGCGGTCCATCATAGCTTTGACCACTGTCTCACCAAACCCTATATTGGCATCAGCAACCACTTCTTTGTCCTTGCCACTGTACACAAATAAATCCAGAACATAGCCAGTTTAGCAGTCACAGAAAACAGAGTTGGATGCCAAAGCGATATCTCTTCAATGGTATGCACTGTCGGAAATAAAGCTTCTCCTGGAAAAGTACAAGAGACTCGTCGATGAAAATTTTCTGGAAGGGCGTAACGAAGTCTGTGAATCGTTGGCGCATCATGTCATAGAATTTTATTTTTTTCCAAAGTCAATCAGGTATGTGCATGTCAGTGTTGGTGACGAGGTGGAGGAAGGACAAGATGTCCAAGTACCGGTCACGGGCCATAAACTTTCTGAAGGCAGGGCTGGAAATCATCAGGTGGCCCGTGATCCAGCACTTGGCCAGGGCGTGTTTCTTAACATGGGTTATCAGCATCGTGAGAGCCATGAACACATACAGTTCTGACACAGTCAGATGTGTCCAGGCCTTCATGTGTCCACTGGTCTTCCTCTTGAATCACATTTATATGGAGGTCGTGGTGTCGGTTGTTCTCCTCGACAATGTGGCCCATGACCTCATCGTCGGAGAAGGCAAAAAATATTTCTCCAGGGGATGAGTTAGGGCCACCAGGAGAGGTGGGGCTGATCCCTGACCCTTGCTGTGCCTCGTCAAAGTCAGCCACATCAGGGACAAAGTTACTCCCCTGCTACCTCTGAAAAAAACATTGACTGGCCTCCCTTGTCCACACCCACAACCATCACCTTGTATCAATATAAGAAGCTGAACTTTGTATCAAGATAAGAAGATAATAAACTTGTGTGATCTGGTTCAACGTGGATATTAGTGACCTTCATATATATACCCTGGGGGTAAGGGATTAGAATATGCCCCACGTGCCTTCTGCGTGTCGTAAGAGGCGACTAAAGAGGTTAGGTCGGTGGGCTTGCGACCCTCACCCATGAAAAATAATGAAGCAACGAAAAACGAATGATCAGCCTCGGATGCGGACGGACCATGTGTAAACGAACCCCGACCGACTATGGACAATCTTAGAATAGCTACATGGAACGTGAGTGGCATGGATGATGGCACAAAAGAGAGAGGTTCTAGAAGTGTTAGTGAATGCCAGGCTGGATATATATGGAATGACGGAGACCAAATAGAGGGGTACAGATGTGAGAGAGTGGGAGTGTGGAATGGGTGTGTGTGCTGGAGTGAGTGAGGGAACAGCGTGAGAAGGTGCGCGTTTCTTTGTAAGTAACAAATGGAAGGAGCGTGTAAGAGAATATGGGTCTGTGGGTTCAAGGATTGTGTGGGTGAGAATGAAAGTAGGAATACAAACGTGGGTGATTGTGTGTGTGTATGCTCCGACAGAGGATAAACTTGTAAGAGAGAAAGAGGAGTTCTGGGTGAATGTGGAGGCGTGCCTGGATAAGTTTGACTAGAACGAAAGAATATTTCTGATTGGGGATATGAATGGTAAGGTGGGTGATAGGAAAGTTGATGGAGTGGTGGGAGGGTGGGGGGTACCGTCAGAGGTGAATGGGAATGGTAGTGCACTTGTGGACGTATGTGTGGGGAGAAGGCTGTGGATAGCCAACACCTTCTTTCGACACAGAATGATACACAGGTACACATGGAAAGTGGTGTGGACGATGAAGGATAAGACAGTGGTGGAACGAAAGTCACTGATTGATTATATACAGGTATGTGTGGATGAACGAATGAATAAATCTGTGCTGGATGCTAGGGTGTATAGGGGTATTGGAGGGGGTCTGTCTGATCATTATGTAGTAGTAGCTAAAATTAGGATGCAAAAGAAGTGGGTGAGGAGAGCTGGAGGGAGGCGAGAGGAGGATGGAATGGTGAGGAGGGTGGAGAGGCTACAGGACGAGGAAATCAGGGAAGAGTACAGGAGAGCAGTAGAAAGACGACTAGGTGGGTTCGACCTGGAAGATATGGAGGAAGTGGAGGAGATGAGCAAGGTGTTTAAGGAAGAGATCTGTGCAGCATGTGAGGTGTGAGGAGAAGAGGGAGGGGAGTGAAAGGTACAGCATGGTGGACAGAAGAGGTAAAAATAGCTGTGGAAGATAAGAAGAAAGCGTATAGAGAGTGGTTGGGTAGTAGAGGGAATGAAGATTTGGAGAGGCAGAAACGAGCGAGGTACGCGGAGAGAAAGAGAGTGGTGAAGAAAGTAGTGAAGGAAAGTAAGAAAAGAGTAGATGAGGAATTTGGAAGGAATCTGAGTGTAAAATGGAGGGAGTGTAAGAAACTGTTCTGGAAAGAAGTCAAGAAAGTTAGGAAAGGTAGCAAGGGAAACAGTAAGGGTGTGAAAGATAAGAATGGGAGAATGCTAGCTGAGAAGCAAGAGAGAGTCGAAAGATAGAGGGAGTAATTCAACGCGCTGCTAAATGTAAGGAATGAAGAGCCAGCAAACATAGTTTGATATGGTATGGGAGGGAGAAGAAGAGAAGTAGTGGAGGAGGAGGTGGGGATCAGGAGGTCAGAAGTGTGGGAAGCCATGAAAAGAGTGAAGTTGAGGAAAGCACCAGGAACAGATGGAGTTTGTGGGGAAATGTTGAGGTATGGTGGTGAGATAGTGATCGAATGGGTATGGAAAATGTGCAAACTAGCATGGGAGAAGGGGAGTGCACCCGATGACTGGAAGACTGGCATAATAGTCCCCATATATAAGGGCAAAGGGGAAAGAGGAGTGTTTGGTAACCACCGAGGAATATGTCTGCTAAGCGTAGTAGGGAAGGTGTACAGTAGGGTAGTGATTGAGAGAGTGAGAGTGAGAACGGAGAAATGGATATGCGACGAGCAGGGAGGTTTTAGGAAGGGAAGAGGATGTGTAGATCAGATTTTTACCCTGAATTGTGTTGTGGAGAAATATCTGGAGAAGCAACAAAAGATGTATGTTGCCTTTATGGACTTGGAGAAGGCCTATGACAGAGTGGATAGAGAAGGTATGTGGAAAGTACTTATAATATACGGAGTAGATGGCAAGTTCCTGAAAGCAGTGAAGAGCATGTATGAGGGTGAAAAGGCGGCAGTACCTGTGGAGAATGAGCAGAGCGAGTTCTTTGACCTGAATGTTGGGTTGAAACAGGGGTGTGTGATCTCCCCGTGGTTGTTTACTGTAAATATGGATGGAGTCATGAAAGAAATACAGTAGGGTCTCACATAGAACGAGAAATTGGTCGATAAACGAGGCCGTTCTATGTGATTTCGCTCTATGTGATCGCGGAATTTTGGTGGCCCAATATGGTCAATGTTCACTGTAAGCGTAAATTTCCGTCAGGAGCGTACGATATTTTGTATGTTTTGTACGATATTTCGGCGCTCTATATGAGAACTCCTCGGATTTGCCCTACTTTGATGGCGAAATCGTTCTATACGATCACATTCGTTCCTAACGAAAATTTTGGAACAATATTTTAGGTCGGTCGTTCTATAAGAGACTCGTTCTATGCGAACACGTTCTATGTGAGCCCCTACTGTATTAGGAAGAGCAGTGGATGTTGGTGTATCGCTGAAAAGGGAGGTTAATGAGTGGAAGCTGCCTATACTGCTGTTTGAGGATGATACAGTTCTGATGAGCGATAAAATGAATGGGAGTTGCAGGGTCTGGTAAATGAGTTTGGAACAGTGTGTGAAAAACGGAATTTGAAGGTAAATGCGAGGAACAGCAAGGTTATGGTCTTCGAAAGGGGTGAAGTCACAGAGTGTGAGGTGAAGTTGAACGGTCAGGCTATAGAGATCGTCAGCTCTTTTAAGTATCTGGGCAGTGTGTTGAGTAAAGATGGGACTATGGATGAAGAAGTGCGGGAGAGGGTACAACAGGTGAAGAGGGTTGTAGGAACACTGAAAGCAGTAACAAGAAATAGGGTGGTCAGTATGGAAGTGGAGAAGACCTTGCATGACAGTGTGGTAATCCCGACACTGACTTACGGAAGCGAAGCATGGACGTTTGAGAAGAGACTCAGACCAAGAGTGAGAGGGGTGAAAATTAGTTACTTGAGAAGTGCGTGCGGAGTCACATGGAGGGATAGGCAGACGAATGAGGAAGTAAGATGGAGGTGTGGTGTAGAGGTAGATGTGCTGGAAAGTGTGAAAAGGAACACCTTGAGATGGTTCGGCCATATGGAACGTATGGGAAGCGAGAGAATGACTAAGAAGGTGTACGAGAGCGAGGTGGAAGGACAGAGAGGGAGATGTAGTCCGAAAGAGAGGTGGAAGGATGGAGTGAGGAAGTATATGGATGAAGGCGGTGCTGGTTGGGAGGAAGGGCGTCGACTGACTGGGCACAGAGGTGCATGGGGGCAGTTCGTTCGTGGCCACCCCTTCGGGGATCACGGCGTCGGGCAATAGATAGATAGATAGATAGATAGATAGATAGATAGATAGATAGATAGATATACAGTACAGTACTGTATATTCATTAATAACATATGTCTAAGAGAGTGGCAGTATACCATACATCTACCTATCTACAACCTACTACTGTACCTTGCTTTATATTACCATAGTATAGTATATATTGATCCTTTTGCGGAATCCCTACTAACATAATAAAATACGATTCACCCGCCCCTACTATCCTTGCCGCTAACCTGATATAATTGTACCTTGAATCACGCTTGACGATTCCACCGGCATTGAGAAGGATATAAGTAAATTCAGTTACAATAAATACTACTCGTTACATAAATACATACCGGTACCAGATATAACTCCCCCACCATCTCAAAACTTGACTTATATCTTACAGATTCTATCATACAGTTTCTTACAGTAGATCCTCTGGAAAAAGGCAAACTAGGCCTGTGTATCCAGCTCAGTACCAGTACTTGCACTGCTGCGGTCATTCACGGTGTTGGCGGCGGCGGTAGCAGACGCAACATTTTTACTATTCTGTATTTTTGCTTTATAATCAAACTTCAAATCTTGTCTTCCCCATGCTTTATCAAGATTACTTTCAAACTCCCTTATTGATTCGGAATCGACTACATACTGGGGCAGTGCGTTCCACTCATTTACCACTCTATCACAAAATGAGTTCTTTGCCTTCTCAAGCCTATTTCTTTCTTTGTAAATTTTCTTTGAGTGTCCTCTCGTTCTTGTTCCCTCCTGCATCAAGAAGATACCTTCACACACATCCTCATCATACTTTCCTGACACTATCTTAAAAGTCTCTATCATATCCCCTCTCTTTCTCCTATATGCCAGTGTCGGAAGCCCCAGTGTCCTCAACCTCTGCTCATAGCCCGCGTTCTTCAACGTTGGTACTAGCTTGCTAGCTCTCCTCTGCACTTTCTCCACTGCTTCTATATCCTTTACCATATATGGAGCCCACACCTGGTTTGCATATTCCAGGTGCGGCCTAACCAGCGCTGTATAGAGATTCCTGAAGATTTCTTCGTCAAGTGACACAAATGTCCTCATCAGCCCTACAATTCTATTGGCTTTGTTTATCTTTTCCGCTAAATGTTCTGAGAAATTTAACTTATTGTCTATCACTACTCCTATATCCTTTTCTGCATTCACTTCCTCCATTGCTTCATACATACTTTATCCTACCTTGTCTATCTTGCTTGTCCCAATCCGCATGTACTTGCATTTTTTTGGATGAAAAGGCATTAACCAATGTTCAGACCATCCCTTCATGCCCTCCACATCTCCTTGAAGCAAACCCACATCTTCCTTACTCCTCACTCTTCTATACAGCTTAGTGTCATCCGCATACAGGTATACCTCACTTCCATTAGTTATAACTTCAGGTAAGTCGTTGATAAATATAACAAACAGTAGTGGTCCCAACACAGATCCCTGAGGTACCCCACTTGTAATTTCCCTCCACCCCGAGCCTATTCCATTCACCAGCACCCTCTGTCTCCGATCTTTCAGGAAGGCTTCTATCCATTTCACACATTTCTCCCCTATATTATAGCTTCTAACTTTCTCTATTAACCTTTTATGTGGGACCTTATCGAAGGCCTTCATAAAATCACAATATACCACGTCTATTACATCACCATCCTCTAGAATTTGCATCCAATCATCTACCACCTTAATTAGCTGTAGTACCATCGACCTCCCCGGCAAGAATCCGAAATGTCTCCCACTGAAAAGTTGGTTTGATTTCATATGCTCCATTATTCCTTCTCTAATTACTGTTTCCATTAGTTTATACACAACACTTGTCAAACTGACTGGTCTATAATTTCCTGGGTAATTTCTCTTTCCCTTCTTAAATATAGCTGTTATGTTCGCCTCTCTCCAGTCCATCGGTATTTGTCCTGTATTAAACGATACCTCAAATAACATTTTCAATGGCTCTACTAACATCTCACCTCCTTCCTCTATGATTCTTGGGTGTATCCCATCCGGTCCCGGGGACTTACTTCTGTTCATTTTTTCTATAGCCCTTCTTATTCTAGCATGGGAAAACTCTATTAGTTCTAGTACAGGTGCCTGAGTTGAATATATAATACTGTACTGTATTATTGTAATTCAGTCTTCTACATTGCCACTGATTTGTACTGTAATTACTGTTGTCATATTTTACATATCCAACCTACTTCTTCTGTAAATAAGCTAATATAAACTGTATTCATGTATCTGTTCTATGAATAATTTCCTCCAGTCGATGAACCCCTGTATCTACAATGTCCTAGTTAAGACCGTATATTCTTCAGCATTCTATTCTGTTGATATCTTCCACTTTGCCAGGCCACGTTTCTGAAGCATAGGTCATTGCGCTTCTAATAAATTTTGGCAGAAGTTCTCTGAAATTTACCCAGCCACATCTAATCCTGGTGATAGTGGCGGCCTCATTCCGACCACCGGCTGAGATGGTATCTCTCAAGTAGCAAAACTTGTCCACCATCTCCTGCAACTCATTGCCAAAGTTCACTCACTCGAACCGGTCATTCAGCATTAGGTCACCTTTGCATACTACATACATACAATTTCACAACTCTGTACTGTACAGTACTTCTTCCTCGGTAGAAGTCCCTTTATTCTAGTGCAGCATTTCTTCCTGTGGTGTACCTAGCAGCGGTAGACGCCACACTGATTTGAATTTGAGCCCACCCCTTTTCTGCATACTGCGCATGGATATACACCACGTTTTTCTACCTTTCCAAGCCCTAATCTGCTGCTTAAAACCTTGGTTATATCTATATTGACTTTTAATCCTATATTTGCCATGCTTTCTCTCATCTTTTGAACTTGGCCTCGGCATCCTGCACACTATCTACGATAAGTACTAGGTTATTATAATGTAAAACTTGCAAAACAAACAAACCAAAACTGGGACGACAAAAGATAAATGCAAAAGAACTAATCAAAATCGCTATGTGGAAATAACGCTTTATAAAATAAGATGTTTGAAATAAAAGAACACAATCCACCCACATAGGGTGTACACAACTACATGAGCAAGTCAATTTGGTTCCCAAGCAAACTGATCGCACATATAACAATGCACCATCGTCATGTTCAAGGAATTAGTCAATTTGGGAAGTCCAGGACGTTCTGGTAAATTTTACTAAATTCTGTATGAATAAAGAAACTACAGTTTATATCAAATTTTATATTAAGCTAAATTTGCAATTTGACAAGATATCAACAAAAGTACAAAAAACATACATCACTCACTAACGATAGTGCTATCAGACAGCTGAACTCCATAGACTCCTTCAAGAAACAGTTGAAGACCTTCCTCTTCTGTAAGAGATATGATCTCACAAGTGGCACAGTGACAGGTCGTTACAGGCTCTAACTGCTGCCATGTTAAATAACTGTTTCTGCTTGAACTGCAGGTGAACGGCACCACACTTCTCTTGATTGTGGTGCAATGTGTTACGAGCGCTAGTGAATTTCTTTGGAAGAACTGGCGCTTGCGAGAAATAAAAGACCAGATTATTATTATTATTATTATTATTATTATTATTATTATCTGTGCATAGCAGTTCCCAGGGCAGCCCAAATCTGAAATCTCCAGATAGTGCCTCCGAACCATAACAAAGAGGAGGGGGTTTAACACAGAGCCCTGGTGAAGTCCAACGCAAACTGTAAACTCCTCACTCAACAATATATAAGTTTTCTGTCATATGGGTATTTTCTCCATTTAAGCATTCACAGCACAGTTAATTTCTCCAACCATACTACTGTTTTGCTGGTACATATTATATTGATCTCTATACCTATAGTACTGTCTGTTAAGATTCCTTATAGTATATAACTCGCAAGTGGTCAATTACATACAGTACATACATAAACTTAAAATAATAAGTGATCCGTTTTTACTGTTGCCCCGAGCTATAGGTCAATTACCCTGACGTGATGCTGGAAAGTGTGACTGGTCAATTGACCCAACAAACACTCTACCAAAGAAACATTCTTTGACCAAAACATTGGGCACAGAATGTGGAAAATGATAGCCTATCCCCACCTACCTTCCTTTTTTACTTAAATTACCTAGGCTAGGTAGCTCGCACAAAAACAAAAATACAGTACCAAGAAAAAATATAACAGTACAGTAATAGGGAAATACGAAAAACAAAAAGAAATGGACATTCACACCCTGTATTTTGATGACATTCACACTTTCTTGCCATTTGAAAATAGAGACTGTAAATAACAATACTGTACCTGCAAACTTTGGTGACACAGATGATGACACAGGAGACTTCTTGGTGGTGGCTGCACTGCTCAACCTCTCCTTGGATGATGTGAATGCCATCAATGCCTTACCCAACGGTAGACTACGTGCAGCCTGATAGGTCAACAAATATACTGTAATTATATCAACCTCTTTTACTGAGAAAGTAATTAATGTTAAGTGTATTAATCTGAAATAAGGGTGGTGAGACAGATATAAAGTACTTCCTTTAACCCATCGAGCCCCATTCAAAAAGTAACTTAATGTAACACCCAGTCCCAGGCATTATTCATATTGGTTTTTGTTTTTTAAATATTGAACAAAATAAGGTGACCCAAGGTGATCTCTGTGGATTGCCAACTTTGCCCTACATCTTAAGCTACCATGTGTACAAATATGAGACCCCTACAAGCGTTTTAGGAGGCTTTAAAGTATTTTAATAAGGTGACAATAGCCGACATCCAATGGACATCACTGAAACTGTGCATTACAAATACAGTATAGCCGATGTCCAATGGACGTGTCCAGGGCTAGACGGGTTAATACATTCAGTAGGGTAAGACGGGCTAATTTCGCCGCGGGGTAATTTCGCCGCGACGCTAATAATTTTCATTCAAACGCCAATATCTCCGAAAATATTGCATGGATTCGGCTGCAGTTTGGCTTAGGTTGTAGAGCATGTTTGGTTTAGGTTTAGGTTGTAGAGCTAGTTTGGTTTAGGTTGTAGAGCTAGTTTGGCTTAGGCTGTGTTGCAGTTTGGCGAGGCCTGGCGGTGTCGCGTCTGACGGTATGGTCGGGAGTGTGTGGGGTGTGTTTGTGCGTGAGTGCGTCCACTGTGGTGGCGTGTGTGACACAGTGTTGGCAGTGTAACGGAATGAGAAGAGAATGGTGAGATGGATGTGTGGGGTTAATCTTAGGGACAGGGTATCGAGCGAGGAATTAAGAAGGCGTCTGGGCATTAGGAGCATCAGTGAAGTGATGCGCACGAGCCGACTTGGTTGGTTTGGACATGTGGAGAGAATGGATGATCAGAACTGGGTGAAGAAATGCTGGACTGTGAACTTGGGGTGAGCTGCGCGTAGGGGTGGACCTAAAATGACGTGGGCTCGGGTACTCCGGTCCGATCTCAAAATAAAGAACTTGACAACAGAGGCAGCCCTTGACAAGGCCGCCTGGAAAGCTGCCATTTAGGACGTGAGACTGTAACCACAGTCTCTGTGGACAAACGGTCTTTAAACTTGTATGTATGTATGTAGTCGCCGTCAGCTGCTGCCTGGTACTTCGCACTAGCACCCTACACGCCGCACCCACACGAGACACGTCCACAACCGCACTAAATACGTCCACACCCGTACTAAATACGTCCACACCCGTAGGCCTACTAAATACGTCCAAACCCGCACTAGAAACGTCCACACCCGCACTAGACACAGTGGCGCCTAGGCCTACACGTCTGACACACCTGTATCTCTGCCCGCCCCGTTCAGAGAGAGGTGCGTGCGTGCGTGCGTGCGTGTGTGTGAGTGTGTGTGTGTGTGTGTGTGTGTGTGTGTGTGTGTGTGTGTGTGTGTGTATTTACCTATTTGTATTTACCTATTTGTAGTATACAGGAGTTGAGCTTTTTAGGCTCGTATTGTCCCGCTTCCTGAGTTACAATTATCTAACTTTGCCTTAAAAATATGAATGTTTTTGGCACACACCACTTCCTCTTCCAACTGATTCCACTTACTTATACTTCTGTAAGGGAAACTATACTTTCTCACATCTCCTTTACATCTTCCTTTCATTAGTTTATATCTATGCCCCCTAGTTCTACCATTATCTTTCACAATATAACCCTTCTTGTCCACCTTTTCGAGTCCTCTCACACATTTGTACATCATAATCATATCGCCTCTCTCCCTCCTATCCATTAGAGATGGTAAATCTAATTTCTTTAATCTCTCCTCATATGGTAATTCTCTCAGTTCTGGTATCATCCTAGTTGCAGCTCTCTGAACCTTCTCCAGCTTCTTTATATGCTTTTTTAGATGTGGTGCCCACACCACTGCCGCATACTCCAGTCTTGGTCTCACCAATGTTTTTATTATTTTCTCCAGCATCTCCTCGTTTATATAGTTAAAGGCTATTTTTATTCTGTTTAGCAGTCCATATGTTTCTCCCACTATCTTATTAATATGATTCTCAGGTGAAAGATCACTCCTAACAGTTATCCCTAAGTCCTTTTCTTTCTCTGATGGGTTAATAGTGTTTTCTCCTAACTTATATTCCGTATGAGGCCTTCTTTTACTTACTCCCATTTCCACTACATGACATTTATTTGTGTTAAATTCCATTTTCCACTTCTTGCTCCATTGATCTATCCTATCCAAATCCCTCTGTAATTCCCTACCACTGTTTTCATCTTCTATACGCTTCATGATCTTGGCATCATCTGCAAACATATTCATATATGCATTTATATCCTTTGGCATGTCGTTAATGTATATTAGAAACATTATGGGAGCCAGCACCGCTCCCTGCGGAACTCCACTTGTGACATCTTTCCACGTAGAAAATTTATCTCTGATAGTAGTCCTCATCTGTCTCCCTGAAAGATAGTCCTCCATCCAATTTAACAAACTACCCTGAATCCCTCCATACTCTTTTAATTTCCACTTCAGCCTGCTATGCGATACTCTGTCAAAAGCTTTCTTCATGTCAATATATACGCAATCCACCCATCCATCTCTCTCTTGTAATATGTCAACCACTCTGTCATAAAAACTGAGTAGATTTGTAACACATGAGGTACCCTCCCTGAATCCAAATTGCCTGTTAGATAGTAGATTATTCTTTTCCAAGTAAATCATCCATCTTTTCTTAATTATTTTCTCACAGATTTTGCACACTATACTAGTAAGTGACACAGGTCGATAATTCAATGGATGTTCCCTGTTCCCACCTTTATAAATCGGTACAATGTTGGCTCTCTTCCAGTCCATTGGTAATTTTCCCACTTCCAGAGAGTATTTCATTATCTCATATAAGGGTTTCACTAGTTCGTCAGCACATTCTTTCAAAATCCATCCCGCTACATTGTCAGGTCCCACTGCTTTTTTCACATCTAGTCCTTTCATTATTTCTACTAGCTCCTCTGGGAGAAAATTAATCTCTCCCAGTTTATCACCAATTTCACCTACCGGTACTTCTTCAAAGTTATCATCTTTAGTATATACTGAGTGTAGTGTATTGTTCATAATTTCACACATATTCTGGTCGTCATATTCAGCTCAGGAGAGCTGGATGGTGTCCGCATCTCAGCCTGGCCAGGTGGACTCTGTCCTCGCGAGGAAGGGAGGATTCGGAAGGATGGATTTCGGGAGGTCGTGCATGCAGCTGCGTGTTGTCTGTGAGTGAGTGGATGGATCGGTGAGAGATATGAGTATGTGTGTGTGTGTGTGTGTATATTTTGTTTTTGTTTTTTTGTTATCTACTGTATAGAAGACAGGCTGAATGTATAGATAACAAAAAACAAATGTAAAAATTCCATTTGTGGCAGTTTCTATTCGTCAAAAACCATGATTTTCGGCGAAATTACCCCATCTTACCCTACAGATGATCTTTTAGTATTTCAGTGTTTAACATTACGATTCCTAGACTTACCGGTAGTTCCAAAACTGAATATGGCAGTAACACTTTTATATTATAGAAATTGTTGTATGATTAAATGGATTAACAATACCATGCATTCCAAATGTAAATAGGTTCCTTCATAATTCATATGCCATAATATATATTAACACATTCAGGAACTTACAGATTGACTAACAATTGATATCTGTATTTTTTTTAATAACATGACAAATTTATAATCAGTTTAAAAATACAATTAGTGTGGCATATACTATACAACTAAAGGAACACAGCTTATGAAAAATTACATACTGTAACAACAATAATAATACAGTTGTTGTTGTTGTTGTTCCCTAAGCTGCCTGGCCGAACAGCCCCGAGTCCCTGAGGAAGGCCATGGCCACGATCGGGCTTTCCCACAGAGCTCTCATTGAGTGTAGATTGTGTTGTTGGCGTAATTGGTTGTGTGAAATGCAGTCTTCTATGATGTGTTTAATGGTATGAGGTGCTGTGTTACATCCCGGGCAGGCGTCGACAACGGAGTCATCCAGTCTCTTCTGATAGCTCAGGAGAGCTGGATGGTGTCCGCATCTCAGCCTGGCCAGGTGGACTCTGTCCTCGCGAGGAAGGGAGGATTCGGAAGGATGGATTTCGGGAGGTCGTGCATGAAGCTGCGTGTTGTCTGTGAGTGAGTGGATGGATCGGTGAGAGATATGAGTATGGATGTGTTTCTGGAAGTTGGTTTGGGGTGGGCAGGGAGGGAGAGAGGACAATAATTGTGTGTGATACCATGTGCTGGGTGTTGTTTTGATATTTCTTGGTGTCTGTGGGTGTGTTGCCATGTAGTTTAGTGGGTGGTCTTGGTTTGTGGAGGCTGCTGCCAGGAATTGAGTGCCTCTCATGTCCAGATGGTCTTTGACTTTGAGGATTTTGGTTTCTTGATGTAGGTGATCTGTGGGTGCAGTAGCTGTGCAGCCTGTAATGATCTTCAGGGCTTTGTTTTGAATAGTCTGTAAGGTCTTATGATGTGTTTCAGCTAGGTTAGAAGCCCAGGCTGGGCTTGCGTATTCCATCACTGATCTTATGTATTGTTTATATACTGTGGTGGTAGTTTCTTTGTTGTGTCCAAATTTTGTGTGAGCAAGTGACCTGAGGGCGTTAAGTCTGGGTGTCAGTTTCTTTTTAATGTTTGTGATGTGCTGTTTGAATGTCATATGAGTATCATATGTTACTCCTAGGATTTTGGGTGTGTGTGTATGTGTTAGGGGTGTGTTGTTTATGGTGAGTTGAGGGATGTATTCGTGTTCTCCTGTCCAGCTTGTGAGCAGGGTTGCGGTGGATTTGGCTGGGGCTAGATTAAGTCTGTTTGTAGTGCACCAGCCATGTAGTGTGTTGAGATAGGGTTGAAGGAGATCTGTTGCTCTTTTTGGGTCATGGTGTGTGCATGTGAGTGTTATGTCATCTGCATAGGAGGCTAAGTTTATTTGGGGCGTATTGGGTGTAGTTATATCGTGCATGTACAGATTGAAGAGTGCGGGCGATAGGACGGATCCTTGTGGGACTCCGTTTGGAAAGTTTCTGATTTTAGATGACTGACCGGCAAAAGATACGTGTGCACATCTGCCTGCTAGGAAGTTGGCCAGTCACCTTTTTGTGTTGTTGTGCATGTTTGTGTTGTAGATTTTGTTTGTTAGGTTGTGGCGGGGGATGGCATCGAAGGCTTTACTAATGTCGAGTGTGGCTAATAGTGATCTGTGTGGTGGTCTAGCTGAGTTGATGCCGTCAAAAGCTCTTTGTGTAAGGTCTGTGAGAAGAGTGTTTGTGGAGTGCAGTGGCCTAAAGCCATGTTGTGCTGGAGCTAGGGGTAGGTCAGGTGTAATTAGTTGTAATACTAGGCGTTCCATGACTTTGGAGGGGGAGCAAAGAGTGTGATGGGGCGGTGCAAGGAGGGTAGCGTGGGGTCTTTGTCGGGTTTGGGGAATGTGATGATGATACCATGCTTCCAAATGTCTGGTATTGTGTTGTGTGAATAGCTGTAGTTTGATATGTTAGTGAGTGCTTGTATGCCTTGTGGTCCCAGGTGTCTGAGGTGTATGTTGCTTATGTTGTCTAGGCCACAGGCGGGTGAGTGCTTGAGATTTTTGATGATATGCTTTGTCTGGTGATTGGTGAAGGGTGTATAGTCAGGGTCTGTGGGGAATTGTCTCTTACGTCGGATGACACGTCGGTCGTCTTTGTGAGGTTTTAGGTGGCTGACATGTGAGAAGTGATTGATGAGAGTGTTTGCTTGTTGCTTACATGAAGGAGTAGAGTCTGTTGTTGTGATTGCAGCATGTGATTGTGTTGTGTTGCTGTTGGAAAGTGTGATGCTGTTTAGTGTTTTGTAGAGTTTTTTGGGGTTTGTTTTGTGATCAAGTTGTTGTTGTTGTTGTTGTGCCCCAAGCTGCCTGGCCGAACAGTCCCAAGGCCCCGAGCAATTCCAAGGCCATAACCGAGCGCCCCCACAGAACCCTCCCTGCCGACCACAATAAAGCCTGGGTGACCGAAGCCACTCCATGGCGGGGAGCTGAGGAGGGTGCAGAAACGCCCGGGAAACCAAAGCCCCACCCAGGGCCCTGTGCCCCTCAGCAATTATGAAGAGAAAGTTGAGGGACAAGGGAAAAATGTGACGCTTTGGCTTCCAATCTTGGTAGATTGGGAGGTCAATCCACGGAAAAGACGCCGTCACTTGAGATCTAGAAAATATATAAGTTAAAGGAACAGTCAGAGTAAGCTATGGGTATGGCAGAGATCGCTCAGTTCTCACTCTGATAGACCAGCCCATCACCACTGTGATCAAGTGTTTGTAGGAAGTTATTCCAATTTAGTTTTTGTTGTTCTTGTATTTTGTTGTTAGTTTGGGTGTTGAGTGCTTGAATTTGTTGTGTGATGTCTTGTGTGTGGGGTGCTGGGGAGTGTTTCAGTATGTCGCGTTGTCTGATGAGGTTTTGAATTTCTGGTGTGAAGTTGGGGTTGTGTCTTTTTCTGTTACCTCTTGGAATGTGTTTCTTGTCAGCGTTTTGGATAGTTTTATTGAGTATGTGTACAGCATTGTTGATGTTAGTGATGGGTGTACTGTTTAGAGTTGTGAAGTGTTGTTCTGTCTCATTTGTGAATGCTTCCCAGTTAGCTCTTTTATAATTGGTGTATGTGTGTTTGTGGCTAGCTGGGGTGAGTCTGGTTTTGGTGGTGATAATGATCGGGAGGTGGTCAGAGCCTAAGGTTCTGACCACCCTCCAGGATGTTGTGGGGGTGAGTTCTGGGGAGCAAAAGGTGATGTCTGGAGATGATGGGTTATAGAGGGCTTGGTGAGGAATATGGGTATGTTGATGGATGTCGTTAAGGATGATAAGGTTATCGGTTTGGTTTAATAATACAGTTCAGGTATAAAGGTGGTGTAACACGAGCGATTTTTCCGTCAATTTTTGATGAGCAAGTTTTTTCTCGTACTAATTTGAGGCTCTTTCGCAATGGAATAGGCAACTAGATCGAAGGTAGATTATGTTCCGCTAGTTTAATTCTTATTAAGCTTAAATTTTGAAGCTGCCAGACAACAATTGCCCGTAAAAATTGATGGAAAAATTGCTAGTGTGACACCAACTTAACAATAAATGTGCACCTTAGGCATAGCAGTGGTGAAGAGAGCATGTCTGTTGTGGCCAATGACAGTGTCGGCCCCCAGGAGAGGTACCAGTGTGGCCAGAGCTCTCAGACTCTCAGCCACCAGACCTTCACTACTGTCACGGATACCCAGTAATACCTCCGGCAACTGAAACCACAAATAGTTAAGGGGGGATGACCGTTTGTTTGGTCTATTAATTAATGTATTCATATATTTTTCTAGTTTCCTCCCTAGACCTCCATCAAGCTTAGAAAAAAAAACTCTAGACCTCCCTTCAAGATAAATTTGTACACTTTTCGGTAGAAAAATGTCCCAGCCAAAGGCCGGTTCCTCTTAAAATTGCAGGCTCGCTATCGCTCGTCAGGAAATAATCGACACCTAAATGACACGAAAGGTCTTAAAATTGACAACGAAATGGGGCGAAAGGCGTTAAAATCGCCAAACTAATGGGCCGAACGTCTTATAATCACAAAACTAGTGGGGCTAAACATTAGGGAGAAGGGGGTCCAGAAAAACGGTCTGCCTCCCCATAACAGATAGGCTTCAACCCATCTAGAACTTCTTCAGTACAATAACATAATAAGGGTAAACAAATCTAAACTACACTACAAGTCACTACAAACCCCTAATTTTTTAATCCTGGTGATTCAGAACTCTGGACTTTCGGAATAAATATCTGGTATAGACTTTACCTCTCTCTCTTCTGGATGAAGTTTGAAGACCGAGTTAAATGTCTAAACAATGGCATTCAGTCAAGATATTTGCCTCTCTGTGGCGATGAAATAAAATACTGTCTTCCTTCTTCCTTTATTTGGCAGCAGCAGATCAATAAAAACAGGGAACAATACAGAGGTTAAACTTAGGTTGGTAGTCTGACTTGCTCGGGGGTTTTCACCTGACTGACTCTCTCTCTCACTCACCCCGGTCCACTGACGTCACACCAGTCTAGAGTGGCAACTCATTCATACTGCCATCTACCGCAAATAAGCGCCAGCTCAACTACCAGACAAGCAGTTCCGAAATAACTTGAACACACACCACACGAATCACACCTTATACATGTAACCATACCATAACACAATATACTGTACATATAATACACACACTAACACTCTCTTTTGGAGAAACTGAGAAAGATGGAAGTTAATGTCTGGACACTTGATATCCAGTTCGAACTATCACCCAGTCCTTTTGGACAATGATGGAATGACCAAAATAAAAGTCTGAAAAAGTCAGAAATCTTGTACATTACTTTCAGACAGGGTCCCTCCACCCCCTCTGATTAGTCTGAAAGACAAGAGGTTTAACTCCATACAAATAAATTATACCGTAATGTAAAACTTAGCACAATATAATGGCAAAAGAAAAAATGAATATCACTATGTGGAAATAACGATTAAGCAAAATAATGTTTTTAAATAATAGAACACAAAACCAGAATATCACTATCACTTACGTTTTTATAAGAAGCAAGTTCTTGAAAAGGCGGCCGCGCCAGCCAGGAAAGAGGCCCTAAAACTTGGTGAGGGAGCAGTGCGTGAGGGTGCCAGTGAGGCTGAGCGTGAGGGTGAAGTTGACCCGCCATTGTCTTCCTTATCTACCCACGCCACTCAAGTTGCCCCAGGCGCCCGCCATTCTTCCCCACCACTACCAGCACTGCCTAGGGTTGAGGACCCCCCACTTTCGCCCTATTTACCCCCTATTTCCCCCGAGAGGAGACATACTACTACAGAAAAGGGAAAAGGGAGAAAATATGTGAAAAAAGGAGCTACAAGTAGGCGCTCTTTGTTCGAGGCTCCCGCGGCTTCCACCCCTGCCGGTCCCAGCCATACGCCCCCGCAACTTTCCCCAGGGTCCACCCCACCTCTCCAGCCTACAACAGAGGTTCCTGAACCAACAGAGGTTCCTGACGATGTATTTGACCTCGCATCCATACCTGCACCTACAGACACTGAACCAGTGCTGTCTACGACTCGTCGTAGGCCAAGGAGCCCCGAACCTCTGCATGAAGATGACAGAGCCTCACCTGCCACTCCTTCCCCACCTCGCCGACCTACACGCCGCCCACGCATCATTCGTTCCCCGCGAGATTATGAGAGGGGGTCTGAAGATGAAGGGCACCTCACAGATGACTCTGGCCATGATTACCTGGGTCCACCGTCAGGGCAAGATGACGGCTCTGACGACAACGACGATGACTTTATGGACATCGACGACCCTCAACCCAGACGCTTGGCCCAGGGCCGTCGTGCTCCTGGCCGCCGGGCTGGGCCTGGGCGCCGTCGCGCTCCTGGCCGCCCTAGGGTGCGCGCCGCCAAAGTTCGTGGGCGTGCTGCCCCAGCTGCAGCTCCTCGTCAGCGTCGCCAGCAGGACCCATTTTATATTTTCAACTGGCAGGATGTGGCTGCTGATGAAGTGAATGACCCTGATGTAACCCCTTTTGATGAGGTACAGGAGGGTTCAGGAGTTACCCCAAGTTTTCCCGCAGGCTCCAATGCTCCACCACATGAGCTTTTTGAGGCATTTTTTTATAAGGAGGTTACTGAGTTTGTCATAGAAGAGACAAACAAGCACCACCAAATCCAGGTGAACTTTTTTGGCAAGGTGACCAAGGGCCACATGAAGCGGTGGACCCCAGTGACTCATCCCGAGTTCATGGTGTTCCTGGCAATCACCATGCTAATGCCTCATGTAAAGAAGCACAGGTTGGCTGACTATTGGATCACCAAAGATCTGATATCCACCCCTGCCTTCGGGAAATACATCTCTCGGGACCGGTACCTCGACATCCTCGGAGCGCTCCATCTTGTCACCAACACCGACATGCATCTCTCTGACAAGCTGTGGAAGATTAGGACGTTGTACGAGATGATGCGAGAACGTTTCACGTCATACTTCACGCCCTTCTGCAACGTCTGTATTGACGAGTCTCTTGTGCTGTTCCGGGGAAAGCTGAGCTTCAGGAAGTACATCCCCTCAAAGAGACATCGCTTTGGTATAAAGTTCTTTGTGCTGTGCGATTGCCAAACTGGCTATGTCCTGGACTTCCTGGTCTACAGCGGGAAGGAAGGGGACGTGGAAATAGACCCCCTCATTGGCTTTGGCGGAGCAGTGGTTCAAGCCATGATGAACCGGTACTTCGAGAAGAATCACGTCCTCTACACGGACAACTACTACACGTCCCCCACTCTCTCAAAGTACCTCCATCAGCGCAAGACGGGGACTGTAGGCACAGTTAGAGCGAAAAGGAAGGGCATGCCAACTTTCCCTCCTAAAACCAAGAAAGGCGATGTCTTCAAGAAGAAGTCGGGACCCATTCTGGCTATCCACTGGCATGACCAGCGGAAGGTCAACCTCCTGAGCACCGTCCACAAGGGGGAAATGGTTGAGACTGGCAAGGTGGATCGCCGCACCCAAGTCAGGGTGACCAAGCCCGATGCTGTAATGGACTACAACATAAATATGAGGCTGGTGGACAAGTCCGACATGCAGATAGGCTTCATCGACTGTCTGCGTACCTCGTGCAGATGGTACAAAAAGTTCTTTCTGCACATGGTAGACATGTCAATGCTGAATGCCTACAATATCTACAGGCTTCGGAATCCGCGCACACCCAGGAAGTTCAGTAGCCTGCGGAGGTTCCAAAAACAGGTGTTGGTGGAGCTCCTGGACAGGTATGCTACGCCACAGAGGGCAGTGGCACAACCTGGGCGCCCCGTTCAGGACCGCATGCAGTGTGCACAGTATCTAAATGTGCACAAGCTCGGTTACCTGCCTCTGGAACGAGATGGAGTCACCATTAGCAGAAGGCGGTGCCATGTCTGCTGGAACAGCCAGGTGAGGCCGAGGAAGCAGAAAAAGACCACCATGCAGTATGTGGAGTGCCAGGTGTCACTATGTGCTATACCGTGCTTTGCTGAGTACCACACCAAGCAGGAGTACTAACTAATAATCATAGTGAAAGTACCAAAGACTGACAATATGTATGTATATAGGCAACAAGTGGAAATAAAACAATGTATTGTGATAAAAAAGTCATGTATTATGAACAAATATATAAATAAGTGAAAAAAGACAATAAATTGTATATAAAACGTTTACAAAGCATATAACTAAGTGAAAGTGACACATGACATAATATTAGATGGCCAAAGTATAATAAACACCTGTGATAACGAATAATCAGTGCCTAATATAACAATAACCTACCTCAATTACTAATAAAATGTACCGTATCAAGTGAAAATGAGCATTATCAGTGACAGTGACACTCTCTCAAGCATATTTACCAAAGTGAAAGTGACACACGAAGTAATATTAGATGGCCAAAGTATAATAAACACCTGTGATAACGAATAATCACTGCCTAATATAACAATAACCTACCTCAATTACTAATAAAATGTACCGTATCAAGTGAAAATGAGCATTATCAGTGACAGTGACACACTCTCAAGCATATTTACCAAAGTGAAAGTGACACACGAAGTAATATTAGATGGCCAAAGTATAATGAACACCTGTGATAACGAATAATCACTGCCTAATATAACAATAACCTACCTACCTCAATTACTAATAAAATGTACCGTATCAAGTGAAAATGAGCATTATCAGTGACAGTGACACTCTCTCAAGCATATTTACCAAAGTGAAAGTGACACACGAACTAATATTAGATGGCCAAAGTATAATAAACACCTGTGATAACGAATAATCAGTGCGTAATATAACAATAACCAGCCTCAATTAATCATAAAAACTACGGTATCGAGTGAAAATGTGAAATATTAGTGACAATGATAGCCTAATACACATATTTTATATAATTGGACTCCAAATAACTATAATAACATCACTATCAATAAATAAAATCGCCTCCGGGAGGTAAAAACTCTGGCGCGACGAGTGGCTAAGTGCGCAGTAGGTTAGCCAAGCCGGGGCCTGGGCCAAGGCGACGCATCCGAACGCGGGAAGATTTTCCCGCATAAAAATCACTCCACTTCCCGCGCTCGCCATTATGCAATCACTTGGGCTAGAGACCTCTACTCAACGGCATTCTACACATGAAGGTTTGTGCAACATTTTTTTTTTTTTTTTATAACTTTGTGTCATGTATTTCAGGAGTAACAGGTGAATCAACATGGACCAAAATTCCTCAAAACCCCCGGTCACAGAGTACAGTCACGATCTACCCTAGCCGGGGTTGGAGGGTTAAACTGTCTTCGTGGCGCAATGCATAAGTGTGTTGATTTTCGGTGTGAGCGTCCTGGGTTCGAATCCCCGGACTGCCACATGTGTTTGTTAATTTCATTAATCGAGTTTAGGAGTAAACTTGGTTGGTGGAGAGAACATAATAATTATCAATATTACTCCTCGGGAAAGGAAAATGTGTTATGTAAAAATCAAAATCATCAAATTTGTGATATACTTTAAGTGTGCACTGTTCATTATCAATCTGTATAGGAGGCTAGGAATCCTCCTCTCCTTGTAAAATTCTCCTACTCAACGAGACAGAGAAAGGGTCGAGGGAACGCGAAAGTGGTCCCGGACCCAAAGAATTGGAACTTTAAATGTTGTTTCTGCTGTTCAGACTCTGTCTCGAGTCGGCCACCCCCAGCAATGGGGTATGTGCCTGAGTATATACTGATACTACTATATACTTTATATATCAATAACATTTTCAACTTTATCATCAATGTTTCCTTGTGTGAGGGGGATGGAATTTGGATAAATTAATTTAACCCCTACTGTACCGGAGGATACAGTAATAAAAGTCCCCCCAAGTCCCAAGCAATGTGGCCAAAATGGCAGATAGAAGAAGTTTCCACCTCAAGAGATGAAGGAAGACTGGCTTTCTCAGCCTTCAGTGGGTTTTATATAAGCTGAGAAGTGTTGCCATATCGAGAGCAGTGCTCAAACGGTCGTGGTACCAGGCACAACCTGGTACAGGCAGTGAGGCAGTTAAAAGGAAAGTACTGTACATTACTGACGGCTCCTAGCCATTGCTGGGACTGGGGAGTGACTTATTTACTGATGACTAGTAGCCGTTGCTGGGATTGGACGGGTTAATGATGTGATCAAAATCCAACATATTACAAACCAGAATATCATCGATACATCTACTATTATTACTTAACACCTCTTACTTATATCAGTCTTTTATTAAACAATGCGCCCAAGCATTAAATGCGTTGTTGTTGTTGTTGTTGTTGTTGTTGTTGTCGTTCCCTAGGCTGCCTTGGCCGTACACCCCCTGTCATTAAATGTGTTATACCAGTGTATGGATACACTGGCATTAACCCATACTTTACCAGAGGGTATTACCATAAATGTACCCTCCAGTACCAGGCAATGTGGCCAAAATGGCTTCAGAGTCGAGAGATAACACCCTTCCACCTCAAAAGATGGAGGAATACTGACCCTCCTAGCCTGTGGGAGCTTGAATATAAGCTGAGAAGTGTTGTCAAGGTCTCAGAGCAGTGCGTACAAGTTGTGTAACCAGTGATCTTCTGATCACTGTCTGATACAGGCCACCTGTCTATCACCTACCACACCTTCCCACTCTGAACCTGTTTTGGTGACTAAATGGCATTACGATAGGGCAGACTGGGAGGGTCTTGAAGGTTTCTTTATTGATATTCCCTGGACCTCTTTCTTTTCTAATGATGCACACTCCACCTTGAGCCACATACAAGATTTTGTAAAAATTGGAATGGAAACATTTATTCCTCATCAAAAGTACAGTAAAAGATCTAATTCACCTAAATGGTTTGACCATAATTGTGCTAGAGTAACTGAACAAAAAGCAATAGCCTACAATGCATACACAAGATCAAAAACACATGAAGCCTTTAATTACTTTAGAAACATCAGAAATCATGCCAAAACTGTATTAAACCTAACTAAATCAAACTTCCTCCACAAGCAGGCAAATAAACTTCTAAATAATCCAAATGATAACAAAATATTTTGGTCTACTCTTAACTCATTTAAATCCAACTTCACTACTGCTTCATCCATTTCACCATTAAAATCTCCGACTGGCAATCTTGTAAGTGACCCACGAGGTAAAGCTAACCTTCTTGCAGATATTTTCTCCACCAACTCAACCTTAGATGAAATAAATCAAGATGTCCCTGTACTTAATTTTAATTCGCCTGATATTCCCTCACTTAAGATCCACACCAGACATGTCAAAACTATTTTGCAGAATCTCTCAGTAGATAAGGCTCCTGGTCCAGATGCAATTCCTCCAATAGTACTTAAGAATTACTCCTTGGTGCTCGCTCCTGTATTGGAATTTTTTTTCCGTCTGTGTACTCATACCTCATGCTTCCCAGTACCCTGGAAAGAAGCAAACATCCATCCAGTTCCTAAAAAAGGTGCCTCTTCAGATCCATCAAACTACAGACCAATAGCTATAACTTCCACTCTTGGTAAAGTCTTTGAAATTATATTAAATAATCACATAATTAAGCATCTTGAGAATAATAAATTAATCAGTGATAGGCAATATGGTTTTAGACGATGTCGATCAACTGCAGACATGCTTTGCCTTCTTACGCATCAAATCAACCAAGCTACAGACCAACATGGTGAAACACATACAATAGCACTGGATATATCAAAGGCATTTGATAGAGTCTGGCATCAATCCTTATTGTCGAAGATGTCACACTACGGCCTTGCATCATTAGTTCCACTAATTTCTTCTTATCTTCATAACAGAAAAATACGTGTAATGGTAGATGGCCTTTATTCTCAATTTCACTCAATAAATGCTGGTGTTCCCCAGGGATCAGTTTTGGCCCCAATTCTGTTCCTCATTCATATCAATGATCTCATATCTACCACTCATAATCCAATACATTCCTATGCAGATGACTCAACACTCCACAGTTCCTTCACATTTACCAATTCTTTCACTCAACCCGAATTATAAATTCAAAAATCTATCTATCTATCTATTGCCTGACGCCGCGATCCCCGAAGGGGTGGCCACGAACGAACCGCCCCCATGCACCTCTGTCCCCAGTCAGTCGACGCCCCTCCCCCCAACCAGCACCACCTTCGCTCATGTACTTCCTCACTCCATCCTTCCACCTCATATTCGGTCTACCTCTCCCCCTCTGTCCCTCCACCTCGCTCTCATACACCCTCTTAGTCATTCTCTCGCTTTCCATACGTTCCATATGGCCGAACCATCTCAAGTTGTTCCTTTTCACACTTTCCAGCACATCTACCTCCACACCACACCTCCTTCTTACTTCCTCATTAGTCTGTCTATCCCTCCATGTAACTCCGCACGCACTCCTTAAGTAATTCATTTCCACTGCTCTCACTCTTGGTCTGAGTCTCTCAACCAACGTCCATGCTTCGCTTCCGTAAGTCAGTGTCGGGATTACCACACTGTCATGCAAGGACTTCTTCACTTCCATACTGACCACCCTATTTCTTGTTACTGCTTTTAGCGTTCCTACAACCCTCTTCCCCTGTTGTACCCTCTCCCGCACCTCTTCATCCATAGTCCCATCTTTACTCAACACACTGCCCAGATACTTAAAAGAGTTGACGATCTCCATAGCCTGACCGTTCAGCTTCACCTCACACTCTGTGACTTCACCCCTTTCGAAGACCATAACCTTGCTCTTCCCCGTATTTACCTTCAAATTCCGTTTTTCGCACACTGTTCCAAACTCATTTACCAGACCCTGCAACTCCCATTCATTATCACTCATCAGAACTGTATCATCCGCAAACAGCAGTATAGGTAGCTTCCACTCAATTCCCTCCCTTTTCAGCGATACACCAACATCCACTGCTCTTGATAGTATTTCTTTCATAACTCCATCCATATATACAGTAAACAACCACGGGGACATCACACACCCCTGTTTCAAACCAACATTCAGGTCAAAGAACTCGCTCTGCTCACTCTCCACACGTACTGCCGCCTTTGCACCCTCATACATGCTCTTCACTGCTTTCAGCAACTTGCCCTCTACTCCGTATATTCTAAGTACTTTCCACAAACCTTCTCTATCCACTCTGTCATAGGCCTTCTCCAAGTCCATAAAGGCAACATACACCTTTTGTTTCTTCTCCAGATACTTCTCCACAACACAATTCAGGGTAAAAATCTGATCTACACATCCTCTTCCCTTCCTAAAACCTCCCTGCTCGTCGCCTATCCATTTCTCCGTTCTCACTCTCACTCTCTCAATCACTACCCTACTGTATACCTTCCCTACTACGCTTAGAAGACATATTCCTCGGTGGTTACCACACACTCCTCTTTCCCCTTTGCCCTTATATAGGGGGACTATTATGCCAGTCTTCCAGTCATCGGGTGCACTCCCCTTCTCCCATGCTAGTTTGCACATTTTCCATGCCCATTCTATCACTATCTCACCACCATACCTCAACATTTCCCCACACACTCCATCTGTTCCTGGTGCTTTCCCCAACTTCACTCTTTTCATGGCTTCCCACACTTCTGACCTCCTGATCCCCACCTCCTCCTCCACTACTTCTCTTCTTCTCCCTCCCATACCATATCCAGCTATGTTTGCTGGCTCTTCATTCCTTTCATTTAGCAACTCACTGAAGTTCAAAAATAAACACTGCAATTTCTCTGAACCAGGACCTTTCTAGAATTAATGGATGGGGACAAAAGAATCTAGTTTCCTTTAATGCACAGAAAACCAAGTACATTCAATTTTCTAACCGACAGAATCTCACTGACTCCCATATATTTTTTAATGATGTAAATATTCCCACTTCCCCTAGTATTGACATTCTCGGTGTAACATTAACTACTAACTTGAGCTGGACACATTATGTTAGAAGCATTGCTAAGAATGCCTCTAAAAAACTGGGACTCCTGTACAGAGTTCGAGAATTCTTCACTGACGAGCAGTTGGCCGTGATATATAAAAGTCATGTGCGTTCTCAGATGGATTACTGTTCACCTCTGTGGGGTGGAAGTGGAGTGGTTGCATTGAGGCAGTTGGACAAAATTCAAAATAAAGCTATTAGATTAATCAATAACCCTGCAATCACACAGGACCTTCCTACATTATCCATACGAAGAAACGTTGCATCCCTTGCATTATTCTACAGATATTTTCACAGCAATTGTTCCGAGGAACTTGCTTCAATTGTGCCGCCTCTCCACATCTTTCCCCGTAGAACTATGGCAGCTGAGAGCGCCCATGAATTTACACTTTCTCCTCCACAATGCAGAACTTCTGCTTATCAGAATTCATTTATCCCCAGAGCTACTACTCTTTGGAATTCACTTCCCTCGAATTGCTTTCCACAAACTTACAATCTACAAATGTTTAAATCCAGTTGTTACAAACATTTTATGAATGGAGGATGCCTTTAGGCACATGGACCTTTTTGTTTTATCTGTGTTTTTCCTTCCTCCGTTCATTGTCTCTTTTAAAAAAAAAAAAAAAAAAAAAAAAAAAAAAAAAAAAAAGGTACGGGCAGTCACGAGGACAGCATATTATGGACTAACGGTGTCCGTCGCTGGTACTGACGAGTGACTTTTGTATTGTCGGCCAACGTACGTCGCTGGTACAGTAGGTGTTAAATGTGTTATACCAGTGTATGGATAATATACTGTCGATATATCTGTCGATGTTGGGTGCACCATGGAAGTAAGCGCTGTAGTAGAATAAAATGACCCCTGCCAAAGGATAAGTCAGAAATTGAGAAATTTGTGGAAGGGCAAGCTTGTGTTAAATGATGATCCTGTGGCTGTAAATTTTGGAAATGAGTCATTGGAGCTGGTGGACAAGTTTTGTTGCCTAGGAGATACCATCTCTGCCGGTGGTGGGGCCGAGGCTGCCACTGTCGCTAGAATTAGATGTACTGTAGCTGGAGGAAGTTCAAAGAACTGCTGCCAATTCTGACCATGAAAAGAATGCCTCTCCCCCCGTAAGGGAAAGGTGTATGCCTTATGTGTTAGAAGTGCAATGATGTATGCCTCAGAAACATGGGCCGTTAAAGTAGAGGATGTCAACAGAATGGAAAGTAATGAGATGAGAATGGTGAGATGGATGTGTGAGGCCAAACTGCAGGATAAAATAACAAATGATGAGCTGAGGAGACGCTAGGTATAAAGAGTAATAGCGAGGAGATGCGTACAAGTAGACTGGGATTGTATGGGCATGTGGAAAGAATGGATGAAAAAAATTTGGTGAAAAGATGCAGGTGTGTGATTGCAAAATTCTCTAGCAGAGTAAGGGACGAGGGAACGCAAAAGTGGTCCTGGACCCTGAGAATTAGAACCCTTGAATGTTATTGCTGTTCGGGCTCTGTCTCGAATCGGCCACCTCCAGCAATGGGGTATATGCCTGGGTATGTGCCTGAGTATATACATACATACATACATACAGTGTGATAGTGGAGGGAGCTGCACCAAGGGGTGGACCGAGGAAGACCTGGGATCGGACTATACGTGCCGATCTCGAATAAAAAAAACTTGACAAGTGAAGCAGCCCTTAACAGGGTTGCCTGGAACGCCGCCATTAGGACAAGAGACAAACTGCACGTATGTGTGGAGCACTCAGTCTTAAAATGTTATGTATGTATGTATGTATGTATGTACTTATAACATACATACATACATACGGGTTTAAAGACCGCAACCGTCCACAGTGAATGTGGCTTCCATGGTACAATCACAGTACTGCACACAGTGCACAGTAATCATAACATCATCACTACTACTATATAATGAAATACTGTACATGGGAAATCCCTATGGGCAATTGTTTAAGGATCGCACTGTATATATATACTGTACAGTACATACATACATATATACACAAATTTAAAGAATAGATGCTCCACACGAAGTGCGGTTCCGGTCTCATGTCCTAATGGGAGCGTTCCAGGCAGCCCTAATCAGAGCTGCATCACTTGTCAGGTTCTTCGATTCAAGATCAGACTGCAAGGTCTGATCCCACGTCTTTCTTGGTCTGCTTCTTGGTGCAGCTCCCTCTCTTGATGCAATGCTCTGGCATTGTCGCCGAGATGATTAAAGCCTCAGGTGACATAGGAGTGAGACTGGTCACTGAGCTAATAAACTCCATTATTACAGAGGAGAGAATCCCAGAAATTGGCATAAAATTGTAATAGTGAACTTATATAAGGGTAGGGGATATTCGTTAGATAGGGGAAATTATAGGGGCCTGAAAATGCTTGATCAAGTCATGAAAGTCTGTGAGAATCTTTGAAGGTATGATTAGGGAAAGCATCTCTATTGATAATATGCAGTTCGATTTTATGCCACGACGTGGTACTCATCGATGCTATCTTCAAAGTCAAGCAGCTGCAAGAAAGATTTTTACTTAACCCTCCTCGCCCGGCTGAACTCGATAGCTCCATATCTTTCCCTGTGTCGCATGGCTATGCTCAATAGCTCCATTGCATGATTTCATGGCTTAAAGCCATTTAAAACCACACTAGAGAAAGATTTGTTGTCTTAACGGATGGTCTGTATAACCAGCATGAACAAAAACACAGCCAGTCACTCACCTGAATCTTGCTTGCTTGCAGGCCTAACGCAAGCTTGTATTACAAGGTATGAGTATGACCTACATTACATTATTCCAAAAAAGGAAATCATAAATGTAATGTTGGTAGAAACTACTTCTAGAGCAAGTGTGTTGTTATAATTAAGAGCGACCAAGCAGCACATTACTGCTCACTTCCTGAACGAGTGTGTTGCAAGGTATACAAGTGACACATTATCAACCAAACAATACAATCACACATTACTGACCACTTCCTGAGTGAGTGTGCTGTGAGGTATAAGAGTGACACATATTATCCACCAAACAATACAAACACACATTACTGACCACTTCCTGGGCGAGTGTGCTGTGAGGTATGAGGTTAACATAGTGTGGTAGGTGTGTGAGGAGGAGGCAGCGGACTGTAGCGTCGTGTTCACCAAACAGTCTCACCACCTGGGGTACAATGTCTCGCTGGAACACTTCACTGCTAAACAATCCACCGTTCTCTCCTGTGGAATACAATTAAGAAAATAATTACTAATTGTTCACACTTTGAATATTGCTCAGTTTATTTTTACATTTTTTATTTACAGTTTAGGTAGACCCTATGCGAGTTAAAATATTAATGGAAATACTTTTACCACTCAAGCTCGGTAAAATTGTCTAGTGTTGTAGGTATATACTCTGGCACCTTCCCCAGTTTTCCTTTTTTTTTCTTTCTTTTTTTTCTTTTCTTTTTTGTGGGGGTGGCCGACTCGAGACAGAGCCCGAACAGGGACATCACAACATATCACAAAATCTTACACACATCTAGGTCGCCCAGGAGAAATACCCAGAGACCCAGGCCCATTTGGGGTCGCCAGCAAAAGATTCCCAGGTCCCAGATCCCCCGGAGAGGCGCCGATTTCCGTAGGCAGACCCGCAGCGAAGCTTTACCACAAATTTTAGTGACTGCTCTCTGGATTCTTTCTAACTTGTGAATATGCTTCTTTAGATGCGGGGACCACACCACTGCTGCATACTCCAATCTTGGTCTAATCATACTCTTCATAATTTTCGCTACCATGGTCTCATCCAAATAGTTCAGAGCAAATTATACAAGATAATTTGTCGCCAGAGAAACATATTAACAAGCTCTTTAGCGGAATGTATGCAATGGCCGGGAATATGAAAGTTGCTCTGAACTATTTGGATGAGACCATGGTAGCGAAAATTATGAAGAGTATGATTAGACCAAGATTGGAGTATGCAGCAGTGGTGTGGTCCCCGCATCTAAAGAAGCATATTCACAAGTTAGAAAGAATCCAGAGAGCAGTCACTAGATTGGTTCCAAGTCTCAGAGAACTGCCATATGAAGGGAGGCTAGACAAATTAAATCTACCGAGTCTAAAAGAGAGGAGAGAGAGGGGAGACATGATAATGATGTACAAATGTACCCGGGGGCTGGAGAGGCTGGATAGGGAGGATATATTAATTATGGATACAGGAATAACTAGAGGCCACAGCTACAAAGTAAAAAGACCTACCTGCAAGAACGATATCAGGAAGTTTAGCTTCCCCTATAGATGTATTGACAAATGGAATGGGCTGGAGGAGGAGGTGGTAGGGGCAAGGAACATCCATATTTTCAAGAAAAAATTGGATAAAAAGTAGACTGAGAGACGGGACAACACGAGCTTAGCTCAACTCCTGTAAACTACAATTAGGTAAAATACAATTAGGTAAATACCACAATTCCACCCACCATGTTTCCAGGCGCACCCTTCATTACCACCGGCTCCCCGGGCCAGGCGCCTGATGGACTACTATCTAGTCCAACTGGCGCATGACCCTCTCTCCCAAACGACCGCGTTTACACTCATCTATTCACAAGCATTCTCCATTCATTCCTGTTTATTACCACTTCCTTTGCCTGATCTATAGTCATTCCTATATCATCTAAAGCTTGTCTTACAGTCTCTCCATCTCAATGGGGGTCTTCCTGCCCTTCTATCTCCCCTTGTATCTGACTCACATATTCTCTTTGTAAGCCTTTCATCTTCCATTCGTTCAACATGACCATACCAGCTCAGCACCCTCCTGTCCACTCTGGCTGACAAATGTTCCTGCTGCCTGCCCCACTCTCCTACGTATCTCTTCATTCCTCAATCTGTCTCTACGAGTAACTCCATACATACTCCTCAAACAGCTCATCTCCATCACATCCAGCTTTCTTCTCTCCTTTTCCTTCAGAGCCCATGTCTCAGCCCCATACATCACTGTTGGCACAACAATTCCTTGATACATTACACTTTTTACTTTCATTCCGAGATTTCTCGTCTTCCACATACAGTACTTCCCATTGCTCCAAAAACCTTCCTTCCTTCACACACTCTCTGTTTTACCTCCATTTCCATACCTCCACTCCTGCTTATCGTTCCTCCTAGATATTTAAAACGCTCTACTTGTTCCAATATTTCCCCATCCAGCCTCACATCTAGATTCACCTTACGATCACCCCTGTATTACACACCATTACTTTATTTTTATTGATGTTCACCTTCAGTTTCCTCCTCCCACAAACCCCACCAAACTCTTTGACTACCCGCTGCAATTTCTCCTCAGAATCCGCCACCAACGCTGTGTCATCAGCGAACAGCAACTGATTCAACTCCCAATCTCTACTATTCTTTCCTACTAAACCCAATCCTCTTCCCATAGTTCTCATTTTCACCTGCCTCACCACACCATCCATAAACATATTAAACAGCCATGGTGACAATACGCAACCCTGTCGCAAACCTACCTTTACCTCAAAGCATTCACTCAACTCACCATTTCCTACTCTAACACATGCTCTGCTCCCTTCATAAAAACTCTTAACTGCTTCCAACAAATTTCCTCCAATTTCATAAATCCTTAACACCTTCCACATTGCTTCACGATCCACACGATCATACGCTTTTTTCAAATCCATAAAAGCCAAAAATATCTCCTTATGCTTCTCTAAATACTTCTTGCATAACTGTCTTACTGCAAACATCGGAACCCTCTTCGCCTCCTAAAACCGCACTGTTCTTCTCCTATTGCAACTTCCGTACACTTTATTATACTCTCTATCAACACCCTGCCATACAGCTTTCCAACCACTGATAGTAAATTAATAGCTCTATAACTTGAACACTCCTGCCGATCTCCATTCCCCTTGTACTGATGTTAACTGATGACTGCTTCATGGTTTATTACAGCTTCACTGTTCAATCCTATAATTCTGAGATGGTAATGCATGTCTTTGCTACATACAGTACAGTCCGTCTCCTTAGTAGGTGTCTATATGGGCGACAAGCGACCTCATGTGATGCGAATTCACAATACATAACCTTAAGGGAAAACTTACTTATTGCGGACAGCCCCTCAGGAACTCCAATTGTTTTCCCTCTCCCCTTCATGTTGAACAGAAATAATTGTTATTTGGTACCTTTTCTATCTGAGAATATTTTTTAGTACAATGGAAGTGTAAAAAAAAGAAAAAAACAAAAAAAAGGAAAGTCCTACAAATGCATAACTAAACAAATCGACAGAGTCAATAAAATCAATTCCCTGAAAGTTATGAGTGTGGTTACAACCGTGGACAAATTTGCCCTTCACCCCAATGACCGTGGGAATTTTCCGCCCTTTTTTTATGGGCCGTGGCATGGTTGGTAGCGTGTCTGGCTGCTGATTGGAGGGTCGGTAGTTCGATCCCAGGCCGTGCCATTGATAGATGTTAAGAGTTTGGACAGCTCGGTCTAGCGATTCCAGCAATTGTCCTGTTAAGTCCCTGTACCAAGGGCGCAACCTAGCCCTGTTAATCAAGGGAGTGCACGGCTGGAGGGTCGGTAGTTCGATCCCAGGCTGTGCCATTGGTAGATGTTAAGAGTTTGGAGAGCTCGGTCTAGCGATTCACAGCAATTGTCCTGTTAAGTCCCTGTACCAAAGTCGCAACCTAGCCCTGTTATTCAAGGGAGTGTACATCATTAAAAACTGCTTTCCCATGGCGGTAGCCATACCCACCACATATCAGGGAATAGATTTTATCGACTCTCTGTGATATAATTTTGTTATGTGTAACTAGGATATAAAATTCTTTATTCCATTGCATTATAATTTATTCACAGATTAAATTATAAAGAGACTTAACAACAATTATTTCTATTCATAAATATGGGAGGTAAGAGGTCGTAAAATGATCACTACTGTACAGTGGGATCACCTATCTCGATGGGTATTTGGACCGAAAAAAGCAATCGAGATTCGAAATATCGAGATGCGAAGTTAACTTCTTATGGGGAAAAATACAACAGGGACCAGCGAGTCGGCAAGTAACCCACATCAAATCTAACAATCACCACTTTTGACCCCGTAACTTGTACTTACGATCACCAACCAGCTGTGTTAACCCCCTTTTTGCTCAATCTGGATCAATATGTGTATCTTATCTTACATTTTCTTACTTACAGTAGATCCTCTGGGAAAAGGCAAACTAAGCCTGTGTATCCAGCTCAGTACCAGTACTTGCACTGCTGCGGTCGTTCACGGTGTTGGCGGCGGCGGTAGCAGACACAACACTTTTACTATTCTGTATTTTTGTTTTATAATCAAACTTCAAATCTTGTCTTCCCCATGCTTTATCAAGATTACTTTCAAACTCCCTTATTGATTCGGAATCGACTACATACTGGGGCAGTGCATTCCACTCATTTACCACTCTATCACAAAATGAGTTTTTTGCCTTCTCAAGCCTATTTCTTTCTTTGTAAATTTTCTTAGAGTGTCCTCTCGTTCTTGTTCCCTCCCGCATCAAGAAGATACCTTCACACACATCCTCATCGTACTTTCCTGACACTATCTTAAAAGTCTCTATCATATCCCCTCTCTTTCTCCTATATGCCAGTGTCGGAAGCCCCAGTGTCCTCAACCTCTGCTCATAGCCCGCGTTCTTCAACGTTGGTACCAGCTCCCTAACCCTTCAGCTACAACTACATCTACAATATTCCATGTAATTGATCAATAAAACAAAGCATCTTCACTTGAACAAAAACAAAAGTCGACTGGTTTAATGAACAACCGGACACCATCAGAATGCCTAGTCCTATTAACGGAAACCATGACCCAAATCTGTAGCCACCACATACCAGGAAGACAAACAAGACGAAGAAGCAAACAAGAACGGGAAAGAAGGAAGCTGTACAGAAGAAGAAAATTACTAACACAAAGACGCACACAACAAAGTCTACAGGAAAGACAAAAGATCCAAATAGATAAGAGAAATTGTGGAAATCGAACAACGACTAAGAATCTCCTATGAGCTACAACAAATAGAAGAGGAGAGCAAAGCTATTGCAAGCATAAAGGAAAACTCCAAGTACTTCTTTTCATACGCTAAACATAAAACTAAAACCACATCAAACATCGGCCCACTAAGTAAAGATGATGAGTCATTCACAGGGGACAAAAAGGAAATGAGTGAACTATTACGTCTACAGTATGAAAAAGCCTTCAGTAAGCCTGACGAAACAAAAGCAATCAGAGACCAAAATTAATTTTTCATGAATAATCCCCCCACGGAAACCCCCCAGATTCTGGACATTAATTTCGGACCAAAAGATATAGCAGAAGCCATCGCCAACATGCCATCCCACTCGGCACCAGGCCCGGACTCGTGGAGTTCAATCCTAATAAAGAAATGTAAGGAAAACCTCTCAAAACCCCTGGCTATAATGTGGAGAAGGAGTCTAGACACTGGAGAAATACCGGATAGTTTGAAAAACGCAATAATTGCCCCTTTGCATAAAGGAGGGAGTAAAGCACTACCAAAAAACTATCGCCCAGTAGCTCTGACTTCCCACATCATTAACATTTTTGAGCGAGTCTTGCGAGGCAAAATCTCAACATTTATGGAAAAAATGAACTACACAACACTGGTCAACATGGGTTCAGAGCAGGAAGATCATGTCTCTCGCAACTATTGGAACACTACGACAGAATTCTTAAATCCCTAGAAGAAAAGAAAAACGTGGACGTCATCTACACCGATTTTGCTAAGGCATTTGATAAATGTGATCACTGTATTATTGCACACAAACTTAAAGCAAAAGGGATAACAGGTAAAATCGGAAGGTGGATATACAACTTCCTCGTGAACCGAAAACAATCAGTAGCAGTAAGCCAAGTAACATCTGAGCCTTCAGACGTCAAAAGCTCAGTTCCCCAAGGAACAGTACTAGCGCCCCTTCTTTTCCTCATTCTAATAAGTGACATAGATGCCAACACAAGACACAGTACAGTATCCTCCTTTGCGGATGACACGAAACTGAGTATGATAGTAAAGACACAGGAAGACACGGGCCGTCTGCAAGAGGACATAAATAAGGTGTTCCAGTGGACCAGGGAAAATAACATGCAATTTAACCCTTAACTAGCGGCGCGCGACTTATGTCGAGTTAAAAAAACTGGCAAAAAACGGGTGAAAAAAGGGTGAAAATCAAGTGAAAATGGGTGGGATAGTAATGATCCATACGTCCGACATCTGTGGCCTCCCGGCCCACACTAACTCCAGTTCCCCCACCGCACGGGAGGATGACAGTGTAACCAATAGTTCGCTAAAAGTGAGCAATGTAGCAAAATCAGCTAAACTTCCATCTTCGAGGTAACACTGTCAGTGCTCCACGAGTGCTACGTAGCTGTATGTGGCGTCATTGTGTAGCGATTTCCGCCTAGTTTTTGGCGCAATACAGTTCCTTTCATACTGATGGTTGATATAGCAGTCAGAATGGCCTGAAAAGGCCCAAAACGGCCACAGAGGGCCCGCTAGACAAGGGTTAATGAAGACAAATTTCAATTAATACGATACGGAGATAAGGATTTCGTTAACCCTTGTCTAGCGGGGTGTTTTTGGCTCATTTGGGCATATTCAGGCCCTCCTGCATGATAAATCAAGCATCTGCATGAAAAAAACATTATTTAGCAAAAAACTAGGCACTAAAAGCTTCAAAATGAGACCAGAACGAGCTACGTAGCACTCATGGTTCTCTTGCAGTGGTGCCACGAACATGGAAGTTTAGCATACAGTATATCGGTATATTTTTCCTAGCTATGCTCACTACTGGCTACACTGCCGGCCTCTCGAGAACACAGGTAACATGAGTTAATGGGCGACGGTAAGCCCTGGGAGTCGGCTGTCTGGCCCGCTGCTCTCCCGGCCATTTGCACTCGATTTTAACCCTTTAAAAACCTTAATAATGCTCCTAACTTGCTGCAAATTGGTGCACGACTTAAGTCGAGCGCCGCTCTTTAAGGGTTAAAGAGAGCACAAGTTACATAACAGAATCCAATCACATAATAGAACGTAAAGACAATGTGAAAGACCTTGGGGTGATAATGTCTGAAAATATGGGATTCAAAGAACATAACCAGGTCAAAGTTGCAGCTGCGAAACGGCTAACAGGTTGGATTCTACGAACATTTAGAACTCGCGGTGAATTGCCTATGATAACACTCTTCAAATTCCTGGTGCTACCGCGGCTAGAATACTGTAACGTATTAACATCCCCATACAAATTAGGTGAAATTAACTCCCCAGACCCGGAAGGGCTCTGAGGCACCCATAAAAAACACACCCCGAGCTACCCGGTAGGGCTCTGAGGCACCCATGAGCTTAAAGCCTGTAAGCTTGGTGTGCGAGGCGTCCGTCCGACGCATGTAAACAACAGCCGGCTGGACCGACGCAGCGCATCTCCGACCACAAGAAGGAGTGCGTCGCTTGTTCGTGTGTGCCTGTATGTTATTGTTAAGTATCGAAAAGTAGTGTAAAGTGGCTGTTTTTGCCATAAAGTTATCTCCAATGAAATCATCATCACAACTGAACCAGTTGACTTAGAGAGCTCTACTTAACGCCATTCTACAGGTACGAAACACATCTACGCTTGGGGGATGCGCGGGAATGCGGAAGCAGTCAAAATAACAATAATACGGTAGCCTAGGCGTGACGTTTTTCGGCCAAAACCCCCGGGTTTCGGGGAAATTATATAATATAATAGCCGGGGCTGGAGGGTTAATGACTTAGAAAGTGTACAAAGGAACTTCACCTCACATATAAACTCAGTAAAACAGTTACACTATTGGGATCGCTTAAAATCACTCAAACTATATTCGTTGGAACGGAGAAGGGAACGATACTTAATAATATATACGTGGAAAATCGCAGAGGGTTTTGTACCAAATCTACATACACCAATAGCAATGAAATTCAATGATAGGAGAGGCTGGGAATGCGAGATCCCCAAGATGATAAATCGGGGGGCTATGGGCTCTCTGCGAGAGGGCTGGTTATCACATAGAGGAGCACGTCTCTTCAACAAACTCCCGCGGCGAGTGAGAGACATGAGAGGTGTCTCGTTAGACAGCTTCAAGAGAGCTCTCGATGTCGAACTACAAAAAGTGCCAGACGAGCCCATCTTCACAAGAGTGCGCTCCACCTCTTCGAATAGTCTGCTGCACCAATTCTCAAACAACAACGAAGGGCGGTGCACTCTTCGGTGCTACTAGCAAGAGTGGCGAACTCCACATAGGTGAACATAGGTAGGTAGGAGGTGATCAACATGTGTTGTATCGTGAAGCTACAAGTTGCTTAAATGGCCGCAAATCTACCGACTTTAATACATTTTCCATGGTATAAAGTTTAATCAAGTTTTTTCTTTTGTCTTTACAGTACTATTATTATATATTAGATTTTCCTCATACAAATAATAATGTATATTAAAACATGGTAAAGTAATTTATATTACTACGTAAATGAAAGCGGCAGAGATAAGTCAGGTTAGACTACCGCTACTAGCGGTACATTAGTATACAGGTAAACACAATGACTGCGAGGTTCACACATCGATTTGGTCAAGATTACTCTGTTTATATTAGTATATAAGCATCTAGCATCGATATTTAGCTATCAAAATTAAGGGGGAGAGCTTGAAGGTGGCATCGAGATGCGAAATATCGAGATGAGATTGATCGAGATATGTGAGCCTACTGTACTACTAAGTCTACTATTACTACCCCTGGGGGTAAGGGAATAGAATATGCCCCGTGTGCCTCCAGCGTGGCATAAGAGACGACTTAAGAGGTTAGGTCGGAGGGCTTGCGACCCTCCACCCGTAAACAAATCTAAGGCAAAGAATAAAGAACAAACGGCCTCGGAACCGGACGGACCTAATGTTGACGAACTTCGACCGACCATGGATATTCTAAGGATTGCGACTTGGAATGTAAGAGGCATAAATGATGACACAAAAGAGAGAGAGGTCCTGGAAGTGTTGGTAAATGCCAGGCTGGATGTATGCGGAATGACTGAGACCAAATGGAGGGGTACATGTGTGAGAGAGTGGGAGTGTGGAATGGGTGTGTGTGCTTGAGTGAGTGAGGGAGCGACAGAAGGTGCATGTTTGTTTGTAAGTAAAAAGTGGAAGCAGTGTGTAAGGGACTATGATTATGTGGGTGAAAGGATTGTGTGGGTAACAATAAAAGTAGGAATACAAACGTGGGTGGTTGTGTGTGCGACTCAAAGGAGTACAAAGGAGTACAGTCGGCCCCGCAAGGGTGCGCAATAAAAGGGTGCGATTCTCCAACCGTGCGGCAGATGTCCGTGCGGTGCTTATAATCCAAGGGTGTGAAAAAAGCAAAGCGTGCGGTGGCGAAGCGTGCGGAACTGGATGCGCATTTGTCGGGCGGCCATGTTTGTGACGTCAGAGCGCGCGGGATGACTCAGTGACTCGTGTGTAAGCGTACCCTGACGCAGCCTTGCAATTCTCTTCCGCATTCTTTGTGAACAATGGACCCTCCAGCCCCTCCACCACCCCAGCCACCTGCTGCCCCTAACCCACCGCCCAGGGCGATCGTGTTACCCACCAAAACAAAAGTGAAAGTTCTTGATTTAGAACAGAAAAAACAGTTACTAGACATGTTGGCTAGAGGTGAGAAACAGGCAAATGTGGGTAGACATTTTGGTGTGGGTGAATCATGTGGGAGTTCATGTTTTTCAGGGGTTATTGGGCGAAAAAAGGGTAAGTTTGAAGAGTCCCCGGACTACATAGTGAATTTCCCATAGGTTCTTAAGCTCCAAGGGTGCATTTTACAAGGGTGCGCGCATGTCTCGGACTAAGGTAACCGCACCCTTGTGGGGCCCACTGTACAAAGGAAATCAAGCAACAACAGGTCTAGTGACCCTTCTAGGCCGCTTGTCCTCCAAATCAAGTGTCCAAACAGTGGTTTAGAGTGGGTAAGGGAACATTGGAAAGGGAACTAATGTCCGTGGTAGGATTAGGAAGTTAGTAGGGGACAGATGGGTTAGTAACTGAGGGGAGGATAAAATATAGTTATTCATTTACAAACGCAGTCAGTCGTGGGTTTGATGCGAGATATTTGTCTAGGCGGAGTTTAAATGAATCAACGGTGTTGCAGTCTATAACTTCTCGGGGAAGCCCATTCCACAAGTTGACAACTCGATTGAAGAAGAAATTCTTAGATTCGTGTGAGTTAAAAGATTTACCAATAATTTTGCAACCGTTTCCCCGCATGTAATTAGATTGGTCGATAGTGAAGTACTTACTACAGTTCATATTGTCGATGCCTTTGATGATTTTGAACACTTGAATTAAGTCACCTCTTAATCTGCGCTGGGTTAAAGGAAATAGATTTAATTCTCTAAGACGTTCTTCGTATGGTTTGTTCTTTAGGCTAGGTATCATTTTGGTAACTCTAAGTTGAACTCGTTCTAGCTTGTTTATATCTTTTTGGTAATAAGGGCACCAGGATTGAACGCAGTATTCCAGAAGAGGGCGGACTAAGGAATTGTAAAGGGTTAGGATAACTTCTTTGGATTTATGCTCAAATGACCTGCCTATAAAGCCAATTATTTTGTTTGCCTTCTTAACAACTTCTGAACATTGTTGACTCGGTTTTAGGTTACTCGATATTGTTACTCCCAGATCGGTTTCTCTGTTTACATTCTTAAGCTGAGTGCCATTCATCGAATAGTTTGCTTTCTCATTTAGGTATCCGATATGTAGCACAGTACTTTACATTTATCCGCATTGAAACTCATTTGCCAAATTTGGGCCCAACATGACAATTTATCTAGATTGTGTTGCATATCGTCAACTTGTTCTTTTGAGAGTACGCTATTTGCAATTTTTGTTTCGTCAGCAAATTTTGAGATTGTACAGGTGAGACCCTCATCTATGTCGTTGATGTAAATTATAAAGAGAATTGGTCCTAGTACCGATCCCTGGGGTATCCCGCTACTTACATTGGTCCATTTAGCTGCCTTACCGTTTATGACTACTCTTTGCTTTCTGTCGCTGAGCCAATTTTCTATCCATTTCAACACACCGTCTTGTATTCCATGCGCTTTTAGTTTTAGCAGTAAACGTTTGTGGGGAACTTTGTCAAAGGCCTTTTGAAAATCAAGGTATATAATATCTACAGCTTTACTCTCATCGTAGAGGTTGAGGATATCGTGGAAGAAGTCTAAGAGGTTTGTTAAACAGGAACGTTTTTTACGAAAGCCGTGTTGAGTATCTTTAAGTATGTTATTTTCCTCTAAGTGATTTACGAGTCTGTCTCTTATGACCGTTTCTAGCATTTTACATACAACTGAGGTTAAGCTAATTGGAATATACTCGACAGAGGATAAGCCTGAAAGAGAAAAAGAGGAGTTCTAGGTGAATGTTGAGGTGTGCCTGGATAAGTTTGGTAAGAGCGAAAGAATATTTCTGATTGGGGATATGAATTGGAAGGTGGGTGATAGTAAAGTAGATGGGGTGGTGGGAGGGTGGGGTATACCATCAGAGGTAAGATGGGAATGGCAGTGCACTTGTGGTAATATGTGTGGAGGGGAGGCTGTTGATAGCCAACACCTTCCGACACAGAATGATATACAGGTACATACCGGTATGGAAAGTGGAGTGGAGGAAGGAGAGAGAGACAGTGGAGCGAAAGTCACCGATTGATTATATATGCGTGGATGAACAAATGAAGACTTTTGTGCTAGATGCTAGGGTATATAGGGGTATTTTGGGAGATTTGTCTGACCATTATGTAGTAGTACTGTAGCTAAAATTAGGATACAGAAGAAGTGGGTGAAGAGAGCTAAAGTGAGGCGGGAGGGAGGTGGAGTGGTGAAGAGGGTGGAGAGGTTACTGGAGGAGGAGATCAGGGAAGAGTTCAAGAGAGCAGTAGAATGACGACTAGGTAGGTTTGACTTGGAAGGTATGGAGGAAGTGGAAGAATTGAGCAAAGTGTTTAAGGAAGAGAAGTGTGCAGCATGTGAGGAGTTAGGAGAAGAGAGGTGAGTGAAGGGTACAACATAGTGGACTGAAGAGGTAAAACTAGCTATTAAAGTTAAAAAGAAAAGCATATAGAGAGTGGTTGGGTAGTAGAGGGAATGAAGATTTGGAGAGACAGAAAAGGGAAAGGTACCTAGAGAACAAGAGAGTGGTGAAGAGAGGAGTAGTGAAGGAAAGTAAGAGAAGAGTAGATGAGGAATTTGGAAGTAATTTAAGTGTAAAATGGAGGGAGTGTAGGAAACTGTTCTGGAAAGAGGTCAAGAAAGTTAGGGAGGGTAGCAAGGGAAGTAGTAAGGGTGTGAAAGATAAGAATGGGCGAGTGTTAGCCGAGAAGCAAGAGAGAATCGAAAGATAAAGGGAGCACTTCAATGAATCAATTTTATTAATTTAACTCCAACACCAAACACCTCCCAATGAAATTTTATGAAAACATGTGATCCACCGGGATTCGAACCTGGGTTACCACACACAGATTTTAAGCACATTAACCATTACACCACCAAGACAGTTATAAGTACAGCACATGACCACGATTAATATCCATTTATCGAATACTGGGCATTAATCTAATCATGTACTACACCCAACTACACTTATGAATAGCCCAATGGTTAAGTGAGAGGAATGGATATTCATGGGGCACAGATCATTTAGACCGACCTCGCTACGAAATATCAATGAACCTAAACCCTGAATTGTTGAACGTAAGGAATGAAACGCCAGCAAACATAGTTGGATAGGGTATGGGAGGGAGAAGAAGGGAAGTAGACAAGTAGTGGAGGAGGAGGTGAGTATCAGGAGGTCAGAAGTGTGTGAAGCCTTAAAAAGAGTGCAGATGGGGAAAGGATCAGAAATAAATGGAGTGTGTGGCGAAATGCTGAGCTATGATTGAATGGGTATGGAAAATGTGTAAACTAGCATGGGAGAAGGGTAGTGTGCCTGATGCATTTTAAATAAGTTTAGGAAGGTTCTACAGAAGTCAGCCATTAGAGCATGACACCAAAACCGCACTTTGTGTGGAGCACTCTGTCTATAAATTGATGGCGCTGTTTAGGCGCCATGCCTGAGTCAGCCATAGTGTTCAAGTGGTGGGCAGCGCTGTGACAGGACTTTATTGTTCTAGTCCAAGTTGCCTAATGGAGGCACACTGGTATATGTATATGTTCTGGAGTGAAAGAGAATGAAACGGCCAAAGAAAGTCTATGCCTGGTGATTAGAAAGGGTTAGGAGGAGGAGTTAAAAGAGCATGGAACAGTTGGGTATAGATTGTATGGGTAAGACTGAAAGTAGGAATACAGACATGGGCAATTCTGTGTGTGTATGCACCGACTGAGGAGAATAATAATGTTCAGGTTACTTATATAGCGCCATTTCTCTCTAGCCTTCGCTCAGAGATTCAATAGCGCTCAACCAAAGTTTATTACCCATTTCCTTGCTCAAGGGAAATGGTACCAGCTACCAGTGTATGCAAAAAACCTTCATGTCTGAGCAGGGGATTGAACTTGGGTCTCTCAGGGTGGGAGGCAGAGACATTCTCCACTACACTACCGTGCTGGCAAATAATGCAAGAGTGAAAGCAGAGTTCTGGGAGAAGGTGGAAGAGTGTGTATTTGGGAGCTGTGTACTGTTCCCAGCACCCCAACATATATCCTAGAGGTGGTAACTGGTGCTGCAGCCAGGAACTCCCACATGTACAGTATATGCTATGTTGCAGTTGGGGATTTCCCTTTCTGTTTCAAGAACGAACTTTGGGTGACCTGTGCATGCATATACAGTATATCTGTTTTTATATACAGTACCTGTATTGAATTTTCTTGTGAATTTTGAGCAGATCCCCCGATAACATCAGTGTCTCGCCTAGTTAACTTCAAAGGAGTTTCTTGCCTTGGAAATTGACTGTGCAAGGATTACATTTATGGCTAGGATTGTAGCAAAACTGTCAAAAAGTTAAAGATTTATCTTAACAAACGATATCTGTGTATTATGACTGACCATTACGAGGTGTGAGTAGTATGGGCATGAGGTGTGATGCGGCGGCTGGGTGTAACAGTAGAGGTCGACTGAGCAGTGCCCCAGCTAGCGTACTGGATACCACCTCCTCCGGGTACTGTTTTAGGCGATCACCAACACACCTGAAATGCTAACACCATTAAGTAACGGTATGCTTTAACCCCCTGGACCCCAAACGATTTAATGAAAAAGTACACTCCAGGACCAGCCACTTGTCAATTTGTTGTTTTTCCTGAAAACACATGGGATGGGTTAGTAATGAAGGAAAACAACATAAAACCACACACCTAGGTCATTTGGGGGTCCTGGGGGGCAGGGGAAAGTCACAATTAACATGGGGTGATGGGTAGGCAAAATACTGGAAAAACACTCCCGCGCGCGCCCCCACGCACGCGGCTGGACTTGGGGAGTTGCTAACCATCGGTACTGTTCCGTGGGATCATAAAGCAGTTCCCATACAAATCAGAACCCTCTAAGTGCCATAGGACAAGAGTAATTAACCCTTCAAACTCGGATGGTACACGTGTGTACCATTATGTTTTGCCCCCAGGAACCCGGGTGGTACAACATTGTACCAGTGGTTGAAAGCCTGTGAGCTTGGTGTGCGAGGCGTCGGTCCGACGCATGTAAACAACAGCCGACTGGACCGACGCCCCGCATCTCCGGCCACGTAGTGTAGAAGAACGGGAACTAAGTGTAGAAGAACGGGAACAGTTAAGGGAACTCCAAGCTAAGGCTGATGAAGAGAATGGAAAGTTGTCTGAAGAGCAAAAGAAGATTTTTTTTTGGAGAATAAGGGAAGGGCAAGTAAGGAAGTGGTACATCAGGAGCCACCAAGAACCGAAAGTAAGAGGAGTGATAGGGAAAGAGACAGAGAGACAAGTACGAAGTCAAAGCAAGGAGACGGAGCGAGAGATAATGCAGGGAGCAGGGGACCGGAGAGAGAGCCAGGATGTGGTGGAGAGGGTGGAACAGAGGGAGAGAGAGGGGGGAGGAGAATAGAATTAGCGGGGGAGGTGGAACTGGGTCAGGGAAGGGATGGAGGAGGAGGTGAACCTGGTAGGAGGCAGAGAGGGAAGAGAAACAAGGAGGTGGATTCAAATATACTGTGCTACTACACTAATATAGATGGAATAAACAGTAAAAAGGTAGAGTTAGATAATATATTAAGAAAAGATCAACCACAGATAGTCTGTTTGACAGAGACAAAGCTGAACCAGGACTTTGACAGCAATATAGTGTTTAGTGAAGGATATAATATATGGAGAAATGATAGAAAGGGTAAAAGGGGAGGTGGAGTGGCAGTATTAGTTAAGAACCCTATGACAGCAAAGCATGTGGAGTTAAATAATGACAAGGCAGAAATAATGGCAGTTAACTCAATGATATAGAAGGAAAAAAGCTAGACATAGCAGTAGCTTACATGCCACCAAAGACCAGAGCATGGAGGGAGTTGGAGTTTGAGGAGATGGTAGAGGATATGATTCAGTCGTTGAGAAGATTGCTTTTAAGGAAGAATCGATTGATCTTGGTAGGAGATTTCAACTGTAGTGAGGTTGATTGGGAATCGGGAGATGCAGGGCCAAATCAGAGATCTTGGGGAAGTCGGCTAGTTAAGTTGGTTACGGAAAATGTACGTGCACAACATGTGAAGGAAAATACAAGAATGAGGGGTAATAACGAACCTTCTAAACTCGAACTGATTTTTACAAAAGATCCTCACGAAATTAGTGATATAAACTATCTATGTCCTGTAGGTAAAAGTGATCACCTATTACTAAAATGGAAGTTGACCTCGAGTAATGCCAATAGATTAGACAATAGCTACATAAATGACAGATTAAATTATAGTAAAGCTGATTATGTATCCTTGAAAAGATATTTAGAGGGAGTAGATTGGGATCTTATTTTGAAGGAACGGGACGTACAAGGTAAATATAGTAGATTCCTCGAAATTTATAGAGTAGGAACCAATCTGTTTGTCCCAAGATATAAAACTGGAAATTTTACTAAGCAGAAAGATTGGTTTAATTTGAAATGCAAAAGAGCTTTGGGTAGGCGTGATGCAGCTTGGGCTAGATTAAGAAGAAGGAACACTGAGAGTAATCGGAATAAATATAAACAGGAGAGGAATAGATATGTTAACATAATTAGGCAAGTTAAAATGAACTATGAGAAGAACATAGTAAATAAATGTGAAAGTGACCCTAGATTATTTTATAAATATATAAACAGTAAGTTGAAGGTAAAGAAACAAATTACTAAATTAAGAGTTGATGCTAGGACGTATGAAAATGTATCGGACATGTGTGAGGTAATGAATAACAAATTGGGGTCAGTTTTTACTAGAGAGGAAGGTTTTGACGAACCACAGGCGGGAGTACTGGAGAGTGGTCTTAGTAAGATTGAAATAACTAGAGATGAGCTGTTATCTGCGATGAGAGGACTTGAAGTAAGGAAAGCTATGGGACCGGATGAAGTGTCTGCCTGGGTTTTAAAGGAGTGTGCAGAGCAATTAGTGGAGCCAGTGAGGGACATAATTCAAGCTTCCTTAGATAAAGGACAGGTTCCTGTTGAATGGAAAAGAGCTAATATCATTCCGATATACAAGAATGGAAACCCTGAGGACCCTCTAAACTATAGACCAGTTTCACTTACTAGTATTGTATGCAAGATTTGTGAAAAGTTAATTAGGAAGAGATGGATGAAAATGTTGGAGAGAAAGAAGATAATAACCCCAAAGCAATTTGGATTCAGAGAAGGGACATCTTGTGTTACCAGTTTGCTATGTTATTACAGTAGGGTGATAGATGTACTCCAAGAGAGAGGCAGATGGGTGGACTGCGTCTACTTAGACCTTTCCAAAGCATTCGATAAGGTACCACATAAGAGATTGTTATCTAAGCTTGAGACGCTAGGATGTGTCAGGGGGAGTTTGCTGAAATGGATGGAGAGCTATTTAACAGATAGGGAAATGAGGACCAACATTAGAGGAACTTACTCATCGTGGCGGAAAGTTGAGAGTGGTGTGCCGCAGGGATCTGTGTTGGCACCTCTCATGTTCCTTATGTACGTGAATGACCTGCCGATAGGCATAAACTCTTACATGTCAATGTTTGCAGATGACGTAAAAATTATGAGACAAATAACAAATAAAAGTAGTTGTGAGGAGCTGCAAGGGGATTTAGATAAAATATACGAATGGAGCACCAAGTGGAAAATGAAATTTAATATAAGTAAATGCCATGTGTTAAATATGGGAAGAAGTGTGAATAGACCAAATTGGGAGTACAGGATGGGAGATAATATAATTAGCAAGGCCGAAAAAGAAAAAGGATTTAGGGTTGATTATACAAGATAATTTGTCGCCAGAGAAACATATTAACAAGCTCTTTAGCGGAATGTATGCAATGGCCGGGAATATGAAAGTTGCTCTGAACTACTTGGATGAGACCATGGTAGCAAAAATTATGAAGAGTATGATTAGACCAAGATTGGAGTATGCAGCAGTGGTGTGGTCCCCGCATCTAAAGAAGCATGTTCACAAGTTAGAAAGAATCCAGAGAGCAGTCACTAGATTGGTTCCAAGTCTCAGAGAACTGCCATATGAAGGGAGGCTAGACAAATTAAATCTACCGAGTCTAAAAGAGAGGAGAGAGAGGGGAGACATGATAATGATGTACAAATGTACCCGGGGGCTGGAGAGGCTGGATAGGGAGGATATATTAATTACGGATACAGGAATAACTAGAGGCCACAGCTACAAAGTAAAAAGACCTACCTGCAAGAACGATATCAGGAAGTTTAGCTTCCCCTATAGATGTATTGACAAATGGAATGGGCTGGAGGAGGAGGTGGTAGGGGCAAGGAACATCCATATTTTCAAGAAAAAATTGGATAAAAAGTAGACTGAGAGACGGGACAACACGAGCTTAGCTCAACTCCTGTAAACTACAATTAGGTAAATACAATTAGGTAAATACAAGAAGGAGAGCGTCGCTTGTTCGTGTGTGCCTGTATGTTGTTGTTAAGTATCGAAAAGTATTGTAAAGTGGCTGTTGTTGCTGTAAGTTATCTCCACTGAAATCATCATCACAACTCAACCAGTTGACTTAGAGAGCTCTACTTAACGCCATTCTACAGGTAAATAACACAGCTACGCTTGGGGATGCGGGAAGCAGTCAGCATAACAATGATACGGTAGCCTAGCCTAGACGTTTTTCGGCCAATATTTATGTAATGCGTAGCCGGGGCTGGAGGGTTAAGGCGGATGCAACCGTTGCGTCGCGGGTACTGTGGGTTACATATACAGTAAACCCTCGCTATCTCGGACCTCTACAAGTCGGAAACCCGCACTACTCGGACTGGCATCGGCCTCTCGGACATTCACTTCCGTATTTCGGACATTTCCGGCATCGTTCCGACCGTCTATGACGTTGTCGGACTTTATATAAGTATTCGGAATATGTCCGTCATAACCGTCCTCTGATATCTCGAATATTTCCGAAATGTGTCGTAGCGGTGTCCGACAAAGGATGACGTGTCGGACGACCCCTCACGTAACCGGACAATAAGGGTGAATATCCGAGAAACAGAAGGGAGGTCCGACGCCATCTTATATCCGGGGCCCAAGCGCCCGGCTCGGATGCTGGGAGCGTCAGTCCGCACCAAGCTCTGTTGTGTTACACATCGACGCGTGCCATTATTTAGTTCACCATGCCTCCCAAGGATAAGCCTAAGCGTAAGGTGACTTCTGTATCACTTGAAACAAAGCTACAGATGCTAAAGGATCTGGACAGTGGGATGAAAGCCAAGCAGCTTCAGGAGAAGTATAGCTTAGGCAGATCAACAATCTACGACTTCATCCGAGACAAGGAGAAAGTCCGACATCATGGCGTAGCTGTGCTTCATGGTCCTTCCACCGCCAAGATCTTTCGCAAGGCTAAGCTAGCCTATCAAGACATCGACGACGCAGTGCTGAAGTGGTACCAACAACTTCGTGCTGAGGGCGTACCAGTGAGAGGCATAGAGATCCAGCATGCAGCAGAACGTTTCGGCCAGCATCTTCATCACCAAGACTTCAAGGCTAGCGAGGGGTGGTTGTGGAGGTTCCGAAACCGCCATGGCCTCTCAAACAGGAGTATTTGTGGTGAAATCTTAAGCGCCGATACTTCGGCCATAGAACCCTTCACTGATCGCTTCCACGCCCTTATAACCAAGGAACACCTTCAACATTGGCAGCTCTATAACGGTGACGAGACTGGCTTATATTGGCGTTCTCTACCCTCCAACACACAGGCCCACCGAGAAATCACGTCCACACCTGGCCACAAAACTGTGAAGGAGCGCATTTCAGTGCTTTGCTGCGCTAATGCCGACGCAAGCCACCGTGTGACCCCTACAATCGTCGGCAAATCTCAGAAGCCGAGAGTAATTAAGGACCTCATCATTACCAAGCAACTCCCAGTCGACTATCATATCGAGGATCATATATACTTTAATTAATTTCATTGGGGGTGTGGTGGTGAGATTAATAAAAATAATATTATGGATCAAAGAAAGCTTGGTTTAACCAGGTCATCACCGAGGATTTCTTTCACAAGAGATTTGTACCCGACGTTCGCTCGTTCCAGAATCGAGTGTATGGTGTACCCTATGACGAAGCTGTTGCCATTTTGTTGCTCGACAACGCACCTGCCCACCCTTGTACCACGAAACTGGAGAGTGCAAACGGCAAAATTAAGACAATGTTCCTGCCTCCTAATACCACAAGTGTTATTCAGCCTATGGACCAAGGAATAATTGAAGCTTGCAAAAGGTGATACAAGAGGAAGTTCCTGGAACAATGCCTTGTCATCATAGAAGATGGGATGGACGAAGAAGGTTATGTGGATACACGCGGAAAGAAAGCTCTACAAAAACTGAAGCAGTATACCCTGAAAGACTGCATCTACAATTGGGCAGAGGCGTGGCGCGAAGTGTCTTTCAACACACTGAGGAATGGTTGGACCAAGGTCTTAAATATCCCGAAGGTGCAAGATCCGGGTTTTGAAGGGTTTGGGGCAGCTGACTTCAGGAACCTCTTGAACCAGGGTAACCAGGGTGACCTCCCCGAAGAAGAAGTTGACAACTGGCTGCAAGAGGACAGAGACCTACCTGGACACGAGCATAAGACTGACGAACAAATTGCAGCCGAGGTGTTGGGGGTAGCCCAGGATGAGTCGGACGAAGAGACAGAGGGGGGGCCCAAGATATCAGTCTCGCATGCCCTGGACTCCTTTGACACCATTCTTCAGTATCTGACTCAAGTAAATGACTCAAAGTTGCAGTCCCTATACGAACCACTCCGTAATGGTCGATTCCATATTCAGAGGGCACACCTTGATCGGAAAAAACAACAGAAAATCAGCTCCTTTTTTGTACCCTCTGCTCCTCCCAGACCTCGTACTTCGTCTGCTACCAGTGGTGTGTCGCTTGCTAGCACCACCTCCCTCCCAAGTGTTTCCTCAGTTGCTAGCACCTCGTGGAGCACTGTAGACACTGTGCCACTCTCAGACTTAGACATGGATTTGGATGAATTAATGAGTAGCATGCCTGTGCCCATGGATATACCTGAACCTGACATTGTTTGTGAGGTGGAGAAGGACAGTGTGGGTAAGGGTAAAGGTAAGGGTTCCATGACAGGCAAGGGATATGGTCCTAAGAGTGGGGGTGTGAAGAACAGGGAGGTGGAGAAGAACAGTGCGATGGACATTGAGGTGGAGAAGAACAGTGAGGTGAAGAAGGACAGTGAGAAGGGGAGTGAGGTGGTCATGGACATTGAGGTGGAGAAGAACAGTGAGGTGAAGAAGGACAGTGAGAAGGGGAGTGAGGTGGTCATGGACAGTGAGGTGGAGAAGAACAGTGAGGTGGAGAAGGACAGTGAGGTGGAGAAGGACAGTGAGAAGGGGAGTGAGGTGGTCATGGACAGTGAGGTGGAGAAGAACAGTGAGGTGGAGAAGGACAGTGGGGTGAAGAAGGACAGTGAGGTGGAGAAGGACAGTGAGGTGGAGAAGGACAGTGGGGTGAAGAAGGACAGTGAGGTGGAGAAGGACAGTGAGGTGGAGAAGGACAGTGAGGTGGAGGTGGGGGGTGAAAAGGGGATGCTGCAGTAATTAATGCAGTGTTGGGGAGAGGGGAGGGGGGAGGGAGGACATCAAGACTACAGACAAGAGCTATGAAGGGGTAAGTGTAATATAGCCTACTGTACAATACATATTGTAAAACTAAAATACATGTACTGTGTTTTCTATTACAGATTATAGGGTTCGAATAGGGTTGTCTTCGTTTTCTAGGTTGACGCGGACGTCTCTCTTGAGGTCGGATTTTTTCCGTAGTCTCCGATTTCATTGTTGTCTCGGACGGACATTGGTTAGGTCGGATTTTATCCTCTCTTAAGTCGGACATAAGTCGGACCCCGGACATCTCGGATTTTCGGTCATCTCGGACTGGGTCTCCCCCCAATTAGTCCGAGATAGCGAGGATTTACTGTATAGGCGAAGTATAACGTGCGTCCCTGGGGTCGAAGGGGTTAAGGGGAGGTGTGGTGTAGTGGTCTTGCCATTGGACTGGTAATCCTAAGGTCCCAAGTTCGAATCCTGATGTATCAATCGGAAGATATTATTGGGATGGAATCTGTGCTGTACTCGGTATCAGTGCATTACCACAAAGCCCACTGACACGCCATATAAAATAACCTCGCTGTCTCCAATAAATTAGCATTGTATGAATATTCCCATGTTCAAAATATGCTAATGGAGGTAGTGCCTAGTGAGTTAAGAGCTCAATAGGTGGCGTTTGGGAAAGAAAGGGTCCGAGACCGTGAATGAGGCGGCGAGGACTTTGGCTGGGACGAAATGTGTCACAAAGGGGACTTTGGAATTATGGCTGGGATGAAATGGCTTATATCCTATAGGTTATAGTATTTAGGTAATGCATTTTTGGATAACACTGTGTTATGAATGGAAGAACTAACTGTGTTATCGAGAGCCTGACTGTACAACACTATCATAACTCTATTCAGTCTCACCTTTAAATATGCTACTATGAGACTATTTATTCTTACACTCACACCTGTAAATATTTTACCACAAGACTATTAACACCTTCACTTACACCTGACACACTATCACAATAATGGTTTCAAAACGTTGGCGGAAAATTTGATTATACAGTAAACCCCTGCTAACTCGGACTCTTTTTAGTCGGAAACCCGCACTTCTCGGAATGGCATCGGCCTCTCGGAAATGTCGCTTTATATCTCGGAAATTTACGAGTTGGACAGGATTTGTGTCCGGTTTACAATGTTCTCTCACTCGGTTTTAAGTGATTTTAGGATGAATTGAAGCCTGTGCCTTTTAATTATCATGTTAATATTAATTACTATGTACTGTACTGTCCCTGAAAATATAATAAGGGTCGTATTTGTCATTAATATGATGAATTTTACATGTAAAAATACAAAACAAAAGAAGATGATCTCAATTTTCTCTGACGCAGAATTTCCTCTTCTAATTCAGAATTTTCCCTCTCTTAAGTCGGACATAAGTCGGACTTCGGACATCTCGGAAAATCGGGCTTCTCGGAAGTGGTCTCCCCCCAATTAGTCCGAGTTAGCGAGGGTTTACTGTGTTCTGGATAATATTAGATCATTTATGGCTCTGTCTCGAGTTCCCCCCACCAAAAAAAGGAAAAATGGGGTAAGTGCTAGAGTATTATACATACATATATAAAGCAAAGTTTGAAAGCACCTCTGTGACTCAAAGGAGTTCACACTTTCTAAATTAACCCTCGGACTTCTAAAGAACCTACCTAAACTTATTAAAATTGCCTCATGTTAGCCAGAAAAGAATGAAGAAAAGCATGATCGTGCTGATATGGGTAATCTTTTCAATACCATACAATAACACCTTCTTTCAATTATTGTAACCATCATTAACTTAGATAACAATAAGGTTACTTGAAAAAATTCATTAGTATGAGACCACTCTTAGTTCTGAGATAACCACAGTTCAGTCTGTCAACTCAACACCTTATCAAATCTACACCCTAATGGACGGCTGGCGTCAAGACATACATAGTGTTTCCAGCCTTTATTCTTGCCTTGGATGGTATCTGCAGGAGAAGAGACTCACCCCACAGATTTAGTGTACGTTATAAATGACTTAACTGAGAAAAAAACTATTTCTGGCTGCCATAAGTTCATCCCAAACTGAATAAAGTCATCTAATGATTACCAGAAAATGAATGAAGTAAGGCATGATCGTGCTATAATAGTTAACCCATTCATAGCATTGATGCCTTTCTTCCTATTATTCTGACTCATTAACATCAATACTGTAACTGAAAAGTCAACAGTGCAATAAAGTCGTCACCTGCCCTATAAATCAGCAGGAAAGCTGGTCTAAACAGTCCAAAATGGCCACAATCTAAAAAGCTCAGGATAGGTTAGGTTCGATTTGGTTAGACTTGGTTTTGTTAAGTTAGCTAAGGTTAGGTTAGGTTAACCCTTTCACGCACATATGACGCAGAGGTTGCCAGATTAGCAATAAGAAATAGAGTTCTCTCACTCTTATAATTACCTCTCCAAAATTAGTTTTCTGCCCACAGCTAACTCAAAGACAACTGCCGAGGTTGAAGTAACTAAACTAAAGGTTTCTAAATACCCCTGATGGTAACAAAGGCTTTAAAGTACTAATAGGCTCAAAATCGTGTCATATGTCGGAGAGGGTTAATTAGGTTAGGTAAACTTGATAAGTTTAGGTTAGGAGACTGAGGCCATTCTGCTTGTGGCCATTTTGGAATATGGCTGGTTTGACTTGCAGTATATTTTCATATGGCTAGAGTAACATAAGGATTAAGGACTGTCTATTATTTATTTAACCTGGCAAATTGTTACTTGGTTGTTTTGAGCTTGAGAACACTAACTCGATCTGACTTGGTGATGGTACGGTGTCCGAATAAAAAAAAAATCAATTGCACAAACAAACAAAATAAATGTATTCCACAATACCACCAGCTTTTAAGCTCAATTTTTTTTTTTTCTAGATCAAAGAAATCAAGGGCAAATTCACCAGGTTAAAAAACATTGACTATAGTTCATGTTATCACAATTTTTATGGTGTATGGTGATTTCAGGACAGATGGTCACAACGCAGTAGTGTTCATTAGTGTTCATTTGTTGATGGTAACAATTTTGTTTTTTAAAGGTTAAAAAACATATGTGAGATGGAGATTGTATATTAATATAGTCTTCACTTACTCGATTCTTAGAGGTTCTTCCTAAGTTCAGAAAATTGTCTCATGACAGCCAAAATAAACCTTAAAATACTGAATTGGTTAACAGCGATGGCAATAACAGTTCTACAATAGATATAGTTGTTTCCACATAGCGATTTTGATAAGTTAATTTGACTTTATATTGTCTTTGTCCCAGTTTTGGTTTGTTTAGTTTGCAAGTTTTACATTTTAATAGCTGGATAGTGGACCTGTCTTTGTTCACTGAAATTACTCAACAATGGTAGTCATAAACTTTGCATTCCACCTTTGCTCCGAATGAAGCAAAAACCAAGTCTAGTGAAAGGTAAGGGGCCTGAATAGCTGTATTAAATCAAGGAGAGACGAAAAGACGGCATGAGAGTTACAGTTATTCAGGCATTCTAGAATTTAAATTTATGAAAGACTTAGTTGACAGTAGCAAGAAACATAACATTCCAGAAAAATTAGCACTTGCTAAATTGTTGTTAGGTAAAAATATTAGATATATTGATGATATTCTCGTTTGCAATACTGTATGTTGAATTTTATTCAAGTCGCTAAACAAATTTATCCAAATTCCATTCCCCTCACACAAGGTAATGTAAATGATGAAGTTGAAAATTTTCTTGAAATAAATATACAGATTGTTAACCCTCTCCGACATATGACGCAATTTTGAGCCTATTGGGGATACTTTAAAGCCTTTGTTACCATCAGGGGTATTTAGAAACCTTTAGTTTAGTTGCTTCAACCTCTGCAGTTGTCTTTGAGTTAGCTGTGGGCAGAAAACTAATTTTGGAGAGGTAATTATAAGAGTGAGAGAACTCTATTTCTTATTGCTAATCTGGCAACCTCTGCGTCATAAATGCGTGAAAGGGTTAATGAACAGTGCACACTTAAAATATACCACAAAGTCGACGATTTTAATCTTAACGTAATAAACTTTCCTTTCCCTAGTAGTAATATCGATAGTAAAATAACTTATAATTATTTTTATTCCCAGCAAATAAGATTTTGTAAAATTTGTACTAAAGTAGAAGACTATTGGGCTACAGCTAGGTTACTATACAGACTCTTAGTAGACAGAGGTTTTGTTGCAAGTAAATTGTTGCATAAATTTAATCTTTTTAACCCTCTCACCACGGAAGGGCTCTTGAACGCCCATAAAAAAGCATATAACAGGTACCCGGAAGGCCTCTTGAACGCCCAGTGGTTGAAAGCCTGTGAGCTTCGTGTGCGAGGCGTCGGTCCGACGCATGTAAACAACAGCCGGCTGGACCGACACCCCGCATCTCCGGCCACAAGAAGGAGAGCGTCGCTTGTTCGTGTGTGCCTGTATGTTGTTGTTAAGTATCGAAAAGTGGTGTAAAGTGGCTGTTTTGGCCATAAAGTTATCTCCAATGAAATCATCATCACAGCTCAACCAGTTGACTTAGAGAGCTCTACTTAATGCCATTCTACAGGTAAATAACACAGCTACGCTTGGGAATGCGGGAAGCAGTCTGATTAACGAATATACGGTAGCCTAGCCTAGACGTTTTTCGGCCAAAACACCCGGGTTTCGAGGAATATATATATAATACATAGCCGGGGCTGGAGGGTTAACCCTTCAACCCCGGGTGGTACACGTGTGTACCATTATGTTTTGCCCCCAGGAACCCGGGTGGTACAACATTGTACCATTGCTTGAAAGCCTGTGAGCTTCGTGTGCGAGGCGTCGGTCCGACGCATGTAAACAACAGCCGGCTGGACCGACGCCCCGCATCTCCGGCCACAAGAAGGAGAGCGTCGCTTGTTCGTGTGTGCCTGTATGTTGTTGTTAAGTATCGAAAAGTAGTGTAAAGTGGCTGTTTTGGCCATAAAGTTATCTCCAATGAAATCATCATCACAAATCAAGCACTTGGCTTAGAGAGCTCTACTTAACGCCATTCTACAGGTAAATAACACAGCTACGCTTGGGGATGCGCGGGAATGCGGGAAGCAATCAGCATAACAATGATACGGTAGCCTAACCTAGACGTTTTTCGGCCAAAACACCCGGATTTCGGGGAATATTTATGTAATGCGTAGCCGGGGCGGGAGGGTTAAGGTCAATTATTGTGACTATTTCAAAATTTGATATCAATAATTTTAATCAAGCATTATTAATTTGAAGTTTCTTTTATAATCTCTGCTTACTTTTTGTCTGTATGTATTAATTGTTTATCTTTTTCTATTGTTATTATTCAATTTTTAAATTAATTGTTCTTGTTAACCCTCCGGGTCCGGGGGCCCTCATAACCCGCTGTGTCCGGGGCCATTTTCGTACAGTCAAGCTTCATAATTCAGTAGCTACTGACTGAGACCACCTAGAGCAGTCAGGTTTTTTGCAAATTGTAAAACATCTTGTTGTCTGTAGACTGCCGTTGAGATGACATCGCTACGACGCGTGGTTCCCGAGTTATGATGATTTTAGCGGCGATTTTTAGCCGCGATTTTTACCTCATATGAGGCCTCCCGGACTCCTAACCAAAATACGTTTTGCCTCATATGAGGCCTCCCGGATCCCAAGGGTTAAAAGAGTACTCTTTGTTAAAATCTGTTATTGCGTCATATTTTGCAATTATTTGTCCTTATTATATTGTATCTATTCATTGTCGATAGTATCAATTGCTCGCTTTTGCGATTTCCTTAGTTTATTTGTAGGGTAATAATTGTTAGGGGTCACTTGAAGCATGCTATGCTTACAGGTACCTACCAGATAGCACTATCGTTAGTGAGTGTTATTTGTATTTTGTACTATTGTTAAAGTCTTGTCAAGTTGCAAATTTGATTTTAACCTCTGAAGTGCGCATGGGGGTAATTGGAAACGTCCCCCTGTGCTGACGTATTTGAGGTGTTTCCGTCACTAAAATATTCATTGTGCCATTAATAGCATTAATACTTATCCATATGCGCCTATTATGGGTTGATTATAAAGGTATTAACCTGAAACAACAATAAAACGAGTGAAAACAGCGTTTGGATGGTCAAAATCGGAGATATAGCCCGCGAGTTGTGTAATGTATGGGTGAGGCAAGCTGCTTTCCCGCCAATTTCCCCCAAGGCCACTGAGACACAGTCGATCGATACTCTCTCTCTCTCTTGCACTCGCTTGCCATCAGTGATGACAACACCCTGCTTGCAACTCGCTAATGTTAGCACGAAAATATACCTCAGAATAAGGGAATAACAGGGAAAATAGGTGATAACTGAAGGAGAGGAGGAAAGTGGGGAAGGAGGGGAGGTAGAGGACTGAGATTTTGCATGGCCCAGGGGCCATGTCAAAAGTTGATTTTTTTTTTCACTCACTCATAAGAGTCTCCCCGCAGTCCGCCGGGGGAACTCTTAAGAGTCTCCCCGCAGTTCCCGGGTTAATAGAACATTTTGACACTAATTGTAGTTTCTTTATTAATGCAGAGTTTAGTAAAATTTACCAGAACGTCCCCGACTTCCCAAATTTACTAATTCCTTGAACGTGACTGACGCTAGTGCGTTGTTATGTGTGCGATTAGTTTGCTTGGGAAACAGATTACTGTAACCTGCTCATGTAGTAATGTACACCCTATGTGGTTGATTGTGTTCTTTTATTTATAAATTATTATTTTACTTAGGCGTTGTTTCCACATAGCGATTTTGATTAGTTATTTTGTCTTTTTACTGTGTTCGTATAAATTTTGGTTTGTTTATTTTTACAGTTTCTTACAGTTTCTTACAGTAGATCCTCTGGAAAAAGGCAAACTATACCTGTGTATCCAGCTCAGTACCAGTACTTGCACTGCTGCGGTCGTTCACGGTGTTGGCGGCGGCGGTAGCAGACGCAACATTTTTACTATTCTGTATTTTTGTTTTATAATCAAACTTCAAATCTTGTCTTCCCCATGCTTTATCAAGATTATTTTCAAACTCCTTATTGATTCGGAATCGACTACATACTGGGGCAGTGCGTTCCACTCATTTACCACTCTATCACAAAATGAGTTCTTTGCCTTCTCAAGCCTATTTCTTTCTTTGTAAATTTTCTTAGAGTGTCCTCTCGTTCTTGTTCCCTCCCGCATCAAGAAGATACCTTCACACACATCCTCATCGTACTTTCCTGACACTATCTTAAAAGTCTCTATCATATCCCCTCTCTTTCTCCTATATGCCAGTGTCGGAAGCCCCAGTGTCCTCAACCTCTGCTCATAGCCCGCGTTCTTCAACGTTGGTATCAGCTTGCTAGCTCTCCTCTGCACTTTCTCCACTGCTTCTATATCCTTTACCATATATGGAGCCCACACCTGGTTCGCATATTCCAGGTGCGGCCTAACCAGCGCTGTATAGATTCCTGAAGATTTCTTCGTCAAGTGACACAAATGTCCTCCTTATCAGCCCTACAATTCTATTGGCTTTGTTTATCTTTTCCGCTAAATGTTCTGAGAAATTTAACTTATTGTCTATCACTACTCCTATATCCTTTTCTGCACTCACTTCCTCCATCGCTTCATACATACTGTATCCTACCTTGTCTATCTTGCTGGTCCCAATCCGCATGTACTTGCATTTTTTTGGATGAAAAGGCATTAACCAATGCTCAGACCATCCCTTCATGCCCTCCACATCTCCTTGAAGCAAACCCATATCTTCCTTACTCCTCACTCTTCTATACAGTTTAGTGTCATCCGCATACAGGTATACCTCACTTCCATTAGTTATAACTTCAGGCAAGTCATTGATAAATATAACGAACAGCAGTGGTCCCAACACAGATCCCTGAGGTACCCCACTTGTAATTTCCCTCCACCCCGAGCCTATTCCATTCACCAGTACCCTCTGTCTCCGATCTTTCAGGAAGGCTTCTATCCATTTCACACATTTCTCCCCTATATTATAGCTTCTAACTTTCTCTATTAACCTTTTATGTGGGACCTTATCGAAGGCCTTCATAAAATCGCAATATACCACGTCTATTACATCACCATCTTCTAGAATTTGCATCCAATCATCTACCGCCTTAATTAGCTGTAGTACCGTCGACCTCCCCGGCAAGAATCCGAACTGTCTCCCACTGAAAAGTTGGTTTGACTTCATATGATCCATTATTCCTTCTCTAATTACCGTTTCCATTAGTTTACACACAACACTTGTCAAACTGACTGGTCTATAATTCCCTGGGTCATTTCTCTTTCCCTTCTTAAATATAGCTGTTATGTTCGCCTCTCTCCAGTCCATCGGGATTTGTCCTGTATTAAACGATACCTCAAATAACATTTTCAATGGCTCTACTAACATCTCCCCTCCTTCCTTTATGATTCTTGGGTGTATCCCATCCGGTCCCGGTGACTTACTTCTGTTCATTTTTTCTATAGCCCTTCTTATTCTAGCATGGGAAAACTCTATTAGTTCTAGTGCCGGTGCCTGTTTGATGGGAATAGTAGGCACTGCATCCTCCGACTCCACTGTTAGTACCCCCCCAAAGTATTTCCCCAGCACCTCTGCTTTCTCCTTATCAGTCTCCGCTCTACTCCCATCATTCAACCCCCCTACCAGCTCTGGGATCCCTACTCTTCTTGTTAACTTTTCCTGAATGTATTTCCAGAATATTTTTGGATTATCCTTCGCATTTCTAGCTATCTCTCTCTCCCTCTCCTTCACCCCCCTCCTTGTTTCCCACCTTATTTTATTGTTTATTTGTCTGCGTTCCAGATCCACTTCCTTAGCCTCTATACTAGTCCCCCTGTTCTTTTTTAACAATTTTAATCTTTCCCACAATCGTTTCTTTCTTCTAATCAATATCCAAAGCTTTCTTTTCATTGGCAATTCTGGGTTAGTTCTTTTCCTCAATTTTGTTTTATCCTTATATTCCCTTACTGGTACACTTTTGGATACAGCATTCTCCAGTTTGGCTCTAATTTTCCTCCACATTCCTTCAGCGTCTTCACCGTTCAAGTATTCCCCCCCAGTCAATGTCCAAACACCGTCTCAGCAGCTCATAATCTGCTCTATCATACATTATTTTGCAAGTTTTACATTATAAATTCAATAGCTTTAGCTTTTTTACTTCACTAGAGCAAAAGTGAAAGGGGTAAATGTAGGTTATTTGTAGGGTAGTAATTAGTAGGGGTCACTTGAGGCATGCTATGCTTACATTTTTTTTTTTTTTTTTTGTGTGTCTATATTCCAACTAGGCCTAGTCCCTCTCGGGCATAGGCTGAGAGCCTGTACATTCCACCGCTCAACACGGTGAAGCCTGTGAGGTCTTGTTCCAGTCTGGGGAGTGAGACATGTGAAGCATCCATCATGGCTCGAAGCAGTTCCATCTCTGAAGCGGCCGGTTGCTTCGCTCAAGTGCTTCACCGTCTCACCCTCCAGACTCAGACCCTCACTCTCAGAATGCCACCTATTGAGCAGTGAACTCACTAGGCAATGTCCCCCTGTAACATATTTTGAATATGGGAATATTCATACAGTGTTATTTAATCAGGGAACAATGAGGGTATTTTTTTGGCATTTCGGTGGGCTTTGTGGTAATGCACTGATACTAGGTACAGCACAAATTCAATCCCAATAATATCTTCCCATTGACATATCGGGATTTGAACCCGGGTCCATTGGATTACCAATCTAGTGGCATGACCACTCCACCACACCTCCCCTAAGGTACCTACCCGATAGCACTATCATTAGTGAGTGCTGTATGTTTTTGTACTATTATAGATATCTTGTCAAATTGCAAATGACCTTATTATAAAATTTGATAAAAATTGTAGTTTCTTTATTCATACATAATTTAGTCAAATTTACCAAAATGTCCCGTATTTCCCAAACTGACTAATTCCTTGAACTTGATGATAGTGTATTGTTATATGTGCGATTAGTTTGCTTGGGAACCAGATTAACTTGCTCATGTAGTGATGTACACCCTATGTGGTGGATTGTTTTCTTTTATTTCAAATTTTATTTTATTAAGCATCATTTCCACATAGTGATTTTGATTAGTTCCTTTGCGTTTATCTTGTGTCGTCCCAGTTTTGGTTTGTTTATTTTACAAGTGAAGTGGTAATAAACAGGAATGAATGGAGAATGCTTGTGAATAGATGAGTGAACACGTGGTCATTTGGGGGAAGGGGTTGGGCGCAAGTTGGACTGGATAATAGTCCATCAGGCGCCTGGCCCGGGGAGACGGTTTATATGAAGGGTGCGCCTGGAAGTGTGGTGGGCGGGCTTGTGGTTTCGGCTCTGCTGCATGTCTGCCTGCTGAGATCGGAACCTCTCAGGGTGGTCTGGGGCCAAGGGAGTGCTGGAGGGACCTTGGTGACCCTGGTCTCTGGGTCTTCTCCTGGATAACCTAGATGTGTGTGAATTTGTATTTTGTTTTTGTGTGTTCATTGTTTTCTGCTGTGTTGTCCCTATTCGAGCTCTGTCACTTTAAATCTATTATACACACAACACATATGCAATGTGTGAAATTCTACTTCTACCAATTCTATGCAGTTGGTATGATCATACCTTATGCCGTAAAAGCCATGATACCTCCTGACCTTTAATTGCATTAAGTTAATCATAGATGTTAACTATAGTAAACTGTTTATTAGCATCAACTTTAGGCTATCACATATTTCCCCCAGGGGTAAAGGGGCCTTCATCTAATGGTGGAGGAAAAAATTAATATGCCTCACGCATCCTACTGCGTGTTGTACAAGGCGACTAATAGGGGGGATGGCGATAGACTTGTGGACCAACAGCCATTACTATGCAATAAAGTCTTTATCTTAGCACTGTCTTGGTATGGCACTGCCGAGGCTGGTGGGATGCGGATAGGTGCCACAGGGGACTGAGTCTTACCTGGGCACTGTTTGGCACCACACCTGTGTCGGCAACAGTGTTTGCATGTTGGAGCAGTGTTGGGGCAGAACTTTATTGTTCTATAGTCCAAATTGCCTAATATACAGTAGTCTTGTTATGGTGCTGTCTTTTTGTAACACTGTTAACCCTTCCGGCCCGGGCTGCCTTTCTAAATGACGGAGCTCGTATCCGGGCGATCTGGCTGAAAAATGACACACATAAACAAAGGCCTATCTCCCTTAATACAACAGCTAAAATAATGAAACCAACGTCAAAATGTGAGCCTTACCTTGCTGAGTAGACTGGCGTTTATTAGAGCTCTCTAGCTCAACTGGTTCCGGAGTTATGGCGATGTTAGTGGAGGTAACGTTTGGCGCGTATTTACATTGGCGCGTCCGAACACTCAACTGCGGCCCCGGCTACGACGCACTGTTGCACTCGTCGCCCCACCCGTAATTATGCCGGGAAGCGATTTGAGAGTATTTATTGTTTATTCTGCCATTTATTATAATTATTATGTTATTTTCACTCAATAAAGTTATTTTTATGAAGTTATTTGTGTCTCTGTCACTTTTACTCAGTTTTATTGTTATTATAGTGTCACTTTCACTGGACTAGCATAATTTATAGTGTCATTTTCACTTTTATGTATTGCTAGATAAGGTATAATATATATTTTAGTGTCACTTTCACTTGTTCATATTGTTATGAAGGCACTTATTATTACTTATGTGTGTCTCTTTTCACTTTTACTCATTATTTTATATTACTATTAGTCTACATTTTAGAGTGTCACTTTCACTGTCATTGTCACAGGCACTTCAATATTGGACTAGAGTGTGAAACTCGTTGAAGCACCGTCCAGCGCACAGTGCCACTTCCCACTCGAGGCATTCCCATGTGTTTTTTTTTACTTTGTGGGGTCTGCGAGTTGTGTGGCTACACACACGGCACCTCTTTTGACTCCTAGCATTACCACCTGGTACTTTGGGAGGAAGGGGGTGGAGCTGGTGCTTCCTGAAATAGTCTGCACATGCTGTGCGGTCAAGCCGGCCTGGTCCTTGTAGTGGTCTCCCGGCTACAGTATGTTTATCCAGGAGCTCAAGTATCACCTGTTTGTGGAACTTCCGCAGGGACTTGTACTTCTTGGCTCCGGGAGTCCTCAGACGGTAGATATTATAGGCATTGAGGGCCGACATATCTACCGTATGCAGAATAAACTTCTTGTACCACCTGCAAGATGTTCGCAGGCAGTCGATGAAGCCCATCTGCATGTCGGACTTATCGATGAGACGCATATTCAGGTTATAGTCCAGGACAGCAGCTGGTTTCTGGACGGGTTTTTTTGTCTTCCTGTCCACCTTCCCTGTGGCGACCATCTCTGCCTTGTGGCATGTGGTAAGGAGGTTGACCTTCCGCTGGTCATGCCAGTGGATAGAGAGGATGGGGCCACTCTTCTTGTGGAAGATGTCCGTCTTCTTGGTCTTGGTTGGGTATGTTGGCATACCCTTCCTCTTGGCCTTGACTGTCTCGACAGTTCCGGTCTTGCGGTCATGGAGGTACTTGGTTAGGATGGGCGACGTGTAGTAGTTGTCAGTGTAGAGAATGTGGTTCTTATGGAAGTGTTTCTCCATCATTTTCTGCACGACAGCGCCGCCAAATCCAATGTCGGGGTCAGTCACAATTTCGCCACCACTGCCGCTGTAGACCACAAAGTCCAGTACATACCCCGTCTTACAGTCACAGAGGACGAAGAGCTTGATGCCGAAGCGGTGTCTCTTCGACGGGATGTACTGTCTGAAATGCAGCCTACCGCGGAACAGGACCAGAGACTCGTCAAGGCACATCTTCTGAAATGGAATCAGGTAGGTGGTAAACCGATGACGTATCATGTCATAAAGCTTCCTGATTTTCCATAGTGCGTCGGGAAGGTGGACTGCCATGTTGTTGGTCAGGTGGAGATACGAGAGGATGTAAAAATACCTGTCCCTGGACATGTACTTTCTAAATGCTGGAGTTGTGATGAGGTCGGCAGTGATCCAATAATCAGCCAGAGAGTGCTTTCTGATGTGTGTCATCAGCATAGTAAGGTGCCAGAAACACATACAGTTCTGCCACAGTAACAGCTCTCCATGCCACCATCTTGGCACTGGTCTTCCTGCCAAGAAAGTTAGCACAGATATCATGGTGATTATTGGTTTCCTCGACGAGGTATTCCATGACTTCGTTGTCGTATCAGCCACAAAAAAGTTCACTGGGGGTAGCATCTGGGCCACAGGGATATGCTGCTGCCACCCCTGAGCCAATCTGCTGCTCGTTAAAGGCAGGACAATCTGGCTCAAAATCTGCCCCATCTGTCCAGACAAACAAGTTAAATGAGCGCGAACGCGCGGGCACACACCCTTGCCCACACGGACGCCCTCCACGCCCACGCCCAGGGACGTCGGCAGGCTGAGCCGCACGCCCACGACCTCGCCCTCGCCCTCGTCTTGTTGGAATTTCCTCTTCTTCCACATCCTCTTCGTCGTCGTCCTCCTCCTCCTCCTCCTCCTCCTCAGGTGATGTCAGGTCATCTGAGGCAATGTCGGGGTCGTCAGCATCTTCTTCGGGGGACAATTCTGGCGAAGAAGTGACCGGGCGTCGGCGGTGTGGGGGGCGAGAGGCTGCGGGAGGTGGAACAATGGGAGCCTCAGGAGTTGGGCTCCTTTTGCGGCGAGCTGAGGGCTTCTCCGCTCCAAATAATGCTCTACGATGCGATGGCTGTGGTGGCACACTGTGGGAGGACAATGCCGCACCACTAGTACCACTTGTAGAGGCCCTTTGCACATCCTGAGGGAGAGATGAAGCCGAGGGCTGTAGGTGACCCGCGCAGCGTCCCGGGTCAAAGCGTCGGGACAAAGGAATACGGGTGGTTGCTAGACCAGGGTCGGCGTCACTATCACTATCATCGCCTTCCCTAGCTTTTTCTGCTGCCCTGTGTGCTTTCTTGGCTGCACTTTTCACCAATGATTGTTTATAAAAATATTTACCCACTTTCAAGGGCGTACGGGCAGGGAAAGCGGAAGGTCCCGGGCTAGGCCTAGGCTGACCAAGCAAAGATGGCGACGGGGTAGGCCTAGGCTCGAGCACACTCGGAAGTTCTACTTCACCTTCATTCACCACTTCCACATCAGGACCATCACTACTGTCTCCTCCCTCAAATAAGTCAACATTGTCATCACCCTCAAACCCCACAAAATCATCGTCTTCACTCGCACTAATAAACTGTTCTTTATCGATCAAGCTTTCACCACTGCTTTCTTCGATGGCAAAAAGTTCTCTCTCAATCGCACTATCACTCAATAATACCTTTGGTTTCTTGCGTTGAGTCTTTTTCTCGCTTACAACAGGCGTAGACGTAGCGAGTGGGGTAGCAGTGGGACGCGTCGGACGAATTTTTTTTCTCTATAACTCGCTATGGCGGGCACGTAGGAACTGATAACGGTAGTAGTTGAGGCTTGGTGGCGCTGTGATCGCCCCTGCAAAGGAAATTTTCGCCTCGCGGATTTCAAAGCACGCTTTCAAGCATAGGGATTTTAAAATGACACCCGGGCTCCGGCCCATCTGCCGCAGTATCATTTTAAAATGCTGCCCGGGCTGGAAGGGTTAAGGCTGGTATGGTTGCAGATACTGCAGGTGCAAGTGCTGCAGGGGGACTCTGTTGAGTCTTGCTGAGGCACGGTTAGCACTATACCAACATCAGCCAAAGTGATGACTTGTGGGGCAGTGCTGTGGCAGGACTTTATTGTACAGTAACCCCTCGCCATTTCGGACCTCTAATTGTCGGAAACCCGTACTAGCCGGATCGCCGTCACGTCTCGGACACGTACAGTACTTCCGTTTTTCGGACATTTCCGTCATCGTTCCGACAGTCTCCGACGTTGTCGGATGACGCACCCCTATCTCTGGTGAATGTCCATCAAAACGGGGCTCCGTCGGACCGCCGATATACAGGCTGCACTCTGAGTCACCCGCCTGCACGAGAAGTGACGTCACGGGCATCAGTACGCTTTGAGTGGGTAGCCATCTTGTGTGATTTTTATCTCCTCCGCATATATTCCCGTTTTATCATGCCTCCCAAAGCGTAAGGTGACCTCGATATCACTTGAAATGGAGAAGGGAAGTGAGGTGGTTAAGGAGAGTGAGGTGGAGAAGTGGAGTGAGGTGGAGAAGTGGAGAGAGGTGAAGTGAGGTGAAGGGGTGGACCTGCAAACCAGAACGTCCCGGACTTCCCAAATTTGACTAATTCCTTGAACGTGACGATAGTGCGTTGTTATGTGTGCGATTAGTTTGCTTGGGAAACAGATTAACTTGCTCATGTAGTAATGTACACCCTATGTGGTGGATTGTGTTCTTTTATTTCATAAATTTCATTTTAGTGAGCGTTGTTTCCACATAGCAATTTTGATAATTTAACTTGACTTTATATTGTCCTTGTCTCAATTTTGGTTTGTTTAGTTTGCAAGTTTTACATTTTAACCCCTACACCACGGAAGGGCTCTTGAACGCCCATAAAAAAGCATATAACAGGTACCCGGAAGGGCTCTTGAACGCCCAGTGGTTGAAAGCCTGTGAGCTTCGTGTGCGAGGCGTCGGTCCGACGCATGTAAACAACAGTCGGCTGGACCGACGCCCCGCATCTCCGGCCACAAGAAGGAGAGCGTCGCTTGTTCGTGTGTGCCTGTATGTTGTTGTTAAGTACTGTATCGAAAAGTAGTGTAAAGTGTCTGTTTTTGCCATAAAGTTATCTCCAATGAAATCATCATCACAACTCAACCAGTTGACTTCGAGAGCTCTACTTAATGCCATTCTACAGGTAAATAACACAGCTACGCTTGGGGATGCGCGGGAATGCGGGAAGAAGTAAGAATAACAAATATACGGTAGCCTAGCCTAGAAGTTTTTCGGCCAAATCACCCGGGTTTCGGGGAATATTTATGTAATGCGTAGCCGAGGCTGGAGGGTTAATGAAGCGGTGAGTGTTGATTCATATTTTTCGACCATCAACTGAACTTATTGTTTCATATACATTACTATATGTGCTATTACTGTACAGTATATTAACCTAAAGTATGAATAGGGTACCGTAAACTGGGGTAACTTCAGACTGCGGTGATAACTTCGGACATCGGCGATAATAAGTAATTAGACATTGTCATTATATAATGGAAACGCTTTTTATTGTTTTTTTTGTGGGGTCCGTTTAGAGAAATGGCAAAGGAAGAGCATGTAAAAGTCCTAGGGAACTGACATGAGTATATGTACTAGAGATGGAACGAATATCAATTTTCACTATTTGCGAATACGAATACAATTTTTTTTGGGTAAAATTCGCGAATACGAATAGCGAATAGCGAATATTTCAATCTTTCTGGTAATTCTTTTTATATCACCAACAAACGTTAATTAAATTACTATGATATTAATTACCGGAAGCCAATGACGATGTTGTTGTTGTTGTTGTTGTTGTTCCCCAAGCTGCCTGGCCGAACAGCCCCAAGGCGCCGAGGACGGCCAAGGCCATAACCGAGCGCCCCCACAGAACCCTCCCTGCCGACCACAATAAAGCCTGGGTGACCGAAGCCACTCAATGGCGGGGAGCTGAGGAGGGTGCGGAAACGCACGGGAAACCAAAGCTCCACCCAGGGCCCTGTGCCCCTCAGCAATTATGAAGAGAAAGTTGAGGAGCAAGGGAAAAATGTGACGCTTTGGCTTCCAATCTTGGGAGGTCAATCCACGGAAGAGACGCCGTCACTCGAGATCTAGAAGATATATAAGTAAAAGGAACAGTCAGAGTAAGCTATGGGTATGGCAGAGATCGCTCAGTTGTCACTTTGATAGACCAGCCCATCACCAATGTGACGATGTGAATGTGTAAAGCTGCGTATTTCGTTACCACCACTGATTAGCCATTGGGCTTTTGGCAGAAAATGCCAAAAATTATCAGTGATATCCGAGACATGTTTACATACAGTATTCTCATCGTCCAGCATATTACTGTTTCAAAATCATCAGCCAACTTAAAATAGTATAATACAGTAGGGTCTCACATAAAACGAGTTTATGGTCGATAAACGAGGGCGTTTTATGCAATTTCGTTTTATGTGAACACAGCATTTTGGTGGCGCAATATCGTCAATGTTCACTGTAAGCGAAAAATTTCGTACAAAGCGAACGATATTTCGGCGCTCTGTATGAAAACTCCTCGGATTTGCCCCACTTTGGCGGCGGACTCGTTTTATGTGATCACATTCGTTCTGATCGAAAATTAAATATTAATATTTTAGGTCGGTCGTTTTAATCGAGACTCGTTTTATGCGAACACGTTTTATGCGGGACCCTACTGTAATTTAATTATCACTAGAACAATACACTATATCATGTAGGAAGTCTTCTGGAGAAATAGGGCAAATATATTAAACAATGCATGATAAACTAAAGCACAAATGTATGCTAGAATAGCATTGACAAATCGCTAGATAGTCACCAGACACTAAAAACTTGTATGTCACTAGAAAACATATGTTGAAGTATCTAGAAGAATCTTTAACAATCAAAAACTCTCTACAATTCCTTTAAATAGGGAACATAACTTGAATATCGCTAGAATTCATCACATCTTGATGTCACTAGAGGAAGGATGGAGTGATTGCGCTGGATCTAGCGGCGTCAGTGGGCAACATTGTACCAAGACCATTTATTCCGTTATGAACAAGGTCAGATTTCGAAACTATTACAATTATTTCAAAGTCAGAGATCATCAGAGTTTTGGTTTGGTTTTGATTTCAGTTTTATTAGTTTAAAAACAGTCACATACTATGGTACTTAGACGGAGATTTAAAACTTCCTTCCGGGAGGACCAAACAGTGAAGTCCGAGGGCCAACGAGTTCAGAGGTCAGAAATAAAAACAAAGGTTATGAATGCGGGCGGATTTTTGTTTGTGGGTGGAAACCCGCAGCTACCCATGCGGGCCACAAACTACACAGGAGCATCAATTCTTAGTGCGCATGCAGACAAGATGGTGGAGTGTAAGCCAAACAAAACACTTGCTGTGTCCGAATCGACGGACGCCCAGCATGGCCGACCCGTACGCCTAACAAAAGCACCAAAAACGACCAAGAAAACAGTGCATTAGTCCCATGGTGTTGCCACACTCGAAGAACTTACGTGAACAGAGTGATAAGGCACTGATTAGTGGGATTACTAGTGAACTGAGGAACTTGGAGTGAGCGGGACGAAGAACAATGGGAGTAAGATGAGGTGAAGTGGCGGATGGATTAGAGCTGGGTGCTGGATTAAGTATCGATGAGGACGATAAAAAAAAAAAAAAAAAAAAAAAAAAAAAAAAAAAAAAAAAAATGACGAAGATAATGACGATAGTGAATGCGGTACTCGTGAATATAGTGAACTGAGTGAACTTGGGAGTGACTTTGATGATGAAGAAGTGATTGAAGATGCGGCCCGCTCGCCTAGCCTAGCCTAGCCTAGTAAGTGAAAGTGACACACAAATGTATAACAAGTAATAATAACTCAATAAGAAACAGTGGTGACAATAATGCATAACAAGAAGAGTAATAAGAGTGAAAGTGACACAATAATATCCAATAACAGTGAAAGTGCTGAAAATATGTTATAAAAAGTTTCACATAACTCAATAATGGTTGTAAAAGAAATAAATGACACAATTACTATGACATTATCACCATACAAACATAATATAGTCTACCGGTACCAAAGCCACCGAAGCAACGAGTGACTTAGTGCGTGCTAGCCAGGGCCGCGGCGAAGCGTTCAGACAGTTTTAGTTTAGTTTAGTTTTCCGAGTGACGTATCTGCTACTGCTGAAGGCCCAAAACACGGTTAAAGTTTTCAATTTCATCTTTGCCTAGTACTTGCGACACCTCGGTTGGGTTACCTTCTTAGGAAGGTAATCAAGTCGTACCCCACCTGCTCGTGGTGACCTCGCAAACACCCATTTCTATTTATTTTTTCCATTTGTTCTTTTTTCAAGATAGGGTGACACAAACGGGGGCGGCGCTACCTGGGTTTATCCCAGGTAGTAGTTTAATTTACTGTAATTTTATTAAGTGTTTTGTATATTTTTAACTGTAGGCTACATAAATATAAACAATGGCTGGCCAAGGCAAACGGAGGCAGAGTTTATTGGGAGATGAAGAGAGCTATGAATTTGAGGGATTTCTGGCAGAGGGTAATGAAGTGGAGGATCAATTGACTGTGGTGAAGAGACAGATGATGGGTCTGTTAAGATGGAAGGGAGTTATGGAGAATTGGAGGAGAGATATAGGTGTGAAGGTGGAGTCACTGACAGAAATATGTGAAGCCAGTTCAGTGGCAACTGCAGATGGGCCATTAATTGCTAACCTAGATGCTGTGATAAGGAAAGTAGATGAGCTGGAGGCAGAGAACATGGCACTCAAGGAGCAGCTAAAGGAGTATGAGGGCCATTTTAAGTGAGAAAGTAAAGGGAGTAATAAGTGAGGAGAAAAATGAGTGGACAAGGGTGGGGAATGCTAAGGTGGATGCATTGGAAGAAATCATGAAGGAGCAGGTGGAAGAGAGAGGAAAAGAGAGTTTGAGAAGAATGTAGTGCAGGTTTTGAAGAGCAAGGAAAAGGTAGTAAGGGAAACAGTAGATAGAGGTAAAAGCATAATAATTTTTGGAGACATTGAAGAACATTTAGCGGATATGAGGGAGAGAAGGGGAAGGGATGAGGACAAAGTAAAGAAAATATTGGAGTGTCTAGACGAAGGCTGTGATTGGGGGAGAGAACTGGACGAAGTAAGACGGCTAGGAAGATATAAAAAGGGTGAGATGAGACCGATAAAAGCAGAGTTTAAATCTAGGTCAGTGGTTGAAGCATTAACCATTGTAAGCTGGAGGCTAAATAGTTGTACTGGAATGAAACATATTAGGGTGAAAAAGGACTTAAGCATAGAGGAAAGGGAAAAGTTGAGAGAAGTTCAAGCAAGGGCTGACGATGAAAATCGAAAATTGTCAGATGAGGAGAAAAGGATTTTTTTTGGAGAGTAAAGGAAGGGAAACTAAAGAAGTGGTACACTCAGAGTCAGAAAGAACGGAAAATACGAGGAGAAATGAACAAGGAGACAGTGAGTCAGGTAGTGGATCAAATCGGGGACAAGGAGATAGTGAGGGAGAAGCAGGAGATAGAGACAGTGAGTCAGGTAGTGGATCAAACCGAAGACAGAGAGATGGTGAGGGAGGAGCAGGGGATGGAGACGGTGAGTCAGGTAGTGGATCAGCCGAGGACGGAGAGATGGTGAGGGAGGGGCAGGAGATTGAGGAGGAGAATAGAACTAGCAGGGAATGTGGAGGTAGGTCAGGGAGGGGATGGAAGAGGAGGTGAACCTGATGGGAGGCAGGGAGGGAAGAGAAACAAGGAGGAGGATTCCAATATACTGTGCTACTACACTAATATAGATGGAATAAACAGTAAAAAGGTAGAATTGGATGATATATTAAGAAAGGATCAACCACAGATAGTCTGTTTGACGGAGACAAAGCTGAACCAGGACTTTGACAGCAATATAGTGTTTAGTGAAGGATATAATATATGGAGATATGATAGAAAGGGAAAAAGGGGAGGTGGAGTGGCAGTATTAGTTAAGAACCCTATGACAGCAAAGCAAGTGGAGTTAAATAATGACAAGGCAGAAATAATGGCAGTTGAACTCAATGATATAGAAGGAAAAAAGCTAGACATAGCAGTAGCTTACATGCCACCAAAGACCAGAGCATGGAGGGAGTTGGAGTTTGAGAAGAAGTCGTTGAGAAGATTGCTTTTAAGGAAGAATCGATTGATCTTGGTAGGAGATTTCAACTGTAGTGAGGTTGATTGGGAATCGGGAGATGCAGGGCCAAATCAGAGATCTTGGGGAAGTCGGCTAGTGGAGTTGGTTACGGAAAATGTACTTGCACAACATGTGAAGGAAAATACAAGAATGAGGGGTAATAACGAACCTTCTAAACTCGATCTGATTTTTACAAAGGATCCTCACGAAATTAGTGATATAAACTATCTATGTCCTGTAGGTAAAAGTGATCACCTATTACTAAAATGGAAGTTGACCTCGAGTAATGCCAATAGATTAGACAATAGCTACATAAATGACAGATTAAATTATAGTAAAGCTGATTATGTATCCTTGAAAAGATATTTAGAGGGAGTAGATTGGGATCTTATTTTGAAGGAACAGGACGTACAAGGTAAATATAGTAGATTCCTCGAAATTTATAGAGTAGGAACCAATCTGTTTGTCCCAAGATATAAAACTGGAAATTTTACTAAGCAGAAAGATTGGTTTAATTTGAAATGCAAAAAGAGCTTTGGGTAGGCGTGATGCAGCTTGGGCTAGATTAAGAAGAAGGAACACTGAGAGTAATCGGAATAAATATAAACAGGAGAGGAATAGATATGTTAACATAATTAGGCAAGTTAAAATGAACTATGAGAAGAACATAGTAAATAAATGTGAAAGTGATCCTAGATTATTTTATAAATATATAAACAGTAAGTTGAAGGTAAAGAAACAAATTACTAAATTAAGAGTTGATGCTAGGACGTATGAAAATGTATCGGACATGTGCGAGGTAATGAATAACAAATTGGGGTCAGTTTTTACTAGAGAGGAAGGTTTTGACGAACCACAGGCGGGAGTACTGGAGAGTGGTCTTAGTAAGATTGAAATAACTAGAGATGAGCTGTTATCTGCGATGAGAGGACTTGAAGTAAGGAAAGCTATGGGACCGGATGAAGTGTCTGCCTGGGTTTTAAAGGAGTGTGCAGAGCAATTAGTGGAGCCAGTGAGGGACATAATTCAAGCTTCCTTAGATAAAGGACAGGTTCCTGTTGAATGGAAAAGAGCTAATATCATTCCGATATACAAGAATGGAAACCCTGAGGACCCTCTAAACTATAGACCAGTTTCACTTACTAGTATTGTATGCAAGATTTGTGAAAAGCTAATTAGGAAGAGATGGATGAAAATGTTGGAGAGAAAGAAGATAATAACCCCAAAGCAATTTGGATTCAGAGAAGGGACATCTTGTGTTACCAGTTTGCTATGTTATTACAGTAGGGTGATAGATGTACTCCAAGAAAGAGGCGGATGGGTGGACTGCGTCTACTTAGACCTTTCCAAAGCATTCGATAAGGTACCACATAAGAGATTGTTATCTAAGCTTGAGACGCTAGGATGTGTCAGGGGGAGTTTGCTGAAATGGATGGAGAGCTATTTAACAGATAGGGAAATGAGGACCAACATTAGAGGAACTTACTCATCGTGGCGGAAAGTTGAGAGTGGTGTGCCACAGGGATCTGTGTTGGCACCTCTCATGTTCCTTATGTACGTGAATGACCTGCCGATAGGCATAAACTCCTACATGTCAATGTTTGCAGATGACGTAAAAATTATGAGACAAATAACAAATAAAAGTAGTTGTGAGGAGCTGCAAGGGGATTTAGATAAAATATACGAATGGAGCACCAAGTGGAAAATGAAATTTAATATAAGTAAATGCCATGTGTTAAATATGGGAAGAAGTGTGAATAGACCAAATTGGGAGTACAGGATGGGAGATAATATAATTAGCAAGGCCGAAAAAGAAAAGGATTTAGGGTTGATTATACAAGATAATTTGTCGCCAGAGAAACATATTAACAAGCTCTTTAGCGGAATGTATGCAATGGCCGGGAATATGAAAGTTGCTCTGAACTACTTGGATGAGACCATGGTAGCAAAAATTATGAAGAGTATGATTAGACCAAGATTGGAGTATGCAGCAGTGGTGTGGTCCCCGCATCTAAAGAAGCATATTCACAAGTTAGAAAGAATCCAGAGAGCAGTTACTAGATTGGTTCCAAGTCTCAGAGAGCTGCCATATGAAGGGAGGCTAGACAAATTAAATCTACCGAGTCTAAAAGAGAGGAGAGAGAGGGGAGACATGATAATGATGTACAAATGCACCCAGGGGCTGGAGAGGCTGGATAGGGAGGATATATTAATTATGGATACAGGAATAACTAGAGGCCACAGCTACAAAGTAAAAAGACCTACCTGCAAGAACGATATCAGGAAGTTTAGCTTCCCCTATAGATGTATTGACAAATGGAATGGGCTGGAGGAGGAGGTGGTAGGGGCAAGGAATATCCATATTTTCAAGAAAAAATTGGATAAAAAGTAGACTGAGAGACGGGACAACACGAGCTTAGCTCAACTCCTGTAAACTACAATTAGGTAAATACACAGACGAAAATAGGCGGGAAATTACCTCCATTCCCATCATCATATCTCGGCAACCACTTGTCGTAGCGATCTCAACTCAACGGCAGTCTACAGACGAAGGTTGGTTCTACACTATGGAATTTAGTTGACTGCTCCAGGTGGTCTCAATCAGTAGATATCGAATTATGAAGATAGCCATTTTTCAGGAATACCCCCGGACACGAAGATCGCCTCATATGAAGGCCCCCGGATCCGGAGGGTTAATAAAGAAGCATGTTCTTCCCCGACATCGTACAAGCGAACGCACGCTTTAAAATGTAATATTTTACATTTGTGTATATCTTCTATTGGGTTCGTGAAAATATTCGCATGTTTGCAAATAGATATGAATGGAAATGCGAATACGAATATTGAAAAACATAGCGAATATTAGCACATACGAATAATAAACGAATATTCGGTCCATCTCTAATATGTACTGTACACTAAAAAAAACAATTATATATATGACGAAAATATGTAAATTTTTCGCTACCATACCCTGCCAAACTTCTATCACCCCGAAGATTTTTTTTTGTATGAATGATGTTGTGACTGATATAATTTTGTAGTAACATTACCAGAGACAACATCCACCAAAGGAAATTTGTTACACTTGTATAACACACTAGCTAGAACACTATCATTTAACCGATTGTGTTTAAAAAAAAACCATGCTAACTTCGGATATGGAACAAAACAATCGTTTGTTATTATTTGCACTATGAAAATAATTCATAATACTTGTCCATCATTAAAATGGTGGTAAAAGATCAAATAATCATTCTCAGAGTCCAAAAACCCATAAAAATATGATAATATGCTAACCGATTTATGTATTTCGGATAATTCTGGATATATAATATATATAAATTAGGAGAGGCATATATCTTGTCCAAAAAAGTGTTTATCTGCCGAAAGAAACACCAACAAATACGTTATACCTATAAATATGCTCAAATTCATAAAAATTTATATGCAGTGATATAGTATACATACCTATATATTTTCACTAGGCCTAGTTAATTTTCGAGTTATTGATTTGACAGCATTGGTTATTTTTCCTGCTCAATATTTTCTAAGAGTGAGCTCAATGCCTAACGAGAACAGATCCAAAAAGAATATATGTAAAACATCGTATATAACCCCCTCCTATACTGATTATACAGGCCTAAAAGTATTGACTGTGCATTTTCCACTAAAACATTGGACAGGAATAAGCAGCAATAATAAAATATTCATATAAAATAGTAGGAGCCAAAAAATGAATGAAATAAGGCCACCAACGTATGTCCGAAGTTCTCCTCCGTTTGTCCGGAGTTATCCCAGCTTTCTTGGCAATAATTTTCCATAAGAAATCACTGTATGTCCTAAGTTATCCATACATGTCCGAAGTTTTCCACTTTTGAAGAATACTTCGGACATCATTTAGGATAAGGATAGCTCTCTTATTATGAGGGAAAATTTTAGGAGGCTTCCTGGATTACGGCGCACTATCATCATACATCACTTGACCTAGTTAAATCTCTATAATGTGTTTACACTCAGGAGAAATTGTTAAAAAAACTCGAAAAATGTCCGAAGTTACCCCAGTTTACGGTAGCCTAGCCAAAAGTAGCCTACTAGCCTAGGCCTATTCGTTGTCATGGGTACATGAAGTTCGTTCACGTTTCCCTTCTGAGGTCGCATTTATTCACTTGCATGAAGTTCGTTCCCGTTTCCCTATTTAACCCCTTATTGGCGGCGCTCGACTAAGTCGTGCACCAATTTGCAGCAAGTTAGGAGCATTATTAAGGCTTTTAAAGGGTTAAAATTGAGTGCAAATGGCCGGGAGCACAGCGGGCCAGACAGCCGACTCCCAGGGCTTACCGCCGCCCATTAACTCATGTTCCCTGTGTTCTCGAGAGGCCGGCAGTGTAGCCAGTAGTGAGCATAGCTGGGAAAAATATACCGATATATGCTAAACTCCCATGTTCATGGCATCACTGCAAGAGAACCACGAGTGCTACGTAGCTCGTTCTGGTCTCATTTTGAAGCTTTTAGTGCCTAGTTTTTTGCTAAATAATTTTTTTTTCATGCAGATGCTTGATTTTTTTTTTTTTTTTTTTTTTTTTTTTTTAAAGAGACAATGAACGGAGGAAGGAAAAACACAGACAAAACAAAAAGGTCCATGTGCCTAAAGGCATCCTCCATTCATAAATGTTTGTTTGTAAATGATTTATCATGCAGGAGGGCCTGAATATGCCCAAATGAGCCCAAAACACCCCGCTAGACAAGGGTTAATCAACGGTGAAGTTTGTTCTCGTTTCACTTTTTTTTTTTTTTTTTTCGTTGATTTTTTTCTTTCAGGTCGGTTTTTTGTCCTCTTTTAGATCGGACACAGCCGGACCTCGGACATCTCGGATTTTCGGACAGGGTGTTCCCCCAATTAGTCCGAAATAGCGAGGGTTTACTGTACTACAGTACACTCCAACTACTGAAAGGCAACCCCGTCTGAGCCGTTACAATGCATGTAATGGAAAAATGACGCTAAACCATTGTATGTAGCCTATGTATGTAATGTATTATTGTAATAAAAGGGCAAATTTGGTATGTAATGCTATGAAAATATAAGCTATGGACAGTTTTCACAAAAGACAAATGACAACTTGCCAGCCAATCAACTTTCTCCTTACATAGTGCAGGCAACACATCTAGTTCATTCGTAAAAATTGCCCTACTACTGTACTATGTTTACTCATATGTACCATCAAGGCCATCTGCCTCATTTTTTAGTTCCCAACTGTACATTGCATTTATGGAATACAAATGCAATATCATGACTTAATAGAACCCTCAATGTTGTAGGGGTTAATGTACTGAATTAAAATTATGACCATAAAAGACAATCAACTAACTTGAGAAACTCCTCACGCTTCGAGTGAGTGAGGAGGAGGATATTGGTGAGGGTGTGATAGATGGTGAGGAAGTCATGGGTGAAGAATGAATGCTGTGCCAGTGAACTGAGTCGGGGACGTTGGCTCCAGTCCTCACTCAGCCCGCGTTCCCGCACCTCCGACAGAAATGTCTCGGCACCAGCTAACTCTGTCAACAAATGCAGTCCCATTAATGTGTGAAGCCATCCAAATAAATAATTAATATTCAGCTTAGGAAAGAGGTTTTGGAATTAAAATGAGTAAAAATACTGTACAGAGCACACCCTTACCTGCGAGAGTGTTTGGTGTGAGGACGTGCTGGAGCAGGTGTGCAAAGGCATAAGAGTCTCGGGCATGTTGGTAAGCGGGGGAGATCCGGGACTTGTCATCAGGTGGGACAGAGCGGTCGTGGCAGTAACTGTTGATGTGTTCCACGTAGTCCCTCGTCAACTCTCCAAAGCTGGAATATACACACACAGATTCAGCAACCATTTGTATTTATCATCTATCTTTTAAAAGGCACGCCCATGTCTTGCATGTCTGCCAATATACCTGTACCTTGGTTACCTGGTGACTCTTCTGACAAAATTATCCCGTACAGTGTCCCTGTAAAGTCCCTAAGTTGGAACAGACTGGAGAAGAAGGAGGATCATCCGACATCAAATGAGTGAGGTATCTGAAATGGTCAATTCAAAGGTAAGAATATGCTGCCCCCCTACCTCTCACAATTGTGACATGAGAGCAATCGAAGAAGATACAAAAGGAAACAAAATGCTCAACAATACACTGTACATAGGGAAGGTCTGGTGAGGGTGAGATGCATGAGCGAGTGTCAGGGACAACCTTCCTCAATTGTGGTCAGACCCACACTAAAGCTGCGAGGGTGATTCAGTCCCCCACCAATGTGTGTTTGGGCGCTGCATATCCAGGGCCTGGGTATTCTTAATGACTCGGTCATTAGATTATATAATATACGGTATATGTAATTGTATGATAATTTATTTATGTACAGCATTTACAAAATATTAGTATGGCCATCACTGCAATACAATTTGAGTAATTTAAATACGGTACACTATAACACACAATTTTTATTAGTCTTTAAGCAAGGCTGATTATGAGAGTCGTCATATTTCGCATTTAAAGGTCGAAAGCCTTCGATAGAGTCTGGCACAAATCCCTCATTTCCAAACTACTGTACCCTCCTTCGGTTTCTATCCTTCCATTTGTAACTTTGTCTCTAATTTCCTTTCCGGCTGTTCCATAGCTGCGGTTGTGGATGGCCACCATTCACTTTCTCAACCTATCAACTTCGGTGTTCCTCATAGTTCTGTCTTATCTCCAATTCTCTTCCTATTCTTCATTAACAACCTTCTCAGCTGCATCTCCAACCTAATTCTCTCATTTTAACTTCCCTGTTTTAAACAGAAGACCTGGTAGACACGGTAATAGAAGACTAAATTAATTTAATAAAAAGAAAAACAGGTCTGATATTAAAATTATTGTTAATAATTTATATTCATTACTGTATATCGAAATTCGGAATTAAAATATTAAAAGATTCATTGAAAGGCCTACAAAAGAAAAGTTTTGCTCCTTTTATAGAAAATATTCTAAACAATAAACATAATTTCACAAATAAATTTAAGAATATAGTCTTTGCTTTTATGGGATATATTAGAGCTAATTCTAAGAAATCCAAAGATAACAGTATTAAAGATAAAGTCATGTCCACTTTAAATTATTCCTCTAAAATTTTAGACAAAATTAATGTTAACAGTCTTATTAATTCAAAAAAAGTTAAGTCCATGTTACCAGATGGTTGTAAAGATTTCAAACCATTAATAGTGTATTCATATGAACGACCTGTTGGGTCTATTATTTGTAATTATAATAAAGTTGTAGGAAATCTTTCAGATAATGATATTTTCAATAATAATAAATGCATGTGTGAAAGAGTCATGGATATGCCAGCTAGCAGACGTGATGCACTAGCAAAGTTCATTTATAGTCCGATATGTCACATATTAACAGGTGATGCGCAGCCTTGCGCAGTGGCAGTATCGTAACCAATGAGGTTTAGAGGTCCTGTCATCTGCGTATAAGTACGGTATTGGTTAAAGTCTTGCTAAAACGCACCTCTGCAACTTACCGTGACTAGTTACGATAAGTAAGTCCTACCCCGCCTTCTCGAGGTAGCCTCATTATTACACCGTCCTTATTTTAATCCTTCCTTTTAAATTTCTAACATTTTTATTTTTGCTTGACGGTGGAACTAAAGGGGAGGGCGGGTGTGCTATTTTCTTCAGCAGCACACTTTGTTTTTAATTTTAAATCCTCTTTTAATTTCCACTATAAAAATGATCCCCCTTGTAACTATATTTCTGTTGTCCCCTGTATATTTTTGTTCTCCCTATCTTCTTAATATTTTAATTTGTACTGTGTTGTATGTTTTTTTACTGATGTTAGTATCAGTTTTTAATTTTTCTTTAGCATACTTTTGACAATCCGGCACCCTGTTTGGAGGCATTATGTCCAGGCCCCAAGTCCTCCTGGGAAATAACTGTGCTCGGTATGCTGCCGGCCAGGACCACCTCGGGGGTGGAGGAACAAAGCAGAAAAGTGGTGGAAACGTCGTTCGGGTGAAGGAAAGCGTGCTCCGTGTCTGTGCCTTCAATGCCAATGGCATAAATGATTTTAGCAAGAGAGAGTGTTTGATGCGAGAGCTTATAGATGGATGTGTGCATGTGTGTGGGGTAGGTGAGACGCACCTGTTGGGTTCTGGAGTGTGGGATGGTGAGAGTGGGCATGATTTGTGGGGTGGGGATGGGTTGTCTGGTCTGGATTGGATGCAGGATATAAACGTAAGAAAAAGGAAGGGGTAGCAGTAATTTTGTCAGAAAGATTGAGGAAGTGTGTGAAAAACTATGGATGCGTGGACTCAAGAATTGTATGGTGTGAGTGCAAGATTGGGATAGATAGGTATACTTTTATGTGTGTCTGTGCACCAGTCAACCAAGAAACTGGGAAAGGTGTGGAAGAAAATAGAAAATTTTGGAATAAAGTCAATAAATGTATAAGAGAAAGGCAAGAGTGTACACAAGTAATATTAGTAGGCGACATGAATGGTAGAGTTGGAAACGAGGAGATAGAAGGTATAGTGGGTAAATGGGGTGTGGAGGGTAGGAATATGAATGGTGACTTCCTTTTAGAAGTATGTGCGGAGAGAGAGATGTTTCTGGCTAACACATTTTTTGAACATCGTCACATTCATAGATATACATGGCACAGAGGTGAAGGTGAGCAGGAACAGAAATCTCTAATTGACTACGCCATGATGGACTCCGGACTAAAAGGAAGAATTTTAGATTCAAAAGCTGTAAGAGGTATGCTGACGGGATCAGACCACTATACAGTGCTGACAAAAGTGAGGATAAGGAAAGAGTGGAAATATGAGAGGAAAGAGAGAAACTGACAGTAGAGAGAATAAATGTGAGAAAATTAAATGAAGAATGTAATGCAACAAAATACAAGGACATCCTGAAAGAGACTATAAAGGACATGGATGTTATGATAGATCTGGGAAATACTGTAGACGAAGTATGGAAAGGTACAAGAGACTCCATGATTAAAGCAGCTGAGAAAGTATGTGGGAAGAAAACCTTTAAAATGTGGAAGAAGAAAGGTAACGCATGGTTTAGTAAAGAGATAGAAGAAATAGTGAAAAAAAAAAAAAAAAAAGTTCAGAAAGAGTATGCTGCAAAAGAATATACCTAGAGAAACTAGAGATGCGAGGAAAGAAGAATATAAAAATTTGAAACAAAGAGTGAAGAGGGCGATACAAGACGCTAAAAGGAAGACAGATGAGGCATATGGGAGAAAGATTAGTGAACAGTTTCTGAATGACAGGAAAGCATACTACAGAGCTGTGAAAGAAGCCAGAGGGAAGAAGACTGAGAGTGTCTGAGAGTGGTGGTAGGATGAGGGACATGAATGGGGAAGTGGTAGAGGGTGATGGTGTGGTGAAAGTATGGAAAGATCATTTTAGTAGCTTAGCTGTAAAGAGTAGGGGGAAGGCAAAGATCTCATCCATAGGAATGGAGAGAGGTAGAATAAACAGGGTAGTTGAAAGCCAGATAAGCAGAGAAGAAGTAAAAGAAGAAATCAATAGACTTAAAATGGGCAAAGCTGCTGGAGTAGATAACATCCCAGGTGAAATGCTGAGATATGGAGGAGAAGAAGCTGTTGGCATAATGCATAGGTTATGTAAATTAGCATGGGAAAAGGAAAGTGTACCAGAGGACTGGAGGAAAGCAGTGATAGTACCCTTGTACAAGGGGAAGGGTAGTAAAGAAGAGTGTAAGAATTATAGGGGAATTAGCTTGCTTAGCATACCTGGAAAGGTACACGCAAGAGTAGTAACACAGAGGCTACAGAAGATAACGGATGATAAAATAGGCGAGGAACAGGGAGGTTTCAGAAAGGGCAGGGGCTGCGTTGACCAGATAGCCTCAATGCGATTGTTGGTAGAGAAGTATCTGGCCAAAAACAGAAAACTCTATGCAGCATTCATGGATTTGGAAAAAGCCTACGCCAAAGTAGACTGGGAGGGCCTGTGGGATGTGTTAACAGTATATGGTGTGGGAGGAAAGTTGCTAATGGCAGTAAAATCTTTTTATAGGAATGCAATGGCAAATGTGAAGGTAGGGGATAAGTTAAGTGAAAGTTTTGAGGTCAATGTAGGTGTAAGACAGGGATGTGTCATGTCAGCTTGGTTGTTCAATATATACATGGATGGAGTGATTAGGGAATGTAGGGCTGTATCAATGGGTGTGGGAGCTAGACTGGAATCAGAGGGAAGAACATGGAAGATTTTAACATGCCTATATGCGGACGATGCAGTCCTGTTGGCGGAAAATGCTGAAGAACTTCAGAGAGTGGTCACTGACTTTGACAGGGTATGTGAAAAGAGAAAGTTAAAGGTCAATGTAGGGAAATGTAAGGTAATGGTGTTTGAGAGAAGAATGCATGAAACCATAGATTTTAAGGAAAATATAGAATCAAGAAAGAACACAAGAAAAGTTGTAAAATAAAATTGAAAAATGAAGTACTAGAAGAGGTTGAAAGTTTCAAGTATTTGGGAGCAGTACTATGTAAATATGGTAAAATGGAGAGTGAGATAAAAGAGAGAAAAATGCAAGGGAGAAAAGTGATTGGAGAACTTGATAGTATTCTCAAAGGAAGAATGGTTAGCCAGGAAGTCAAAAAGTCACTGAGAAACAGTGTGCTGCTCCCAACACTCTCGTATGGAAGCGAGACATGGACGGCATGTGACGAGGACCTCTTCAAACTGAGAGCTGTGGAGATGAGCTTTTTCAGAATGGCAGCTGGCATGAATAGGCTAGATGGGCCAAGTAATAGGGAAGTGTACGAGTCCTTTGGAATGGAAGAGCAGGCTTTGGGCATTGATTGTGGTGTGGTTGAGTGGATAAAGAGAAGTACTTTGAGGTGGTATGGTCATGTTCAGAGAATGGATGAAGACAGAATGCCAAGAAAGATATATGGGAGTCAGGTGAGTGGAACCGCTAGTAGTGGAAGACCACCTATGGTATGGGAAAAGAAAGTGGAAAAATATATTGAAGAAAAACTTCCACGTAGTGGAAGGGGCATTGTGGCACGGGCAAAGGAGGCATGTCTTGACAAAGTAGCTTGGAGACGTTTCTGTCATGGCCATCCTCTAGTGGGGGTTTCCCAGGGGGAAACAAGGCGTCGGAGATGATGATGATGATTAACAGGTGATGTAGAACTAGTTAAACATTTTGCAAACAACAAATTAGCGGAGCTATGTCGTAAAGGGTTTAAATTTAGATTAGGGAATAATAAAGTAACAATGGACATAATTTTAAAAGATATTGTTTTTTCCATCAATAAATTAAAAGATAAATTGTTAAAAATTGTGTGCTGCGATGCGAGAGAACTAGAAGCATGGTCTAAATTATTAATTAAGTTAATTAGAAATAAAATTTTCTCGCTTAAAAATGAATTTAATCTTTCAGATTTTATAGACTATAATTATAATAAGCTTAAAGCTGATTTAACCCTTGTCTAGCGGGGGGTTTTGGGCTTATTTGGGCATATTCAGGCCCTCCTGCATGATAAATCAAGTATCTGCACGAAAAAAACATTATTTAGCAAAAAACTAGGCGCTAAAAGCTTCAAAATGAGACCAGAACGAGGTATGTAGCACTCGTGGTTCTCATACAGTGATACCAGTAACATGGGAGTTTAGCATATAGCGGCATATTTTTCCCAGCTATGCTCACTACTGTCTACACTGCCGGCCTCTCGAGAACACAGGGAACATGAGTTAATGGGCGGCGGTAAGCCCTGGGAGTCGGCTGTCTGGCCCGCTGCGCTCCCGGCCATTTGCACTCGATTTTAACCCTTTAAAAGCCTTAATAATGCTCCTAACTTGCTGCAAATTGGAACCGGACTTAAGTCCGACCCCGATCTTTAAGGGTTAATAAATTTACATAAACATTTTGTAATCACTACAGTAGATAAAGCCAGCAATAATTATAGCTTCACATGTAAGAAATTTTATCTTGAAAACATGAAAAAAGAATTAGGCATTAAAGGCAACATATTTCGTAAAAATATTTGCGGTAATTCTGTTTATGAAATTCAAAATAATCTGAATATTGATAACATAATCGATGAACATACCAAGAAAAATATAACATTTGATATTAAACTTTCTGATAAGAACAAGTGCATTGCAAAATTATACAGGTTACCTAAATTTCATAAAAGACCTTATAAATATCGCTTTATTGCCGGAGCAAAATTTGCTACCACTAAAACTCTATCAGAACAAGTCGTAAATTGCTTAAAATACATTAAAAGTACTCATAAAAGATATTGTAATACCATCATGAGAAGAACTGGCATTAACTATTATTGGAGTGTTGACAATTCGTTAGAAGTTATTGATAAAATAAATACCATGCCGAAAGTTACCTCGGTACATAGCTTCGACTTTTCAACTTTGTATACCAATTTGCCTTTAGATTTAGTATATTCAGAGCTTTGCTTTATTATAGATTTGCACTTTGACAGGTACGTTAGGGATGGTAATTATTTCATAAATGTTTATACATATTTTAATAATGCATCACTTAGCTCTACTCCCACTAGTTCTGTATATTTTGATAGAACTAAACTTAAAGATGCCCTTAACCCTTAAAGAGCGGCGCTCGACTTAAGTCGTGCACCAATTTGCAGCAAGTTAGGAGCATTATTAAGGCTTTTAAAGGGTTAAAATCGAGTGCAAATGGCCGGGAGAGCAGCGGGCCAGACAGCCGACTCCCAGGGCTTACCGCCGCCCATTAACTCATGTTCCCTGTGTTCTTGAGAGGCCGGCAGTGTAGCCAGTAGTGAGCATAGCTGGGAAAAATATACCGATATATGCTAAACTTCCATGTTCGTGGCACCACTACAAGAGAACCATGAGTGCTACGTAGCTCGTTCTGGTCTCATTTTGAAGCTTTTAGTGCCTAGTTTTTTGCTAAATATTTTTTTTTCTTCATGAAGATGCTTGATTTATCATGCAGGAGGGCCTGAATATGCCCAAATGAGCCCAAAACACCCCGCTAGATAAAGGTTAAATTCCTCCTTTTCAATACTTATGTTAGATTCGGGCCATACATTTTCAAACAAATATTAGGAATTCCTATGGGTGGAAATACTAGCCCTTTAATTGCAGATTTATTCTTGCTTGCTTTAGAATTTAAATATATAAAAGACTTAGTTGACAGTAGCAAGAAAAATAAAATCCCAGAAAAATTAGCACTTGCTAAATTGTTAAGTAATAATAGTAGATATATTGATGATATTCTTGTTTGCAATTTGTTAAATTTTAATCAAGTTGCTAAACTTATTTACCCTAATTCTATTCCCCTCACACAATGTAACGTAAATTATAAAGTTGAAAATTTCTTTAGTAAAATTTGCCAGAACGTCCCGGACTTCCCAAACTTGACTACTTCCTTTAACTTGACGATAGTGCGTTGTTATATGTGAGATTAGTTTGCTTGGGAAACAGATTAACTTGCTCATGTAGTAATGTACACCCTATGTGGTGGATTGTGTTCTTTTATTTAATAATTTTCATTTTAGTAAGCGTTGTTTCCACATAGCGATTTTGATAATTTAATTTGACTTTATATTGTCCTTGTCCCAATTTTGGTTTGTTTAGTTTGCAAGTTTTACATTTTAATTGATATAAATATAGATTGTTAATGTGCAGTGCATACTTAAAGTATATCACAAAGTTGATGATTTTAATTTTAACGTAATAAACTTTCCTTTCCCTAGTAGTAATATCGATAGTAAAATAACTTATAATTGTTTTTATTTCCAGTTAATAAGATTTTGTAAAATTTGCACTAAAGTAGATGACTTTTGGGCTAGAGCTAGGTTACTATACAGACTCTTAGTAGACAGAGGTTTTGAGGCAAGTAAATTGTTCCATAAATTTAATCTTTTTAGAGTCAATTATTGTGACTGTATTCTAAAATTTGACATCAATAATTTTAATCAAGCATTTTTAACTTGAAGTTTCTTGTATAACCTCTGCTTACTTTTTGTCTGTATTTATTGTTTTTTGTCTGTATTTATTGTTTATCTTTTTCATTTTCTTTTTCTATTATTAATATTAATATTGATGATTTTTTAAATTGATTGTTCTTGTTAAAAGAGTACTATTTGTTTAAATCTGTTGTTACTTCATATTTTGCAATGTTGTTGTTGTTGTTGTTCCCCAAGCTGCCTGGCCGAACAGCCCCAAGGCCCCGAGCAAGGCCAAGGCCAAGGCCACAACCGAGCGCCCCCACAGAACCCTCCCCGCCGACCACAATAAAGCCTGGGTGACCGAAGCCACTCCATGGCGGGGAGCTTGAGGAGGGCGCGGAAACGCCCGGGAAACCAAAGCCCCACCCAGGGCCCTGTGCCCCTCAGCAATTATGAAGAGAAAGTTGAGGGGCAAGGGAAAAATGTGACGCTTTGGCTTCCAATCTTGGTAGATTGGGAGGTCAATCCACGTTAGAGACGCCGTCACTTGAGATCTAGAAAATATATAAGTAAAAGGAACAGTCAGAGTAAGCTATGGGTATGGCAGAGATTGCTCAGTTCTCACTCTGATAGACCAGCCCATCACCACATGACTAGAACCCAATCCTCTCAGCATCAGCTAGGAAAGGCCCTAGAAAGCCGCCTATTTTGCAATTATTTGTCTTTATATTATATGTATTCATTGTCGATAGTATCAATTGCTTGCTTTTGCGATTTCCTTAGTTTATTTGTGCGATAAATGTAGGTTATTTGTAGAGTAGTTATTGATAGGGGTCACTTGAGGCATGCTATGCTTACAGGTACCTACCCGATAGCACTATCGTTAGTGAGTGCTGTACTGTATTTTATATATTATTTTGTAATAGTATAGATATCTTATCAATATTTGTATTTTGTACTATTGTTAATGTCTTGTCATGTTGCAAATTTGATTTTAAATAATATTTTGACATTTAACATGTAGTTTCTTTATTCATGCAGAGTTTAGTCAAATTTACCAGAACGTCCCGGACTTCCCAAACTTGACTAATTCCTTTAACGTGACGATAGTGCGATTAGTTTGCTTGGGAAACAGATTAACTTGCTCATGTAGTAATGTACACCCTATGTGGTGGATTGTGTTCTTTTATTTAATAATTTTCATTTTAGTAAGCGTTGTTTCCACATAGCGATTTTGATAATTTAATTTGACTTTATATTGTCCTTGTCCCAATTTTGGTTTGTTTAGTTTGCAAGTTTTACATTTTAATATGCTGACGACTCTACATTACACTATTCAAATAGCCTCCCACATCATTCACAGCAGGAACTCCAAAGCTCACGCAAGGAGGCCATAAAGCACCTATCTTCTGATCTCTCTACTATCTCTAATTGGGGCAGAGAAAACCTGGTTACTTTCAATGCTTCCAAAACACAATTTCTCCATCTGTCTACTCGTCGCCCTCTTTCAGAAAAGTATGACCTACTCTTCAACAACAGAACATATAAAATAACCCTTCATCTTCTCTTAATATTCTTGGTGTCTCTTTTTCTTCTGATCTCTCTTGGAAAGAATACCACTCTTGCTAAAACAGCTTCCCAGAAGCTGCGTGTGCTCAACTGCATCCAGGGGTTCTTTACCCCTGTGCAGCTCTTTGCTCTGTACAGGGGCACAGTGCGTCCATGTATTGAGTATTGTTCACACGTGTGGGGAGGATCCTCACACACAGCACTTCTAGAGAAAGTAGAAAAGAAAGCCTTCTGTCTCATTAACTCACATCCACTCACCAATTCTCTGCAGTCTCTCTCTCTTTGCCGCAATGTTGCATATCTCTCACTATTCTACCACTATTACAACAATCAGTGTTCCTCAGAGCTCTCTCAGTGTATACCACCCCCTCTTCGTAAAGCACATAGCACCCGCCTTGCAACATAATCCCTCCCCTACTCTGTGCAACTCTCCAAACCAAAAGTGAAATGTTATTCTCAATCTTTCTTCTAGTCAACAGCTGAGCTCTGGAACTCTCTCCCAGAATCATTCTTTCCCTCTTCCTACGACTTAAATTGTGTCAAACTCTGTGTGTCCAGGCATTTTGGCACGAACGTCTCTTGATTTTGGCCCTGTCACTCTTTCAACTCTGGAGGGAAGCACTCGCCACAGGCAGTTCTGCCTTTTGTCTCCCTTACTCACATAGAACAAAAATAAAAATATAATTTTGGCATAAACATCCCTTGATTTTGGCCCTGTCACTCTTTCAACTCTAGGGGAGGCACTCGCCACAGGCAGTTCTGCCTTTTGTCTCCCTCACTCACATAGAAAAATAAAATAAAAAAATAAGGCCATAAGGCCCCATACGGGCCGATTCTGGGGGTATGGAGCGTAAGAGGACAGGCGAGTTGGATGGGTTAAGAATGCTTATAAATGAGAGCTAACATGAGCGTAAATTGTGTTTATGAGACCGAAAACTCATCTATACAAAGCACTTCACAAACAAAAGGAATTATTAATTTACTATATTAAATAATTATATAGTCAAATACAAATATAATCATAGATCACTGTATGACCACGATAATGCTGACAAACTTTAGATTAAGGCTGCTATGATGATGCAGTTTGATGATGCAGTTTTTAATGTTGTGCAATCCCTTGATTGACAGGGGTAGGGCATGCCCTTGTTATAGGGACTTAGCTGGACATTTGCCATGAATTGCTAGACTGAGCTGCTCAAACTCTTGCCATCTACCAATGGTACGGTGTAGGATCGAACTGCAGACCCTTCGATCAGCAGTTAGACGTGCTGTCAACCATGCTACAGCAATTCATGGTGCTTGTAGGCGTTGCCGCATTCGTATGTAAACATGTAGAGATTTTGTATTTCAGTATGCAGTAAATGTAGAAAATAATTATATATTTTCATAAGTTAGTAGAGGTAAAGAAATTCTCCTTTCCAATTAAATTTGCCTGCAGCATGAATTGTTAGACAAGTACAGTAGTCCTTCCACTATCTATAACAAATAGACAATGTGTGTCTAGTCAGTGTCGTGTGAGGGTAGTTTCTCATTGCTCTCCGGTAAAAGGAAGTTTCCCGCGGTCTTTATGGACATAGTGAATAAATTGAGTGCAACAAAATAATTCAACTAAAACCATGATAGTGAACAAATTTATTATTTTAGTGCTGTGTCCAACAGTTTTTTCAAGTAACTGTAGGTGCCTAGACACTTAGAGCCAGAGTGAGGACCTGGGATAATGGAGTTGCCACAGACGTCAATGGTCATGAATGCGAGCTCTTCCTCTGAGCGTATATTGTAAGTAAATTATCCAGCAATATCATACTATTGAATAAAGAAGTGAAATTCCGTTTCTGTAAAAGAAGAAATACTGATCGAGTGTAAAGAAATAATAATCTAGAGTAAAAACCATGCACTGTCACCCAAAAAGTTCCACATAATGCTAACCAATGCTGTGGTCACCTCTGCCCCCTATACACGACACAGTGTCTATCTATCTATATGCTCAGGCCCAATCCCCATTTTGGGGGTAGCCGACTCAAGACAGAGCAAGAACAGGGAAAACACAAAAACAACATAAAACAAAAAAATAAACACAGATAAAAAACACAAACTCTCACACATCCAGGTCACCCAGGAGGAGACCCAGAGACCAGGGTTACCAAGGTCGCTCCAGCACTCCCCCGGCCCCTGACCACCAGGAGAGGTTCCGATCTCGGCAGGCAGACATGCAGCGGAGCCAAAGCGACAAGCCCTCCCACCACACTTCCAGGCACACCCTTCATATTAATCGTCTCCCCGGGCCAGGCGCCTGATGGACTATTATCTAGTCCAACTTGCGCCCGACCCCTTACTCCAAATGACCACGTGTTCACTCAACTATTCACAAGCATTCTCCATTCACTCCTGTCCACCACCACTTCCCCTGCCTGATCTATAGTCATTCCTCTATCATCCAAAGCCTTTCTTACACAGTCTCTCCATCTCAATGGGGGTCTTCCTGCCCTTCTATCTCCCCTTGTACCTGACTCACATATTCTCTTTGTAAGCCTTTCATCTCCCATTCGTTCAACATGACCATACCAGCTCAGCACCCTTCTGTCCACTCTGGCTGACAAATGTTCCTGCTGCCCCACTCTCCTACGTATCTCTTCATTTCTCAATCTGTCTCTACGAGTTCACACACAGTGTCCCCAACTTAAATACTTCTTCTGAAATCACTGTGTTGGGTGATTTTAATGTCCATAATGTTGAATGGCTCACTCATTCAGCCAGGACTGATGATGCTGGTCTTGAATGTGAGCTATTTGCAGACTCATTTAATCTCAATCAACTAGTCAACCAACCCACCTGTGTACCAGATAATCCTAATCATAATTCCCACCTACTGGACTTATTTTTAACAACCAATTCAAAAAATTATGATGTTACAGTGAGGTCCCCGCTTGGATCTTCTGATCACTGTCTGATACAGGCCACCTGTCTATCACCTACCACACCTTCCCACTCTGAACCTGTTTTGGTGACTAAATGGCATTACGATAGGGCAGACTGGGAGGGTCTTTAAGGTTTCTTTATTGATATTCCCTAGACCTCTTTCTTTTCTAATGATGCACACTCCACCTTGAGCCACATACAAGATTTTGTAAAAATTGGAATGGAAACTTTTATTCCTCATCAAAAGTACAGTAAAAGATCTAATTCACCTAAATGGTTTGACCATAATTGTGCTAGAGTAACTGAACAAAAAGCAATAGCCTATAATGCATACACAAGATCAAAAACACATGAAGCCTTTAATTACTTCAGAAACATCAGAAATCATGCCAAAACTGTATTAAACCTAACTAAATCAAACTTTCTCCACAAGCAGGCAAATAAACTTCTAAATAATGCAAATGATAACAAAATATTTTGGTCTACTCTTAACTCATTCAAATCCAACTTCACTACTGCTTCATCCATTTCACCATTAAAATCTCCGACTGGCAATCTTGTAAGTGACCCACGAGGTAAAGCTAACCTTCTTGCGGATATTTTCTCCACCAACTCAACCTTAGATGAAATAAATCAAGATGTCCCTGTACTTAATTTTAATTCGCCTGAAATTCCCTCACTTAAGATCCACACCAGACATGTCAAAACTATTTTGCAGAATCTCTCAGTAGATAAGGCTCCTGGTCCAGATGAAATTCCTCCAATAGTAGTTAAGAATTGCTCCTTGGTGCTCGCTCCTGTATTGGCAAAATTTTTCCGTCTGTGTACTCATACCTCATGCTTCCCAGTACCCTGGAAAGAAGCAAACATCCATCCAGTTCCTAAAAAAGGTGCCTCTTCAGATCCATCAAACTACAGACCAATAGCTATAACTTCCACTCTTGGTAAAGTCTTTGAAATTATATTAAATAATCACATAATTAAGCATCTTGAGAATAATAAATTAATCAGTGATAGGCAATATGGTTTTAGACGATGTCGATCAACTGCAGACATTCTTTGCTTTCTTACGCATCAAATCAACCAAGCTACAGACCAACATGGTGAAACACATACAATAGCACTGGATATATCAAAGGCATTTGATAGAGTCTGGCATCAATCCTTATTGTCGAAGATGTCACACTACGGCCTTGCATCATTAGTTCCACTAATTTCTTATCTTCATAACAGAAAAATATGTGTAATGGTAGATGGCCTTTATTCTCAATTTCACTCAATAAATGCTGGTGTTCCGCAGGGATCAGTTTTGGCCCCAACTCTGTTCCTCATTCATATCAATGATCTCATATCTACCACTCATAATCCAATACATTCCTACGCAGATGACTCAACACTCCACAGTTCCTTCACCTTTACCAATTCTTTCACCCAACCCGATCTTATAAATTCAAAAATAAACACTGCAATTTCTCTGAACCAGGACCTTTCTAGAATTAATGAATGGCGACAAAAGAATCTAGTTTCCTTTAATGCACAGAAAACCAAGTACTGTACATTCAATTTTCTAACCGACAGAATCTCACTGACTCCCATATATTTTTTAATGATGTAAATATTCCCACTTCCCCTAGTATTGACATTCTCGGTGTAACATTAACTACTAACTTGAGCTGGACACATTATGTTAGAAGCATTGCTAAGAATGCCTCTAAAAAACTGGGACTCCTGTTAGTAGAGTCATTTTCAGAGCTTCCGTGACCGTGTTTAGGATACCAAAGTTTCTCAGTGAATTTAACAAGGGCAACTGATGCTAAAAAAAATAAGCCCCCATACACCTCACCAAAATGACGGGAAAGTTGTTATTTTAGACGTTTTTCAAAATGGCCGCCGCCGTCATCTTAAATTTTTTATAAATTTCTATTTCTTGAAGTGAATGGCCAAAAATGACAATTTTGGTGTCTATTCCCACTAATTTTGGTGTCAGAAAACCAATGGGATGGCATAATTAAAAAATAATTAATAACTAATTATCAAATAATTAAGAAAATAAGAAAATAATTAAGAAAATCAATGGGATGGCATAATTCATGATTTAGAGTCCCATTAACCTCAACATCTAAGACAAATATGATGTTGTTAAATCCACTGAGAAACTTTGGTATCCTAAACACGGTCACGGATCCTCTGAAACTTACTCAAATAATATAATATATAATTTAAAATGTAAACCAAGAATGTTGACTGATCAATTCCTTCTTTTTCAGGTTTGTTGCATCGAATTTGGCGTGAAGAATCATAAGCATGGAACGTAGAGGAGTTAGTGATGTGCCTGACCCAGGACCTGGATTAAAATGCATATTATGTCAACATCCCTGTATAGCTGATGATAGTACGGACAAGACATCTGATACAAAGTGGGAGAATCTAAGGAGCAAGTGTTTTCGGTGGAAGGAACTTGATAAATTTCAGCATGCCTATGCAGCAGTGGAGTGGGACAAGGGGCCTAAAGGCCTGTACATGCATAGTAAATGTTACACCCAGATCAGTAGTAATCGCTATATTCAGCAAGCACAGAATCGTAAACGGAAATCTGAACAGGAAGAAGTTCAAGCATCAACTTCAAGTCAACAACTCCCAGGATCTATCTATCTATCTATTGCCTGACGCCGTGATCCCCGAAGGGGTGGCCACGAACGAACCGCCCCCATGCACCTCTGTCCCCAGTCAGTCGACGCCCCTCCCCCCAACCAGCACCGCCTTCGTTCATGTAGTTCCTCACTCCATCCTTCCACCTCATATTCGGTCTACCTCTCCCCCTCTGTCCCTCCACCTCGCTCTCGTACACCCTCTTAGTCATTCTCTCGCTTTCCATACGTTCCATATGGCCGAACCATCTCAAGTTGTTCCTTTTCACACTTTCCAGCACATCTACCTCCACACCACCTCCTTCTTACTTCCTCATTAGTCTGTCTATCCCTCCATGTAACTCCGCACGCACTCCTTAAGTAATTCATTTCCACTGCTCTCACTCTTGGTCTGAGTCTCTCAACCAACGTCCATGCTTCGCTTCCGTAAGTCAGTGTCGGGATTACCACACTGTCATGCAAGGACTTCTTCACTTCCATACTGACCACCCTATTTCTTGTTACTGCTTTTAGCGTTCCTACAACCCTCTTCCCCTGTTGTACCCTCTCCCGCACCTCTTCATCCATAGTCCCATCTTTACTCAACACACTGCCCAGATACTTAAAAGAGTTGACGATCTCCATAGCCTGACCGTTCAGCTTCACCTCACACTCTGTGACTTCACCCATTTCGAAGACCATAACCTTGCTCTTCCCCGTATTTACCTTCAAATTCCGTTTTTCGCACACTGTTCCAAACTCATTTACCAGACCCTGCAACTCCCATTCATTATCACTCATCAGAACTGTATCATCCGCAAACAGCAGTATAGGTAGCTTCCACTCAATTCCCTCCCTTTTCAGCGATACACCAACATTCACTGCTCTTGATAGTATTTCTTTCATGACTCCATCCATATATACAGTAAACAACCACGGGGACATCACACACCCCTGTTTCAAACCAACATTCAGGTCAAAGAACTCGCTCTGCTCACTCTCCACACGTACTGCCGCCTTTGCACCCTCATACATGCTCTTCACTGCTTTCAGCAACTTGCCCTCTACTCCGTATATTCTAAGTACTTTCCACAAACCTTCTCTATCCACTCTGTCATAGGCCTTCTCCAAGTCCATAAAGGCAACATACACCTTTTGTTTCTTCTCCAGATACTTCTCCACAACACAATTCAGGGTAAAAATCTGATCTACACATCCTCTTCCCTTCCTAAAACCTCCCTGCTCGTCGCCTATCCATTTCTCCGTTCTCACTCTCACTCTCTCAATCACTACCCTACTGTATACCTTCCCTACTACGCTTAGAAGACATATTCCTCGGTGGTTACCACACACTCCTCTTTCCCCTTTGCCCTTATATAGGGGGACTATTATGCCAGTCTTCCAGTCATCGGGTGCACTCCCCTTCTCCCATGCTAGTTTGCACATTTTCCATACCCATTCTATCACTATCTCACCACCATACCTCAACATTTCCCCACACACTCCATCTGTTCCTGGTGCTTTCCCCAACTTCACTCTTTTCATGGCTTCCCACACTTCTGACCTCCTGATCCCCACCTCCTCCTCCACTACTTCTCTTCTTCTCCCTCCCATACCATATCCAGCTATGTTTGCTGGCTCTTCATTCCTTTCATTTAGCAACTCACTGAAGTACTCCCTCCATCTTTCGACTCTCTCTTGCTTCTCGGCTAGCATTCTCCCATTCTTATCTTTCACACCCTTACTGTTTCCCTTGCTACCTTCCCTAACTTTCTTGACTTCTTTCCAGAACAGTTTCTTACTCTCCCTCCATTTTACACTCAGATTCCTTCCAAATTCCTCATCTACTCTTCTCTTACTTTCCTTCACTACTCTCTTCACCACCCTCTTACTCTCCACGTACCTCGCTCGTTTCTGTCTCTCGGAATCTTCATTCCCTCTACTACCCAACCACACTCTATATGCTTTCTTCTTTTCTTCCACAGCTATTCTTACCTCTTCTGTCCACCATGCTGTACCTTTCACTCCCCTCCCTCTTCTCCTCACTCCACACACCTCCTCACATGCTGCACAGATCTCATCCTTAAACACCTTGCTCATCTCCTCCACTTCCTCCATAACTTCCAGGTCGAACCCACCTAGTCGTCTTTCCACTGCTCTCCTGTACTCCTCCCTGACTTCCTCCTCCTGCAACCTCTCCACCCTCCTCACCATTCCACCCTCCTCTTGCCTCCCTCCCGCTCGCCTCACCCACTTCTTTTGTATCCTAACCTTAGCTACCACTACATAATGATCAGACAGACCCCCTCCAATACCCCTATACACCCTAGCATCCATCACAGATTTCTTCATTCGTTCATCCACACATACATAATCAATCAATGACTTTCGTTCCACCACTGTCTTATCTTTCATCGTCAACATCCGTTTCCACGTGTACCTGTGGATCATTCTGTGTCGGAAAAAGGTGTTGGCTATCCACAGCCTCCTTCCCACACATACGTCCACAAGTGCACTACCATTCCCATTCACCTCTGATGGTACCCCCCACCCTCCCACCACTCCCTCAACTTTCCTATCACCCACCTTACCATTCATATCCCCAATCAGAAATATTCTTTCGTTCTTGTCAAACTTCTCCAGGCACGCCTCCACATTCATCCAGAACTCCTCTTTCTTTCTTTCAAGTATATCCTCTGTCGGGGCATACACGCATACAATCACCCACGTTTGTATTCCTACTTTCATTCTCACCCACACAATCCTTGAACCCACAGACCCATACTCTCTTACACATTCCTTCCATTTGCTACTTACAAACACATATCCCAGGATATGTGCCTAAAAAGCTTCGTTCTAGTACTGGAGTGGTTCATGATAAGAATCTCTGTGTGTGGTGTATGAAAGGACCACAAAAAACCAGTAATCCTGGCAAGTCCAAACTTTTGCTGCTGTCAACAGTAGACGCATGGAACCGGTTCAAGTTGCATACAGTTTGTCTGTCAGATGAGCCTATAAGAGAAAGATTGAATACCCTACTTGCATCTATCCCAGACAGTCGAACGGCGTTTGGATTGGAAATTCGTTATCATCGTGAATGTTGGCGCAATTATGTCTGCAACCCTCTGAAGGAGTCTTTTCCTGATGAAAAAATAGCATCTGCAACATGTTAATCTTCGAGAGGCCCAAAATATCTTCTTTCATCATGTCCGTCAAGTTATCTTTGAAGATCATGAAATCCGTACACTGCAAGGTCTTGTAAAGGATTACAAAGGCATTACTTCAAATTATGGTTACTATTCCACAACAAAGTCCAGTTTCGTGAAGGAAATTCTGATCAAGGAATTTGGAGATGACATAGCATTTCATGAACGAGGTCAGAAGAATGTGAGTGAACTGGTATATGATGCAAGAGCTGCAGGTTCATATCTTGAGGCTGCAATATTCTCTCTAGGTGTAAGTGACGATCAGCTGGTGAAGAATGTAGCTGGGCGACTCAGAGATCAGATCATCAAAACAAAAACTGTTCCTTGGCCTCCATACATACACGAGCTAGAATATGAAGACCTGAATGATCTCCTATTGAAGCTCATCACTTGGTTAAAGCACCCCACAAAGTCTGAAGTCGATGACAAGCCCCAAGTCAGATCAATTGCATCTATTTTGACAAACGTTTTGTCACTAGACAAACGTTTTGAAGGTGCCACTCTGTGTGAAGAGATCCAGGCATCTCTCAATAAGTTACGCAGTTCAGTAGACCAACAAGAACTTAATGATGCACATGCTGAGTTAGAGAGCAATGCCGATCTCAAGGGGCTCGTTGACTCCCTATTCCAGAACTTAGATGGTGCTCCACTAGCAGAATTCTGGATTTCATTCTTGGAGATGGTAGAGATACTGACTCAAAATATACATGCTATAAGGACAAGAAACTGGATCGAGTTCAAGTCTTCACTGAAGTTTATGCTTCCTTGGATGCATATTTATGACAACGATAGATATGGGCGCCATCTTCCAGATTTCATAGCAGTCCTAGAAAGTCTTCCCCATATCCAAGCACAATTCATGGAGAGTGGCATGTTTGCACAGTCAATGACCGGTAAACCCTACTCATGTGTTGCCCTTGACATATGGATAGAGTCAACAATGAATAAAGGATCCAAGCTTAAGTGTGGATGGTTGGCTATTCTAAAGAATGAGAAGCAACTCTTGTCAAACACGCGGAATGTTAACAATGTCAACCGGATAAGAGGCTGTGTTCATCGTCACGCAAATCACAAGAGACGAGGTTCAAGAAAGCATGCAGATTGTGCCCCAAGTAAGATGAAGATAGATGAACAATCTGTGCAGGATATCAGTGCATGTCTCACCGAGTTCCATTGTGATCCATTTGACCAATCAGACCTGACACTAAGATCCCTACAATCTGGAATTCAAGCCTCTCCAGCTCTCTTTGCTGATCTGAAGTCTGCAAAGGCCGATGGAGAAAGAAAAGTGGAGGAATTTGTAAATGAAAGAGTCTATTCCCAAACAAAGTTCCTCAATGCTCGAATACCACGTAGTAAAAGAGGCAATTTTGCAACTCAAGAAATCGAGAAGACAGCAAGTGAAAACCTGAAACAGACAACTGAAGAAATGGAGAGTAAGGCATTTACCTCGGTCATCAAACTTGTTGAGGCAAGTGACGGCTTAAAGATGGAAGACTTTATGCAGCATCGTGTAACAGATGAGTGCCTTTCAATTTTCAATGCAAATGGTACTATGCGCAAAACGCAGAAGAGTAAGCTACAGGAAAAACTGACAATGACATCCATACCGTACCCTGATATTTACACATCAATAGTAGACATGGGACTAATCTGGCGTCTAACAACGCCTACTACTGAAGACAGAGAAAAAGCAGATGGAACCAAGTTAACGTGGGGAGACTATGGTGAGAAACTTGTGAACTTTGTCCTGAATAGACATTCGAATGCAGAATGTGTTATCTTGGTTAATGACTCGTACGAGCAAGACTTCTCCATCATAGATAGTGAACGACAACACCGTCAAAAAAATCAGTCCATTTGCAATGTGTTTATGAAGTCAGAGGACAAATTTCCTTCTAATAGAGACTTTCATGCTCTTCTTGGTAAGCCAGAGAATAAAGTTCGCCTTCAAGCATTTATCAAGGCTGCTTTCAAAAGAAAGGCATCTACAACCACTATTCAGCTCATACACTGTGTTGTTGGCAAACCAGCAAGGAATCTCACCACAGATGAAGTTTTGCAGAATCTCACATACGCCCATGCAGAAGCAGACACAGCTCTGTTCACTCTTTATGGTAAGCTGCGGTCAGAAGGGTATACAGAAGCAGTTGTCATAGACACTGAAGATACTGATAACTACGTTCAGGCAGCCTATGTGGCTCGGCAAATATCAGGACTCTTGTGCTTGAAACGCAAATCTCAGCTGATAAATGCTCGGTGTTTGTGTAGTGAGGCAATGGCGGAGTCTTTGATCCCACTTTATGTTCTTACCGGATGCGACCATAACTCCGGCTTTTATGGAATAGGCAAGAAAACTATTGTTGACCGTGTAGAAAAATCATCAGAAGCTCGCAACCTCCTTAAAAGTTGTGGCACAATCATCCCAGTCACACAGGAAATCATCAATGACTTACAGAAATTTGTTATCCGGTACATCTATTGTGACACCAAACACAAGACCCTAGCAGAGGTGAGAGCAGCAAAGTGGTCAGTACTCAAGAAAAAGAAGATCATCAGACTGGTACCTGATTCTGACAGTCTACGACCACACTTAGAGCGCACCAATTACCTCACATATCTGCAGAAGAATTTCCAGCTTCAGAATCATCCATCACCAATTGGCCATGGATGGCACCTTGTAAATGGCTTATGCCTCCCAGTACGCTATACCCAACCTGCACTTCCATCATTCCTGGATCTTCTAAAAACTCCAAGTCATCCACAAATGGAGAGCAGCGATGATGACAGCGGAAGTGATTCTGACAGTTGTGCATCATATTTGTCCTGCAGTGATAGTGCATCTTAATGCAGTAGGTCTCATGTTTTATTAATTTAGGATACCAAAGTTTCTCAGTGGATTTAACAACATCATATTTGTCTTAGATGTTGAGGTTAATGGGACTCTAAATCATGAATTATGCCATCCCATTGATTTTCTTAATTATTTTCTTATTTACTTAATTATTTGGTAATTATTTATTAATTATTTTTTAATTGTGCCATGCCATTGATCTTCTGACACCAAAATTAGTGGGAATAGACACCAAAATTGTCATTTTTGGCCATTCACTTCAAGAAATAGAACTATAAATTTTTTAAGATGATGGCGGCGGCCATTTTGAAAAACGTCTAAAATAACAACTTTCCCGTCATTTTGATGAGGTGTATGGGGGCTTATTTTTTTTAGTATCAGTTGCCCTTGTTAAATTCACTGAGAAACTTTGGTATCCTAAACACGGTCACGGAAGCTCTGAAAATGACTCTACTATGTACAGAGTTCGAGAATTCTTCACTGACGAGCAGTTGGCCGTAATATATAAAAGTCATGTGCGTTCTCAGATGGATTACTGTTCACCTCTGTGGAGTGGAAGTGGAGTGGTTGCATTGAGGCAGTTGGACAAAATTCAAAATAAAGCTATTAGATTAACCCTCCAGCCCCGGCTATGTATTATATATATATTCCTCGAAACCCGGGTGTTTTGGCCGAAAAACGTCTAGGCTAGGCTACCGTATATTCGTTAATCAGACTGCTTCCCGCATTCCCGCGCATCCCCAAGCGTAGCTGTGTTATTTACCTGTAGAATGGCATTAAGTAGAGCTCTCTAAGTCAACTGGTTGAGCTGTGATGATGATTTCATTGGAGATAACTTTATGGCCAAAACAGCCACTTTACACCACTTTTCGATACTTAACAACAACATACAGGCACACACGAACAAGCGACGCTCTCCTTCTTGTGGCCGGAGATGCGGGGCGTCGGTCCAGCCGGCTGTTGTTTACATGCGTCGGACCGACGCCTCGCACACGAAGCTCACAGGCTTTCAACCACTGGGCGTTCAAGAGGCCTTCCGGGTACCTGTTATATGCTTTTTTATGGGCGTTCAAGAGCCCTTCCGTGGTGAGAGGGTTAATCAATATAACCCTGCAATCACACAGGACCTTCCTACATTATCCATACGAAGAAACGTTGCATCCCTTGCATTATTCTACAGATATTTTCACAGCAATTGTTCCGAGGAACTTGCTTTAATTATGCCGCCTCTCCACATCTTTCCCCGTAGAACTAGGGCAGCTGAGAGTACCCATGAATTTACACTTTCTTCTCCACAATGCAGAACTTCTGCTTATCAAAATTCATTTATCCCTAGAACTACTACTCTTTGGAATTCACTTCCCTCGAGTTGCTTTCCACAAACTTACAATCTACAAAAGTTTAAATCCAGTTGTTACAAACATTTTATGAATGGAGGATGCCTTTAGGCACATGGACCTTTTTGTTTTATCTGTGTTTTTCCTTCCATTGTTTCATTGTAAAAAAAAAAAAAAAACATACGAGCTTATTTTCAAATAACTGGTTACAGAATTAGAAGCCCAAACCCCAGCCCTCCAGACGTATAATTGGCCTCAATAAAACCCACCCATAGGATATGCTTTGAAAAAAATAAAGCAGTTACCAATAAAGTGTGACCGACTGTATGAGATGATAGTGGCAAAACCCAGTGCACCACAAACCGACACCAGCACCACCATCCCCCACATCTTCCTGCCCACCCCACCTCACCCCAATAAATAAACCAGTAAAGAAAAAGGGTAATATTAAGACAATTATTCTACGCTATGACCAAGATGGATACCGATAATTGAAATCGATGCAAAAAAAGCTCGCGGATTTTTAAGTGCAAAATGCGACGAATGCAAATTGCGATTCCACCAGCAGTGCATAGGAAATCACAATAAGGGTATAAATAGCCTTACATGCGCAAATTGCTTCAATTGCCTCAATAAAGTCCAACTTAAGAAAATACTTGCCACTATCATGCTACAGTACATGAAGAATTTGCCGACGTGATGGCAAAAATCGTCCAAAAAAGTCCTGATGGCCTTGCTAGATGAAAAAATGTCACCCCAATCTGTCACCAAAATTCAATCCCCTAAAAAACTAACATCATGTTCGCAATTCATAAACGATCTTGTCACTGGCTGTTACACTACAGGGACACAGATTCACCTGTAGCTACTCGCTCTCCCTTATGCTCAAATACCCATAACTCACAGTCACATCACCCACACCTGCACATCCACATTACCCTTCTATATCAACCACACTCCTACACCCAAATTTCCCCTCTCAGTCACCCACAGCCTCTCCCCCTACCCCTCAGTCACCTAAACCCCCTCCCTCTCCTGCTCAGTCACCCACACTAGCCACCCAGACAGGAGGGTAACGTTGGTTACCTGACTCACTCGCATAACAAGAACATGAGGGGAATGAGGAGCATAGCCCTCTGAATCCACATCAACCGTCATCTACCATACCCACGGAAGTACAAGATGCTTCAATCACAACTGATCAAGAGATAGAAAATGGTACTCATGATGTCTTTAGAATTGCCCAGAACACTACCTCAACACAATCAGGCATACGAGGATCAGCTATATTGGTATAGAGATATTGTCTGAAGAGAAATTGCTATATGGACCATCAGATAAAGTTAATAGAGAAACATGTAGATTTGATCCCCAATTTTTTTTTTTTGCAACATACTGATACATTATGGAAAATGCATATTTGGTGAAAAATGCAAATACCACCACCCATCCCTCTGCAAGTCATCACTTGAAAGCAAGACCTGCTATGATATATATATTGCCATGATTTTCATATTAGAGGTATGTTACAAACAGCAAAAATGGTAACCAAAAAAGCTCTCCAGTTATGTGAGGCCGAGACGGAGGAAGAAGACAAAGAGGGAGATGCCAGATGAAGATGAACAGAATGATGGAGTTGGAAAAATACACAGAACACCTAGAACATCTCCTGCCCTCCAAAGAGTGGCTAGTGCATCCTGCTGACTATTAAGCATAACTAGTATTCCAACAACACCCAGCACACGGTATCACACACAGTTATTGTCCTCTCTCCCTCCCTGCCCACCCCGAACCAACTTCCAGAAGCACATCCATACTCATATCTCTCGCCAATCCATCCACTCACTCACAGACAACACGCAGCTGCATGCACGACCTCCCGAAATCCATCCTTCCGAATCCTCCCTCCCTCGCGAGGACAGAGTCCACCTGGCCAGGCTGAGATGCGGACACCATCCAGCTCTCCTGAGCTATCAGAAGAGACTGGATGACTCCGTTGTCGACGCCTGCCCGGGATGTAACACAGCACCCCATAACATTAAACACATCATAGAAGACTGCATTTCACACAACCACTTACGCCAACAACACAACCTACACTCAATGAGAGCTCTGTGGGAAAGCCCGATCGTGGCCATGGCCTTCCTCAGGGACTCGGGGCTGTTCGGCCAGGCAGCTTAGGGAACAACAACAACAACAACTAGTATTCCAAATACCGGTAGCCTCTCCCCACTCCTGTTTGCAAATATCCAAGGTCTAAAAAATAGAATCACAAACAAAGTACCATTTATTAGGGGCTTGCTAGAAGAAGGAAACGCTATAATTGCAACCCTCACAAAACCTCCCATAAAAGACCACAAAGTTAGTGAAGTATGGATTCCTGGTTATAACCTACATAGGGCGGACAGAATGCATAGAACGTGTGGAGGTGTAGCATTGTACATCCACGACCCACTGACTTGCACTGAATTTATAAATAACGGTAATGAAGTGATGGAAATACTTGGAGTTCAAATATATTTAATTAATTTAGCAGTTATAGTCACATACATACCCAGCTCAACAAAATAAGAACAGCAGTGGTAGGTCTGAGAAACCCGACACTAAATACTATGTGGTTAGGAGTTTCTAACCTACTAAGCATGAAATGGAGGCAATTAGAAAACCAGGTATTGGCAAATAACACCAGTGAAGCAAGTACAAGAGAGCTACTGAAGCTCTATGATTACTTCAGTCTTACTCAGCACATAGCCGAACCCACCCGGGAGAATATTATCTTATATATACTGTACAATGTAAAGTACATACATAAATTTAAAGACCGAGTGCTCCACACGAAGTGCGGTTCCGGTCTCCCGTCCTCATGGTGGCGCTTCAGGCAGCCCTGTTCAGAGCTGCCTTACTTGTCAGTTTTCTTTGTATTCAAGATAAGACCGTAAGGTCTGAACCCACATCGTCCTTGGTTTGCCCCTTGGTCCAGCTCCCCCCACATTCACAGACTTGCACCTTTTCACCCAACTTATTTCATCCATCCTCTCCACATGTCCATATCATCCAAGCCTACTAGTACATATCTGATCACTGATACTGTACTCTTGATACCAAACCGTCTCTTGCAGTTTGGCCCAACACATCCATACCCTCCGCTAATCATCGCTAATGAGCAGGGCCGCGGCTATGACCATCTGAATTCCCGACCATCCCCAGGCAGTGAAGCTAGTGCTTGACATTTTTCACAAGATCTTAGAAATTATTATGTTCTCTCCACCAACCAACTTTACTCCTAAACTCGATTAATGAAATTAACAAACACATGTGGCAGTCCGGGGATTCGAACCTAGGATGCTCACATCGAAAATCAACACACTTATGCATTGCCAGAGCTTGGCATTTTGCAAAAGATGATGCCATAGTTTGGTATTTTTCACAAGATCTTGGAATTTATGTGCAGCATTCAGCACTGGCAACGGTGTCCCTGTAGAGATGATTGGACACGACAATGGACCATACCACCTCACCTATGAAGAAAAGGGCTACGAGAATAACGAGAGCAAGAGCCAGCCAAGCGTGCAAATATCTGTTTTAAAGGGGGCATTAGCAAACCCACCAAAAAACGGCAAGTGATGTAAGAGAATTAAGAGCAGCCCACCTCATACTCAAACATTAGGAAACTTATGGATTCCACACATGCGCAGCTCAAGTTCAACTCATGGGTCCTCCACATTTAGCGGAGGAAAAGAATATGCCCCACGTATCCTACTGCGTGTGATACAAGGCGACTAAAAGGGGGGGATGCCAAAGAGATCTACCTGCAATGGTGGCGCTGTTGGAAGGGCTGCGGATGGAAGAAATGTTGGCCCAAAGCTACGAGCCCATACACCGATGATCTCCTCCCCCACTGCCTTCTCGCAAACGGAAAACCCTACTGCATCACCAGGGAATACCTGGTAGCCGCGGGATTCCCATAAAGGGCATCATGTGGCTATTAAAACAACAACCCATCAAAAGCCAATAATTATGGGACAAACACTAAGACAGTGTAAGGCCCAACTGAATCAAAATACCTAGATAAACTAAGCTAAAGACACTGTCTTCATCAATGAAAACTAGTATGTTAACCCTTTGGCGCACGATGACTCGTTCAGAGTCATTAGGTATTTTTTTCCTAGGCGCACGATGACTCGTTAAGAGTCATTAAACTTAAAAATATTCGCCAAAAATTAAGTTTTCGTCTGGCCCGCGTCATGTTTGGCATAGATATTAAGTATTAAGTCTAGTTCAATGGGTACAATTGGCAACCCCCTCAGTTTAACGGTTTACTCACGGCTGGCTGGGAAGGGAGCAGAGTACAGCTCAGTCTGTTTTTCGATACTTTCACGTTTATTCGTGTATCTCAGTAACTATTTGGTTTATAGTAATTCTGAAGTTACCAGTGGAATCCTCATTAAATTCCGCTTCCATATATGTATGCAAATCAAAAATGTTGTGGGCAAAATTTTGAGCTAGCACGAGTTGGAGATAAGATATTTAATTTTTTTTTTACAATTCTTATTTCGGAGTGCCCCAATGTGGTTGTTTTGTATTTATTCTATGTTTTTATTCGCTTATCTTCAAGTTCAATCAATAACGAAGCCGATGGTACCTCATTAATCCAAATACAGTCAGGACCCCCAATACACGATTCCACAATGCGCGAAAACCCTAATACACGAGTTAACCCTCGAAAATAACATTAATTAAGTAAACATTAATTACGCGAGGTGGTACCACAATACACGAATCGAGAGCTAAGAAGGGGCCAAATCCGCTATTCCCGCTTGATACGCGAGCACGTCTACGTTTCGCGAGGCCCAGGCGTAGCTCCGAAAAGAGAAGAAGACGGGCATACGCCTGCCTTCCCTCCCGCTTATCCTCCCTCCCACAGTCCCGCTCAAGCGCTCATAGCCGTGCGGAGTGACCAAACGTTTGTAGTGCCTGCCACTTTTTTCGCCATGCCACGCCAATATAAGAAGATAACACACAAAATGAAGGTGGAAGTGTTGGATCGCAAGAAAAAAGGAGAAGGAAACTGTGCAATAGGCTTGTCAGAGTAAACTGTTCGTACGATTTGGTCAGGGAGGGAGAAGTTGGAGAAAATCGTGAAGTCCTACGGTCCTAGTCCTAGTCCTAGCCTATCTACTACTAATTTTAAGGTAAGGTTTCATATTTTTATTCATTGTTCTTCTTATATATAAGATATAGACTGTACTGTAGAGCCAAAAATGTCGAAAATAGGGCCAAAAATGTCGAAAATAGGCCATAATTGAAAGATGTCACCCAATCTAATTATTCCCATATAAAGTTAGTTCCACAATACACGAATTCACAATACGCGATGCCTCCTGTCACCCCTATTCTCGCGAATTGGGGGTCCTGACTGTACAAGGATTTTTTGGTGGATAAAAACGTCACAGAAACAAATTATCGCCGGGCACAAAACTGGCTCTGAGTGAGCAGAGATATACTTAGGGAGTGGAAAAAACTTTAATTGGAAACTATAGGTGCGCCAAAGGGTTAATAACAATGGAGAATGAAAAACTATGAAGTTTGAAGAAACTACCCAAATTATAAGCAGGGCAAAAGTTAGGCTAACCAGAGCCACCAGAGCTTGGCATTGATGATTAAAGTGGGAATTTAGATTTCTGTACTGGCAACAGTGTCCCCATGGAGATGACCGGACAAGACAATGGATGTGCCATGGACCATAACAGGCAAGAGCAAGCATCACACCCTAATCACCTCACTGATGCAGGAAAGGGCTACAAAAAGAACAAGAACAAGAGCCAGCCAAGTATGCACGGCTCTGTCTTAACCCTTTCGCTGCGGGTGACGTTCTGGAACGTCCTGGCAATTCGCAGCAATTTCCAGGCTTTAAAAGCCTGTAAAAAACGTAAAAATTGAGTGTCAGTGGGCGGGAGCGTGAGGGGCCCACCTCCGATCCTCAGAGCAGCCAGCGGCCCACTGAGGTAGACTGTGTCTCGCGCGGGTCTCTCACTGCCTCTTACAATAGTGTAGCCAAGTGAGCGAGTGCTAACAAATAGCGGGTTTCCCGCGTTTCACTGGCACCGCTGCGGGTGAACCAGGCCACGTACGAGGCCTGTTCTGGTCTCATTTTGAAGCTATTTTCGCCTAGTTTTCGGCAGAATACAGTTAATTTAATGCAGATGCTTGATTTATCATTCAGGAGTGCCTGAATATGCCCTAAATAGCCCAAAACACCCCGCAGAGAAAGGGTTAAGGGTACACTAGTGAAGACACCAAAAAACGGCCTATGATGTAAAAGCATAAAAGGCAGTCGGACTCAGACTCAAACATAAGGAAACTCTTGGAATCCACAAATGTGCAGCTGAAGTTCAACTCAGTGTCATGTCAGCATAAGTTATATATTAACCCTCTCACCACGGAAGGGCTCTTGAACGCCCATAAAGAAGCATATAACAGGTACCCGGAAGGCCTCTTGAACGCCCAGTGGTTGAAAGCCTGTGAGCTTCGTGTGCGAGGCGTCGGTCCGACGCATGTAAACAACAGCCGGCTGGACCGACGCCCCGCATCTCCGGCCACAAGAAGGAGAGCGTCGCTTGTTCGTGTGTGCCTGTATGTTGTTGTTAAGTATCGAAAAGTGGTGTAAAGTGGCTGTTTTGGCCATAAAGTTATCTCCAATGAAATCATCATCACAGCTCAACCAGTTGACTTAGAGAGTTCTACTTAATGCCATTCTACAGGTAAATAACACAGCTACGCTTGGGGATGCGCGGGAATGCGGGAAGCAGTCTGATTAACGAATATACGGTAGCCTAGCCTAAACGTTTTTCGGCCAAAACACCCGGGTTTCGAGGAATATATATATAATACATAGCCGGGGCTGGAGGGTTAAAATCCAATAGGTACGGGACAAACACTATTACGTTACTGTGGATGAAGAATGAAACATTCTATAAAGTTTGACGTAACTATCAAAATCATATGCTGGGTGAAAATTAGGCTAACCAGTGCCGCCAGAACTTGGCATTTATGAAAAAAAATCTTGGGACCTTTAAGTGATGGGACTGGCCACCTTACACATTGCGGCAAGAATCAAACAAATCACAACAAAGCGGTCTACTGCACCCCACGCAACCTCATATCACGCATAAGAGCTTATTTCATGCATTTCTACATCACGCATCATCTCTCGAACAACCTCAGAAGCCATAATATGGCCCAAAACTCACATATGAACGAAGCGAGAGGGGGAGGAAACATGGCTGTTGTTGACGATGCTTTTATTTTATACTAGCCCATTGGGCTAGTGTTGAAGGAGGGAAACATGGATAAAGGCACAAAAACACAATGTGTGCCATCATCATGGAGGTTGCGCAGTTACTGATACTATAAGAGCGTACTGTGCAGGTACCTCAACAGGGCACAGGCGCTAGGAAAGTCCTAGTTAACATGGGCTATTTTTCTTATTTTACCTTTAAAATGTTTTCTATAATTCTGATCGAATTAGTGGTCTTGGGGTATCCATTCCATACCGTACCTAGAATAGAAAGAAGGTGCAGTCTCTAGAAGACATTGGTTTGAACGCGCAAGTTGTATTTACCTAATTGTATTTACCTAATTGTAGTTTACAGGAGTTGAGCTAAGCTCGTGTTGTCCCGTCTCTCAGTCTACTTTTTATCCAATTTTTTCTTGAATATATGGATATTCCTTGCCCCTACCACCTCCTCCTCCAGCCCATTCCATTTGTCAATAGATCTATAGGGGAAGCTAAACTTCCTGATATCGTTCTTGCAAGTAGGTCTTTTTACTTTGTAGCTGTGGCCTCTAGTTATTCCTGTATCCATAATTAATATATCCTCCCTATCCAGCCTCCAGCCCCGGGTGCATTTGTACATCATTATCATGTCTCCCCTCTCTCTCCTCTCTTTTAGACTCGGTAGATTTAATTTGTCTAGCCTCCCTTCATATGGCAGTTCTCTGAGACTTGGAACCAATCTAGTAACTGCTCTCTGGATTCTTTCTAACTTGTGAATATGCTTCTTTAGATGCGGGGACCACACCACTGCTGCATACTCCAATCTTGGTCTAATCATACTCTTCATAATTTTCGCTACCATGGTCTCATCCAAGTAGTTCAGAGCAACTTTCATATTCCCGGCCATTGCATACATTCCGCTAAAGAGCTTGTTAATATGTTTCTCTGGCGACAAATTATCTTGTATAATCAACCCTAAATCCTTTTCTTTTTCGGCCTTGCTAATTATATTATCTCCCATCCTGTACTCCCAATTTGGTCTATTCACACTTCTTCCCATATTTAACACATGGCATTTACTTATATTAAATTTCATTTTCCACTTGGTGCTCCATTCGTATATTTTATCTAAATCCCCTTGCAGCTCCTCACAACTACTTTTATTTGTTATTTGTCTCATAATTTTTACGTCATCTGCAAACATTGACATGTAGGAGTTTATGCCTATCGGCAGGTCATTCACGTACATAAGGAACATGAGAGGTGCCAACACAGATCCCTGCGGCACACCACTCTCAACTTTCCGCCACGATGAGTAAGTTCCTCTAATGTTGGTCCTCATTTCCCTATCTGTTAAATAGCTCTCCATCCATTTCAGCAAACTCCCCCTGACACATCCTAGCGTCTCAAGCTTAGATAACAATCTCTTATGTGGTACCTTATCGAATGCTTTGGAAAGGTCTAAGTAGACGCAGTCCACCCATCCGCCTCTTTCTTGGAGTACATCTATCACCCTACTGTAATAACATAGCAAACTGGTAACACAAGATGTCCCTTCTCTGAATCCAAATTGCTTTGGGGTTATTATCTTCTTTCTCTCCAACATTTTCATCCATCTCTTCCTAATTAGCTTTTCACAAATCTTGCATACAATACTAGTAAGTGAAACTGGTCTATAGTTTAGAGGGTCCTCAGGGTTTCCATTCTTGTATATCGGAATGATATTAGCTCTTTTCCATTCAACAGGAACCTGTCCTTTATCTAAGGAAGCTGATAAATCATCGTCGCTATTCAAGCAGATGAGCTATGCACTTGTATATGCAGGACAGATGATTCGGAGGGAGAACTACTACATTAAATTATAATACTCAGTTATGGTTTGTGTTTGAGCATTAATAGTATTAGAATTATGATGCTGGCATTTAGGTTACGACAATCAGAAGGAGACAAGATGCCACAAATATTTTTGAGTATCAGCCCAGTGAGTCCACATACCTGCAAGAGTACTCCAGCCCCCACAGCTTCCACGCTCCATCAGGGGTGAGGAAGATACTGGCAGCACTCACGTTGTTGTGGCTCACACCCGCCTGGACACATAACAAATAATGAAAAACTACAGGTTTGACAAGCCGAAGGGCAGGAAGGAAGACTTAATAGTTAGTATTGGCTACATATTGTTGTGCCAACAGTGATGTATGGGGCTGAGACATGGGCTCTGAAGAAAAAGGAGAGAAGAAAGCTGGATGTGATGGAGATGAGCTCCTTGAGGAGTATGTGTGGAGTTACTCGTAGAGACGGATTGAGGAATGAAGAGATACGTAGGAGAGTGAGGCAACAGGAACATTTGTCAGCCAGAGTGGACAGAAGGGTGCTGAGCTGGTATGGTCATGTTGAACGAATGGGAGATGAAAGGCTTACAAAGAGAATATGCGAGTCAGATACAAGGGGAGATAGAAGGGCAGGAAGACCCCCATTGAGATGGAGAGACTGTGTAAGACAAGCTTTGGATGATAGAGTTATGACTATAGATCAGGCAAATTAAGTGGTAATAAACAGGTATGAATGGAGAATGCTTGTGAATAGTTGAGTGAACACGTGATCATTTGGGGGAAGGGGTCGGGCGCAAGTTGGACTAGCTAATAGTCCATCAGGCGCCTGGCCCGGGGAGACGATTAATATGAAGGGTGCGCCTGGAAGTGTGGTGGGCGGGCTTGTGGCTTTGGCTCCGCTGCATGTCTGCCTGCCGAGATCGGAGCCTCTCCGGGTGGTCGGGGGCCGGGGGAGTGCTGGAGCGACCTTGGTGACCCTGGTCTCTGGGTGTTCTCCTGGGTGACCTAGATGTGTGTGAATTTTGTGTTTTGTCTGTGTTTGTTCGTTGTTCTATCTTGTGTTTTGTGTTTTCCCTGTTCTTGCTCTGTCTTGAGTCGGCCATCCCCAAGAAAATAAAAACAAAAAAATAATAAAATAGAGTAAAATATAAAATAAAAATAAAAATAGGAAGTGGGGCCTCAGCATATACATTATACATACATACATAGTCAAAGATGTACTGTACAGCCTAATATATATATTATGGCCCCAGTGCCTACAGACACGAGTAAACGTGACTAACACCGGTCAAGAAATCCTGCCTCTTAGGTGATACCCTTCAATTTACTAAGGAACGTCATACATGTGTACGTCACTACAATACTGAAAAAGGAAATTAATGTTAGATAAAGAAAATTCATATTTTAACCCACATCCCCTGGCACCTGTATATACTCCTGCCATCCCGTATCCGGCTGAATCTGCGTATTTTTGTATTCATAACTACGCAAACAAATATTGATTAATCTAGGCTAGATATAGATAAAAATGCAGCGTCGTTGTTATCTTATGAATGGTGAAGACTAGAACACTATAGACCAAGTAGTTCAGTATTGATGGTGAAAATTGAATGGGTAAGTTATGGCCACCACGAGCCTGTATCCCTGTGAATGTTATAATTTTGTTATTTTCCGATGCATAATAATAATAATACTGTAATAATAAGCATGTTACTTATTTCTCATAAGCGCCAATTTTTCCGAAGAATTCACTAGCGCTCGGAAAGAGAAAGAAAAAAGAACAAAATCAATGCATCAAAAGAAGGCTTATATACAACACACATTTAACAATCACTAGCAGTGGCAAAACAGCCTAAACTCTATAGCCATCTGTCATGACACCTCTCTCAAGATCATAGCTTCTCTCAAAGAGAAAAGTCTTAAGTTGTCTCTTGAAGCATTCAACAGAACTCAGTTGTCTCATGGACAGCGGCAACCTGTTATACAACCTCGGAGCCATGTAGGAGAATGACCTCTCAAAGAAAGAAGACTGCTGGAAAGCCCTTGGTTCATCAAGACGAAAAGGGTCATTGTCATGACGCACAACTACACCATGGTGTGCCGGTGGGCGCCTGAGCAGCTCCGCAAGGTACCTAGGCTCACCAAATTTGAGAACCTTAAAAGTCACCAAACACAACTTAAATTCTATTCTTGCTCTTACTGGCAGCCAGTGCAGTTCTATGTGAAGAGATGTAGTAGGAGTTCTAGGTGGAACACCAAAAATGAGTCTTGCGGCCCTGTTAAGAACAGACTAAACTTTCTTTAAAATATAATTTGGAAGACCCACCAACAGGGCATTGCAATAATCAACACAAGAGAAGACCAATGAGTGAACCAACGTCAGGAGGCAACGTCTGGTTATAAACGGCTTCACCAAATAGAGATTTCTGATGTGCAAGTAACAACTTTTAACTATCTGGTTTACATGCTCTTTGAAATCTAATCGGGAGTTCACATATACACCCAGATTTCGAACAGAGTTGGCCGGTCGCAGCTGAGATCCACCCACATTGATGGAGAGGGCACCTACTATATCATCAGCTCTTCTATTTCCTCGGATGATGAGAATATCAGTTTTACCATCATTTAGTTTAAGTTTTCTCGCTCTCATCCACTTCTTGATATCAGACATCAACAATTCCATCTTACTCCGTATATCAACTATATTTGTGATTCTCACATAAATCTGGGTGTCATCTGCATAAAAGTGAAAGGTGACATTATGTGCACGAAGCAGAAGAGACAAACTGCTGATATAAATTATAAATAGGATAGGACCTAAAACTGATCCCTGCGGAACACCATACTGCAGGGGTGTCGAGTCCGAGACCATTTGATTTACCGTCACACTCTGGGATCTACCTGACAAGTACGACCCAAGAAGCAAGAGAGCGGAGTCACGCACACCACAATCATAAAGATCACTCAATAACAACTCGTGATCCACTGTGTCAAAGGCCGCAGAGAGATCAAGCAAGACCAATAGTGAGGCCACACCATTGCAAATGTTCTCAACTAGATCATTATGTACTCTAATCAATGCTGTTTCAGTTGAATGATGCTGTCGGTAAGCAGACTGAAAAATTGGGATAGTTTCATTCTGCTGAAGTAGTGGTTGTAATTGGTCAAGTATTGCACGCTCTAATATCTTTGATATGAAGGACAGGTTGGAGACAGGACGATAGTTCAACATGTTCTCAACATCAAGTCCAGGTTTCTTTAGAGTAGGTCGGAGTAGTGCATGCTTTTTAGAATGTGGGAAGCTACCTTCAGAGAAGCACTTATTAATTATTTTGGAAATAAACTCAACTGTGTGATCATAGACTCTTGGTAGCTTGGAAACATTTATGGGATCCAACGGGCAAAATGTTTTATTGAGGTTTCTTATGTAGGACGAGATCATGTCCACCTTTACTGAGTGAAAGGATGAGAGGACATTATTAGGAATGTGTCGGGGTTGGAGTACAACTGAAAGTTCATCACCAACAGAAGCATCATCCAGTTCCTGTCTTATGCGAGTTATCTTGCCAGCAAAAAATGCCACAAAGTTGGCAGCCAACTCGGCATCGGGTACAGAAGGTCTTAAGCTGACTCTTGTTTTTCCAAGTAAACTGTTTACAATTGAAGCCAACCTCCTCTGGTCGTTACCACATGAGTCAACTTTTCCCTGATAATACACTTTCTTTTCATCTTTGATTGTGTGGACCACGGCTCTTCTGGCTGACAGATATTGCAACCATGTAGAGTCTGTTTTATTTTTCCGCCATTCACGTTCAGCTCTTCTACGCGCTCTTCTAAGAAATTTAACTCGAGTGCTATACCAGGGTGAATCATCTCGTACTATGATTTTCTTCTCTACTTCTGGACAGTGATGATCGAACACTAATTTGCATTTCCATGTACCTCCACCAGCTCATCTGAAGTAAGGTTGGAAGTATCAATACTTCCCAAGTACTGTTTTACTTCACTGCTAGCCAAATTTTGGTCTGTATTTTATAATTTCTAAATCTGATTACTTTTTCATGTGTGAGTGGCTTAGGGAAATCAAAGCTGAAAGTAATCAAAGCATGATCAGAGGTATTAGGGTCAGCATTCTCAACATCAACATCCAGAACACCACCACAACCCACAGGAGAGAAAACCAAGTCAAGGGTGTGTCCTAAGATATGAGTTGGGTGGGACACATGGTTTACAAAATTGTTCTGATCAGTCAACTCAAGGAACTCAGGAGAGAATGGCTTCAGATGAGGGCTGTCAACCCAGTAATTAAAATCTCCACATATCAAAAGTCTTCCGGTTTTAGCAGAAAATTCCTCGAGAAACTGCCCAAACTCTTCCATAAAACCCCTATCTGTGCCACGATGGCCAGGCCTATAGACAACTGCCATTCTTAGAATTTGTTGATGGAGTTTTATTTCCACTTCCAACAGTTCATAATAAAGAGGGGCTGGGTTATGGCTTATTTGCAAGATATTCACCAGAGATGTGGAATAGACAACTGCCACTCCACCACCCGGATGATCTCCCCTAGGCCTAGGAACATTTATTATGGAATGGGTTTTAGGCAATGCCGCCTGGATAATATTCAGATCTGACTCGAACAACCAGGTCTCAGTGAGACATAATACATCAAGGTTACGTTCATCCAAGATCTCGCAAATATGATCCATTTTGTTACGCAAGGAACGAACATTCAACAGACCCAGTTTCAACCGGCTCCCGTGTGCATTTTTCAGTTTTTTGAACCTACAAAATTGGTGATTTCAATAACTTTATTTCTCTGAGTTGTCATTAGAGGACAATTTCTACTTGAGGCGAAATTATTTGGTAGCTCCGTAACTGATGTGGAGCTCATACAATTTATACATTTGGGGGAAGTCTTGTTGGTGCAGTCTTTTGAGTTATGAGTACCGGCACAGAAGTTGCATTTTGGATCCTCATTTTTCTGATAACACCTGTCACTGATATGGCCAAAGCCCTGGCAATGGTAACATTGTGTTACCCAGAAGCGATCGTATGCACGACATCTCACAAGTCCAACATACACAGAATTGCCATCATCCACAATGGAAGAGCGTATTTCAGGTGACATTTTTACTACCGCAGTCTTTGTGTGTGCATCACTCTTTTGCTTGGTGAATAGCAAATTCATAGCTAAGCCATCGTCGACCAGGGACTTTATTCTTGGGTTCTTGTTGAGGATGCTGGGAATGATCTCATTATCCTCAGCGTCATTAGCAATGCCTACCAGTCATTTTTGGCATCATCTTCTTTGGTTCGGAGACACTGAAGGCACTGTCCACCCCCAAACACTGATTGATGGCCCTTCCTGCGTCTTCTTTGGCTTTCTTGGATGGAAGTCGTACCACTAGTACACCTGAATCAGTTCTAGTTAACTTGTTAACCGGACCCGAAGCCAAAGCAGTCTCAATTGCCTTTGTATCTGGTGGGCTTACTGGCTCGGAGGATCGGTCTTTTGGCTTCACTACCAGGACCTGATGGTCCCAGACAGTTTTTTTTTTCCACCATCTACCACCTCAGTGGTGCGTTTGGTCAGCTCCTTTTTGGTCTCTTCAAATGTTTGCTGCACTATCTTGGCAAACAAGGGAATGTCGGGGGCAGCAACTTTAGTCTCAAGGATATCCATTCTGTTACCAATACTCTCTATCTCCACAGCCACCGCAGCAAGGGCACCCTTCACTTCGTTTACAATGGCAGTCTTCACTTCACCAACTAGGGCAGCCGTCAGGTCATCCAAGGTCTGCTGACTAATTGCTGCGTCCTTTGCAGCCAGGGGGGTGGTATCGCAAACAGTGCAATGCCATTTAAATCCAGGTTTCTTCTTTGCAAGTACTCCGAGGTCCTCATCATCAACATTTATACAGTTAACGTGAAAATAGGTACCACACAAGTAGCAGCCCAGCGATTTGGCCTTGCCCACAACCTTCCCACAACTGCAACTCTGCTTGCTTGCTGCCATTTCAGTGGAAGTAACCAATAATTAAAAACAAAAACACCTGTATTTCGTATCTGATTAAAAATAAGAGAAAACTCTAGTTTTAAAAAAACTTGAAAATAACTACCTGGGACAGACCCCAGGTAGCGCCGTCCCCGTCAGTGCCACCACAATAGATTTTTTTTAAAATGGAAAAGAAAAAAAGGGAAAGTGGTGTCTGCAAGGTCACCGCGGGCAGGTGGGGATCGACTTGGCTACCCTTTGGGGGTAGCCCAACCGAGATGCGTGGAAAGACCACGCACAGGATGGCAGATGTGTGTGGTGCAAAAACTTTAACCAATTTTGCACACTGTTTTGAGCTTATAGCAGTGACAATACAATTTCCACGGTACTCAGCAAGACCCTATTGGTTACGATACCGCCACTGTGCATAGTCAATCATCCGCTTATACGTGATCCAGTCACGCGATCCTCCAATTACACGAGGGGGGTTCCAAAACCTGACAGGTTCCATGTATGCAAAGTGGTTGCATTTACACAAATCAGGGATGGAAAGAGAAAGAAATAAGAACAAAAGTGACTCTGAACTATGGACGCAAACACTGCACATTAACAAAAGAATGGCTACAATGGTAATATAAATCAATATGCGTGAGACTTTCACAATAATGATGATAACAGCTGTAATAAAAATTGCCTACCAGAAGCAATGAGAGTTGCGAGCGTTTACAAGCCAAAATCGCAGTGTGGGCGATTGGTCAGACGCAGTTCCGACGCGGCGTGATTCTGGCGGCAAAGTTACCTCAATATATCATATCGTCACAGAAGAACCAATTTATGTAAAGGGTTCTAGTCTTCGACAATTTCAAAATGAAGGTTTGTGCTATATTTAGACATATCATATATGCCGGTTAGGTCATTCCATTGCGGCGATATTAAGGATTGAAAAAACATGGCAAATTGTCGAAATCCCACCCCGGATACAGGTGTTGCAAAGGTTTAAGCCCCACCGGGCTACAAGGATTAACCGCGCAAGTGGTACAGATAAATCACTGGTGCTCATTGAGCGGATGAGGTACACATTGTATAAGCACTACATTAGATACTCTGAGACTACTACCAAATAAGAGGTTTGCCTTATTTGGTTATTGGAACGTTGTTAACCCCTCCTGCCCGGTTGTCATTTTAAAGTGACACCGCGGCAGATGGGCAGGAGCCCAGGTGTCATTTTAAAATCTGTAAGCTTGAAAGCCGTGCGTCGAACCGTATGTAAACAAAGCCGGTCGGAGCGACGCGCACCTTCAAAAACAAGAAGGAGAAGTCGGACTTTTGTTGTTATTGTTTTGTAGAACAAGAACAAGTGTTTGTTATTGTCTGATATTGCTAACATCGCATCAAAACTCTCTCCACGGAAATTGTCATAACAACTGAACCAGTTGACCTAGAGAGCTCTACTCAGATACAAAACAAGGCTACGTTTTGAGATGTGTGTGAATTCTCTAGCAGTTAAAAAAACAAAGATAGGGCTAGGCCTATTACAACGTTTTTCAGCCAGATCGCCCGGATCTGAATGCTGTCCTTTGGAAGGCGAGCCCGGGCAAGAAGGGTTGTTGTTGTTGTTGTTGTTCCCCAAGCTGCCTGGCCGAACAGCCCCAAGGCCCCGAGCAATTCCAAGGCCATAACCGAGCGCCCCCACAGAACCCTCCCTGCCGACCACAATAAAGCCTGGGTGACCAAAGCCACTCCATGGCGGGGAGCTGAGGAGGGTGCAGAAACGCCCGGGAAACCAAAGCCCCACCCAGGGCCCTGTGCCCCTCAGCAATTATGAAGAGAAAGTTGAGGGGCAAGGGAAAAATGTGACGCTTTGGCTTCCAATCTTGGTAGATTGGGAGGTCAATCCACGGAAAAGACGCCGTCACTTGAGATCTAGAGAATATATAAGTTAAAGGAACAGTCAGAGTAAGCTATGGGTATGGCATAGATCGCTCAGTTCTCACTCTGATAGACCAGCCCATCACCACATGACTAGAACCCAATCCTCTCAGCATCAGCTAGGAAAGGTCCTAGAAAGCCGCCTTTGGCGGGGGGATAGCTCCCCTATTTCAATTCCTTTCGGGGTCGGGCACCCGCAAAAAGGGTTAAACATTCTAATGCATACCTGTAGGTTGGCTTGTCCCGCCTTCCTCAGGTGGCCTCAAATTTTACCTTCTTCCACATTCATATGCATACATCTTCTTTGCCTAAAACTCCTCTGCTATCTTCTCATCAAGTTCAAGCCATCTCAGGCTATCTCTAGGCTATCTCGCTGTAGTGAGCGACGCAATCAATAAAATGAAGGACGGTAAAGCTCCAGGGTGCTCTGACATTGTCGCTGAGATGATAAAAACCTCAGGGGAGACTGGTGTCAGCTTAGTCACCGAGATGATAAACACCATTATTAAAGAGAAAAAAATCCCGAGGATTGGCACACAAGTGTAATAGTAAATATATACAAAGGAAAAGGGGATGCGCTAGATAGAGGTAATAATAGAGGTCTAAAAATGCTTGACCAAATCATGAAGGTTTGTGAGAGAGTCTGTGAGTCTTTGAGGGTTTGATCAGGCAAAGCATCTAAATTGATGATTATGCAGTTTGGTTTTATGCCAGGACGTGGTACAACCGATGCTACCTTCATAGTCAGGCAGATACAGGAAAGATACTTACTAAAAGGCAGGGATCTTTACTTTGTGTTTGTAGACCTGGAGAAGGACTTTGAAAGGGTGCCTAGAGATGTTGTGCAGTGGGCTATGAGGGAACTTGGTGTGGAAGAATGGCTGGTGCGTGTGATAATGAAGATGTATGAGGATTTGTGAACTGTGTAGGCTACTGAGTGAGAAGTTCACAGTCCATGTTGGAGTTCATCAGGGTTCAGTGTTAAACCCCCTCCTTTTTATTATGGTCCTGGAGGCACTGTCTAGAGATTTTAGATCCGGACTCCCCTGGGAATTGTTTTATGCAGACAATTTAGTCCTAATAGCTGACAATGTGCAAGATGCTGAGGCCAAATTCAGAAGATGGAGAGAGTACATGACGAGCAAGGGTTTAAGAGTCAATATTAACAAATCCAAGATTATGCATTGTAGATTGAGACGAGACAATGTGGAAAAGAGCAGTGCATACCCATGTGTAGTGTGTGAAAAGGGTGTGGGCGCTAACTCAATTCGGTGTAGCATCTGTCGATGTTGGGTGCACCATGGGAGTAAGCGCTGTAGTAGAATAAAAGGACGCCTGCCGAAGGATAAGTCAGAAATAACAAAATTTGAGTGTGTAGTGTGCAAGGGCGAGCTTGTGTTAAATGATGATCCTGTGGCTGAGAATTTTGGAAATGAGTCATTGGAGCTGGTGGACAAGTTTTGTTACCTAGGAGATACCATCTCTGCAGGTGGTGGGGCCGAGGCTGCCACTGTCGCTAGAATTAGATGTGGCTGGGGGAAGTTCAGAGAACTGCTGCCAATTCTGACCATGAAAAGAATGCCTCTCCCCCTGAAGGGAAAGGTGTATGCCTCATGTGTTAGAAGTGCAGTGACGTATGCATCAGAAACATGGGCCGTTATAGTAGAGGATGTCAACAGAATGGAACGTAATGAGATGAGAATGGCGAGATGGATGTGTGGGGCCAAACTGCAGGATAGAATAACAAATGATGAGCTGAGGAGACACTTAGGTATAAAGAGTATTAGTGAGATGCGTACAAGTAGACTGGAATGGTATGGGCATGTGGAGAGAATGGATGAACAAAATTGGATGAAAAGATGCAGGTCTGTGATTGTGGAGGGAGCTGCACCAATGGGTGGACCGAGGAAGACCTGGGATCGGACTATACGTGCCGATTTCGAATCCAAAAACTTGACAAGTGAGGCAGGCCTTAACAGGGTTGCCTGGAACGCCACCATTAGGACAAGAGACTGAAACTGCACGTATGTGTGGAGCACTCAATCTTAAAATTTGATGTATGTATGTATGTATGTATTTATATTATCACCGTTCTTGCCGATCATAGAACATAACCACTGACCATTCTCCGCTACAATGTCCCTATACACCTCACTGAGTATCACCTTTGATTCCCTTCCTCTACCTATCATCCCCTGGCTTCCATTCCAACCTTCTATCTAGAGTAATTCTCCAAAAATAGATTAATACTACTGCATCTTCCATCAGATCCAGGCCATCAGAAAACAAAATCTCTCACAATTAAAACAAAAAAATATAAATACTGTACTGTAAATCCTGAGACAGGTCATGGAATCGTAATATCTAAACTTTTTAGGTTTGTTACCTACTGTACATAGCTAGAGAAAGCAAATTTAACTTTGGTTAATAGTACAGTCGACCCTCGAGTTTACGGATCAATGGGGGGATGACCGGTCCGTTAATGCAAAAAGTCTGTTGCTGGAAAATAGCCTAGCCTAGCGGTGACTCTTAAGTAAACAAAGACCAACGCTGTACCCTCACGGTTAGTAAATTTCTCAAGATTGTTGGCAGATATTATTAGTCGTATGAATATACTGTATATCAACAACTACGGTACCGGTATGCCACCCAACACTATCTACAAGCTTTATTATCCCAATTCAATTAATTTTAAGGTTATAACATTGAGCAATTTTGTTTTAACCCGTTCTTTCCCGGTGACGTCTTTTTATCTTTACTCTGGCAACTATAAGACGATTTCATCAGTTTAAAAAGGGCCTCCAGTAATAAACAGCTTTTGAACTATCTCACTTAACCCTTTTTACTACCACAGATCCTTCTTAAATTGCAAAAAATCGTTCAAATATAGCTAAAATGAATCTACAAAGACGTCGCCGGTACAGAAGGGGTTAATTTCTCCCTTAGACCACCATCAAGCTAAAATACACCTCCAAATACCCCCTTCAAGTTAAACAAAATGTTCCCAAGGTCCCTCTTGAAGGTACAGTATTATTTTACAATTGTCAGTATACTGTACTGTAAATATGTCACAGCTGAATGCCATTTCTCATAAATTGCAGGCTCGCTTTCGATCAACAGGAAAAGATTAACACTTGAATGGGGTGAAGTGTCTTCTAATCTTAAAATTGCCACACTAATGGGGCGAAATGGGTGATCCCAACATCCAACCTAAAACTTAATTAGCATAGCTCATACAAAATCCCTTCCTATATTCATCACTGTCTAAAGCATGTTATTGTGATTATCACTGCACAGTTGTCTTGGTTTGCAATACATTTTGATCTAAAATAGTAGACAAAGCTATGTAAGATATTTTAAGCTTGAGGAGGCTGATGACAAACCCTGTCGCCTCTCTTGTGGTAGTGAAGAGACTAGACCGCGGGAATCGAATATGTTTTAATTTAACTTACTCTGATATATTTCGTACACGATGATGTAACGTGAAGGCAGTATTTGATATTTACATCATATGAGTGTAATATTTTTCTATCCTTATGTATCTATCAATAATATTATTCATAGTTTACTCTCATTGATAATAAATAAATACTTATTAGGAACTCAATCCATATGGCAACACTAATAGTAACAGGAGAAAGATATCTTTGTAAAAGAGCGTACCACCAGCGTAACAAAAGATTCCCTCTTGATATTCACTTTCAGAGTGAGTTATTCAATAGCTTGCCTATATTTCTACACTTCATTATTAAGCTCTGCTGTTCATACCTCTAATCAAATATCTGTCCATCTTTCTGACTGCTTTCACAACATGGAGTGCTTAACAGATACTGAGAATCAGAATGGTGGCCAGTGACCCGACTCCTGAAGCCCTTTGCCGTATTGTGCTATTTTATGGGTACCGGTACCCCCAATCCCTCTCAAGCCGCCACTCACCACCACCATCCAGAACATTAATTTATATATATTTACATTCATAAAGAACTCAGATTGCTATTATTGAACATAGGAGCTAGATATTGCACACTAACATTTATCATATTGAGGATAGCTGGCACTGTGACCTAGGCTATCCTCTTAAATTCCTTCTACTGTACTGTACTTCCATCCGACTTACCCTGTCATGGAGGAAGGTGAGTGTTTCCGTGATAGAGAGGAGTCCTGCAGCAATGTGTAATGGAGAGAGATTGTCCAGGTGGTGGTGAAGGAGTGGTGTAGCTCTCTCCATCACCACCACCACCTCTCCATCCACCATGGCTCCGTCCAGATACTTCAGCAGACCAGGGTGACGGTACACTCGACTGGCCTGGGGACCAGAGCAAGAGCAGTAGTAGTAGTACAGTAATAATAATAATAATAATAATAATAATAATAATAATAATAATAATAAAAATAATAAACATAATAATAATAACAATATATATAATAATATAGGTAATATTAATAATAATAACAATAATATGTTAAATTATTTACCGGTATGTCAAAAGTCACACTTCATTTCAAATAAATTCACTAGCTCTCATAGAAAATATTATAAATAATCTTGATAAATAAATTTCATTCTCAACACCAAACACCCTCAAATTAAATTAATGAAAGCATGTGATCATCCAGGGATTCGAACCTGTGATGCCACATACAGAACTTAAACAATAAACAAACGCAAAATTAAAGAACAAATTTAGTAGCAGCCTAAAAGTATCTAATGAAATGCTTAAACGATGTTCATCTCATATGCTCAATGAGCGCCAATGGTTTATCGGTATCACTTGTGCAGTTAAACCAATATCTTCCTAAGAATGCACCTTAATTCTCTACTAGACACGTTATAGACACCCCAAGACCACTATTTAAAACGGAAAACAACAAAATGTCGTACTGTACTGTAGGTTAGTAATAGAAAAAGAAAATTTTGCCTATCTTGTCTAGGACCCTCATAGCGTATGTGTCACTCCCGAGGTACCTATGTGGGACTCTCTTACTGTATCAGTAACCACACAACCTTCATTGGGCCCGCTCGTGTTGTGTTTTAGTGCCTGACTTTGCCGTCTCCTACCCCTTTCGCATTGTCACCATGTGAGTTGTGGGCCATTTATGGCTTCTGAAGCTATTAGAGGGATGCTATGCAATGTAGGAATGCATGAAATGGACTCTAGCGCGTACTACGAGGTTGCGTTAGACTGGGGTCGCTACTATTTTGATTTATTAGACACCAGGGATCGCCGCCATTTGCAGGGCGATTGGGTAAGCCTAACTTTTTCCTAGCCTACCGGTACCTTTGTTTTAGATGAAAGCACACTACTGTAGTGTATTTAGCATACTGTAGCTTATTTCAGTATTTTTTGGCAGGTATGTACAGTACCCCCTTAAACTTTACTGTGCCCGATTGGCTGGTTCTTGCTCTCGTTCTTCTCTAGCTCAATTGGGCAGGATGCTGCTATATTCTTTCCCGGGCTAGGCTCCATTCAATGGCGGAGACTCTGCTGTACTCCGAGACTACTACCAAATTACGGGTTTGACAACCCGAAGGGAAGAAAGGAAAACCTACATTTAGTAGTGGCCCTGTAGTCTATGACGTAATGCCTTAATACTGGGTTAATCTGCTCTACATAACTAACTAACTGTATAATTATGGCTCCACTAAGCCTTAGCCAAGCGGATTAACTGGTATCACTAACCAGCGTTAACAAATTTAATATCCAAATTGTGCGGTTTAGTATCCCTTGCGCTTCCCATCTGTTTGCTGTCACTCGCTAACCCCAAGCTGTGAGGCTCTTATTCTTCCTTCAAATATTATATCAAGATATGCATATGGATGGGAAGAGGAAGGGAGGGAGGGCCGTAAACGTCATAGACTATAGGGCTACTACTAAATATTTGGTTTTCCTCTCTTCCCTTCGGGTTGCCTAACCAGAAATATATTAGTAGCCAATCAGTAGGCCACTCCTCTTGCACTCTCCAATATGTCTACATTAATCATCCACTCACTTCAGATGTTCAGACTATATCTGTAGGCTATTCCTCTTGCACTCTCCAATGTGTCTATGTTCACTCCACAGCGATCCCAGACTTTAACCCGTGGAGCCCCGGCTAGTTTTGTAATGTTTGTTCACCAGAACCCGGCCGGTTTTCAAAAAATTGTTTTATTCCAGAAACAATAGCGAATGGGTTAGGAATGAAGGAAAAACCACGAAAAACCGCTCAAAAAGCTTAAAGAATGGTCCTACAGAGCCCCCGAAAACGTATTTTACAAGAGTAAAAAATTGAAGGCAATTACCCCAAAAAAACAGGTTATTGCGTGCTCACGCGCACGCACGTGGACTTTGAGAGTTTTCAACCATCGGCACGGTTGCGTGGGATACGTACACAGTTCCCATACAAATCTGAGCCCTCTTGAGTGGCTACACCTGAGGTTACGGTCGGCGCAATTAGGGTGACGCGTCAGACGCGTCGCTGGGGCTGTACGGGTTAATCATGTTTTTCCATCTCTCTAAATAATTCCACAAGATTATTTCAGATACAGTACCTCTCTACTACCTTTTAAATGTTTACAAGACAAACATAATCTAACTCAAACCATATTTATCCTAAGGGAGTATCACACAAGCTTTTATCATCAACTTTTGATAGAGAACACACTAACTTTTCTGGACTCTTACACACTGGTATTGGGATTTAGACTCAAGATAGATGAATTTAAGAGAGAAAAAAAATATATATATATTTTTTTTACCTAATAAGCTGCCAAACATATGCTGAATGTAATAGTTGAGGGAAAATGTGCTGGTGTGCCTTACTATAATGTAGTCATGGATGGGAATTTCTAGACAATAATTGGACTGTGGAAGTGCACTTATGAATCAATGGTGAACCACTTTGATAATCTGCTTAATAATGCCACACACACATAAATACTGTGATCGGATTCACTAGTTAATATTTACCGTCTGTTTTTAATCATTATGAGTTGTTCAATTATTCCTAACCACGACTGTACCTGTAATGCTCGCTCTATGTATGGCCTTTTGCGTGACGATGGAGGATGGGCGGCTGAGAACACTGTTACTGGCACTCCCTCCAGGTCCCCGGGGGCCATTGTCCAGTCCTCATACACCTGCAAATGGAAGCACATCAAAACAGCTATAACCACAATGGCTACAGTCCTAAATGGCCTAGGCTAGGTTAAATTAAATGGGTTAGGCAAGGTTATGTTGGATTAGATTTGTTAGGTTATCTTTTGAGACTGGTCATTTTGGTCTGAAATATGACAATCTAGCCTAGTAAACTATTGTACTGTACAACCTTCATGAATTTGGATGTCGCAATTTCTCTCTGTCGCACTCACTTCAATAGCTGCCAGCTTGTGGTCAAAATGCCCCCACACCTTACAATGACCACTTTTGACACCCTAAAATCAGACAAATGGCATACTACACGACCTTCATGAAATCATGAGAGGTGAAGAACTTAGGAATTTGCCCCATAGTACTATACACCCGTCACCCACTATGACTTATTGACATAATTTATGATCATTGTATATATATTACCAATATGGGGCAAATAATAGCTGGCCGTGGGATAGGCCTGGCCTAATGGTACCACTTAAGATCAGTTGTGCCGGTTTAGTGTGATATTCTTCCCTGTGATATTGTAACAGGTTAAAACTGCCCATATGCCTATCATTTGAACCAAAATCAATTAAATCACGACTGTATTTCGATATATCATTAGCGAGCCTAACCCACCACTAGCCTACTTATAATAATAGCCTACAAATGCAGAAAATAACTATAGGCCTAAATAACAATACTTTGGTGGGAAAAAAATATAATTCTACTTATAGAAGGCAAGGACTCCCAGTAGTCCCGGGGCGCCATGGCCGCAGCCGCTATACTTTGACATTACCTCTAATCACGATTCTATTTCGGTAGATTTTTACTTAATGTTAATGCTATTGTAGGCTTAACCTAAGCAACCTAACCTAGGCCTATTGAAATAATATTGAGTAAAAATATACCAAAATACAGTCACGATTTAATGGATCTTGGTTCAAATGATAGGCATAGGCCTATGGGCTGCTTTAACCTGTCACAATATCACGGGGAAGAATATCACGCTTGACATGCTACACCGGTGTAGGCCTATTTACCAACAAATGTTTTTTTTCTTCAAGGAATAGGACCTAGGCCTATAGGCTAGTTTTATTGTTTATCATTCAGCCCTTAACAGGGTTGCCTGGAATGCCGCCATTAGGACAAGAGACTGAAACTGCAATTATGTGTGGAACACTCAGTCTTAAAATTGTATGTAGCCTATGTAGGCCTAGGCTATGTATGTATTCAGTGAATGGAGGATCTGCATGAACTTACCCATAGGCTAACAGCCGTGGGATACAATAAGGGGTTGAGGGAGGGAGCCCGCCCGCCCCCGCCCCCCCCCCCCACATATTGTCATCATCATACTCATAGGCTGCCTATAGCCTAGGCTAGCCTTTTACCAGCAGGCAGCAGGGGGCAAATAACAGCTGGCCGTGGGGCAATTTTTATTTTGGAATGAAATTGGTCAAATTAGACCTAGGCCTATGCCTATTTGGATCGTCAATAAAAAGCCTAGGTCCCTAGGACATAGCAATTTTACCCAAAGGGAAACATTTCCATAACTAGGCCTAAACCCTAAAAATAGTTGTAGTCTAATTACCTCACTTTTATCCCGGTCTACCTCCAGATGTCCTAAGGTACTGTCTGAATTGCCCATTTTTTATATAGGCTAGGCCTATCTAGTTCACGGCCAGATCTAATAAATGAGGCTTATGACCAAAATAAGGCAGCGACCGGGCACGTCTCCAACCAAAGATGTTTACGTCAATTCATCCGTCTGACGGTCTGAGACGTTTATAAGAGCAAACAATGCCTGGGTTAAGTCGACGCCATACTGAACACCTTATTCTACATTATTTCTGTTCATGGGTGTTTTATTTTCGATTAGTTGGATATAATTCTTGAAGATAAGCATTAACTGAGTTTATATACAAATTAAATGCTTAAAATATGTCACTGTAATTAGGCATACAAATCACACCAATGCATAATATAGAAGTGTCATATTTCGCACTGTAAAATGTTGTTAAGTTCCAATAAACGGCTCTGCACGTCAGCTGTTTACTACGATTTCGGCTTGAAACAAAAATGGGAAAAAAATATTGGGTTTGTAATGTTCTCTATATCAATTGCAATATCTAATCATACATTAATATAAGTGGTATATAGGAATATACAAATACGCGTCATTCGCTGAAATTGAAATTGTTGACAAATTAATAAATTCTCCCTACCAAGGTTTGCTTGTTGTCTTCTTCTTCTTCTTCTTATTGTTTAAATGTGCAGTTTGCTTGGAGGATTGTGGTGTCTCCAGATTACTGCACAGGCGTTTTAGGAGGGGTGAAAAGAACAATTGTTAGTATAATAGGGGTTAGGAGAGATAGTAAAGGTGGATTTTATACTACTGTACTGTATATGAGGGGTAAGTTTGTCGTTGTCTTTTGAGGTCAGGGTGATTTAAGTCTAGGTGAGGGTGAGGTCAGAGATGATGATGATGATCAGTTGCAGTACAGTACAGTACTGTACTGCTCTATGTGTACTGTGTGATTCAAGTCAAGGTGAGGGTGAGGTCAGAGATGATGATGATGATGATCAGTGGTGGTATAGTACAGATTCAGTTGGATGGTAATTTTATATGCTTGTGATTTTGTTTGTTGTTCTGATGTAGGTTCCTAGGGCTGATGCGATGACATGTTTACTGTGCTGTGGTAGGTCTCCTCCACCTAGGATATGCTTGATGTTGAATGTTCCTCCTTGTTGGGTTACTACACTTCTGAGGTGGGTGCGGGCACCGTAATGTCTGTGGCAGTGGAGTAGATAATGCTCCACTGTCAGGTGTGACGTGTGAGGCAGTACGGGCAATTTTCATTTGCTTGCAGTCCCATCCTGTACATATGCCCTCCCAGTCTGGTGTGTCCTGTTCTGAGGCTTGTGTTTAAGGCTTTGTTCTTGTAGATGGAGTGTTTCCACACTGACCACTCTGACTTGATGTTACTGTATTGTGTGCCAGCTATGGTTATTTTCCACTCTTCCTTGAAGTCTTGGAGGACGTCTTCTCTGAGGATGTTTGTCCGGTCGGTTGTGGTGTAGGGTATGACTGTTGTTAGGTGGAAGGAGTGCATCCCTTTGGCTAGTCCATCCACTATTTCATTATGGAGGATGTCAATGTGGCTGGGTACCCATTGGAGGGATATTGTATATCCTTGAGAGTGGAGGGTGGTGAGGAGTTGGATCATAGGGTATACTATTTCCTTGTTTGTCTTGGTGTTATAGTTGATGGCTTGTATGGCACTTTTGGAGTCACAGCAAATGGTGTAGGCACTTACTGGGAGGGTGTTGATGATCTCAAGTGCACGGAGGAGTCCATAGAGCTCTGCTGTACCAGTACGGCAATTTACCCTATCTAGACAATTATTCTTACTCATATTCTCAGGCTTTATTTTCAGCGAAACCCCGCGACAATCCTATCTATTGACCTAGCTAAATTTGCCACCCCCTATTGACAACCTTGTTACAAAAATTAAATTTTAGTACCATACGGTAATTTTATATTAGGTTTTTCCGAGGGTTTAACACATTTTCATATGATCTTTAGAGCTATCGATGACTGAAAGTACCGTATTGACAACCTTGTTACGAAAAAGACATTTTAGTACCATACTTTTTTATTAGGTTTTGCCGAGGGTTAAAACAAATTTTCTTATGATCTTTAGAGCATATAGATTCATTATTTATCTTCAAATATATCAAAAAAATTTGTGGTATTAAAATAACATTAAACCGGCGATTCCTACGACACCTAATATAAGGGTGGTTACACATGCAGGAAGCGAGTTGCTCGTAGCACTATCTCCCGTACACTCTTTCGTTCTCACTTCGAAATTAATTGGTCTTAACCCGGGAACCGCAGGAATACTCTTAAGAGTTCCCCCGGCGGACTGCGGGAAGACTCTTAACCTCTGAAGTGCGCATGGGGGTAATTAGACACCTCTCCCTGTGTGCATGTATTTGAGGTGTTTCCGTCACTAAAATATTCATTGTACCATTAATAGCATTAATACTTATCCATATGTGCCTATTATGGGTTGATTATAAAGGTATTAACCTGAAACAACAATAAAATGAGTGAAAACAGCGTTTGGATGGTCAAAATCGGAGATATACCCCGCGAGTTGTATAATGTATGGGTGAGGCAAGCTGCTTTCCCGCCAATTACCCCCAAGGCCACTGAGACACAGTCGATCGATACTCTCTCTCTCTCTCTTGCATTCGCTTGCTATCAGTGATGACCACACCCTGCAACCGGATTTTTAATGTTAGCACGAAAATATACCTCAGAATAAGGGAATAACAGGGAAAATAGGTGATAACTGAAGGAGAGGAGGAAAGTGGGGAAGAAGGGGAGGTAGAGGACTGAGATTTTGCATGGCCCAGGGGCCAATTTTTTTTTTTTTTTTTTTTTTCGGTCAAAAGTTGATTTTTTTTTTCTCTGACTCTTAAGAGTCTCCCCACAGTCCGCCGGGGGAACTCTTAAGAGTCTCCCGGCAGTTCCCGGGTTAAGAGTCAGAGAAGAAAAAAAATCAACTTTAAACATCGAAAAAAAAAAAGTTTTATTTATTTTTATTTTTATTTTTTTTTTTTGGGCCCCTGTGCCATGCAAAATATCACTCCTCTAGCTCCCCTCCTTCCCCACTTTCCTCCCCTCCTTCACTTATCACCTATTTTCCCTGTTATTCCCTTATTCTGAGGTATATTTTCGTGCTAACATTAGCGAGTTGCAAGCAGGGCATTGTCATCTCTGTTAGCAAGCGAGTGCAAGAGAGAGAGAGAGAGTATCGATCGACTGTGTCTCAGTGGCCTTGGGGGAAATTGGCGGGAAAGCAGGTTGCCTCACCCATACATTATATAACTCGCGGCCTGTATCTCCGATTTTGACCATCCAAACTGAGATGCGGTCTCAGGATGATAAGACCGCATCTCTAGCTGCCACTAAACCTGCAGCCAACCCTACTCCTGCCAGCCACCCTGCTCCTGCCCGCATCGCCCGCATATCAACGAGACAGGTGGGACACATAAGACCTGAGTGGACTACACCAGCATACCCTGCCCAGCCAGCTTCTATGGCCCCTACCACCAGAGAGAAAAGTCAGAGGGGTAACTACGCTAAACACCCAGCTAACCATCCTAGACTTCCCCAGCCTGATCAACCAGCTACAGAATCTACCCGGGGGCATCTAGCTACAAGGTACAGCCAGAGTCCAGGCGCACCACCCCCAGAGCTACAAGGACATAACCACCACGCACCAACACCACCCCAGCGCCTTTGATCCACTCAAGCCGGGCGCCTTAAGTAGGGGCAAGAAGATTGCCTTATACTCACCCAGCCTGGACATCAGAACGAAGCTTGCCATTTGGTATTCTTTAGTTCAGGATAAGAACAGCCAGAGATAGCTGGTGTTCAACTTGTCAGTTGTGTGCTGTGATCGAAGATCTACCAGGTCGGGTTCCCCCCATCAGGAAGAGGACTAGCTTGGGCAACCCACTTTGGGCTCCCCCTTTCTGGCCTTCGATGCGGTGTACAAACCAAGTACCAAAGGATTCCTACCTTGTTTTGTTCAAGGGATTATGAGGATAGTGTAGTAACTTTAGATCTACCAGATCGGGTTCCCCCCCATCAGGAAGAAGACTAATTTTGGGCAACCCACTTTGGGCTCCCCTTTCTGGATTCTCTATTTACTGCATGGTTCTGATAGTTCCACGAACTAGCAAGGAAGGAAGACACTTACCCTGACCCCCCTTAGACTACCTATAATGTCACTATCTAGACTGCTTGCAACTCTAGGTAGATCATTATGCTAGTCACCCTAATCCCCCAAACCTTGTAGCAGAACTCCAGCATATCCTTTGGGGATCACTGCACTGTGGGAGTGCAAGAGGAACTCGGTTGTCCCGTGGTAGGCACCAAGGTCCAAGGAATCATCTTGTGACTCACCCGGGACCAGTAGCTGGAGTCATCCCACCGCTGCCACCAGTGTTATGCCCGGTCCAAATTGGAACGCGAGATATTCTTTGTACAATGAGCAGCTCTCTAACTGGATAGGTATACCTTAAACTTTAAATAAAGAGACAACACGGCAGGATAATAAGCACACAGGTAACAAGTTAACATGGGTTTTATTCAGTTTTAACACCTGGTTCATGGAGGAGCAAGACATATATTTTATACCTGTAACCTGGAGATCATCAACAACAATAAGAATAATTAAGACATACAATAATAAGGTTATCAAGTAAGCAATAGGAGTCGGACAATGGGTCCGGACTCAAGGTAATAATAATACTCCTAGGATACAATTATAAGGTATCCAAAATGGTGGAGGTACACCTCCTACCCAAATAGATCTCAGAGAGGATCTCAACAAAAGACAAGAGTGCAGTAATGGCAAATGCCGTCTGGATCATGCAATGATGTCTCCGGCATATAGTGACGTTAACTGACTCTAAAGCAATAATGGCCAAGTGGTCATCAACAATGAAGTGGGCTCGGAAAGGCTCACAAATGATATTAATACTATAGGTGTGCTAGATCTCACCTGGCAAAGATTAATCCTTAACTCTAATTGTGTACTAGCAAGGTGCTGAAGGCTGAGGCAACAATCGTCGGGAGCTGAGATAGAGTGAAATCTATTCGAGTTATGAACCTGACAGAATGTTAAATGAATTAGGCTAGAAGTTATACAAAGGAACTAGATTACGTGTAAATATGTGTTTGTGTTTGATGCTATGGGTCTTATATAGGCACGCCCCCTCTGTCGGGCTATGGGAGACCAATAACCCGGGAAGGTGCGTATATAAGGATCCCCTGATAGGTATGTATAATGTGTCCCGGCAAGTGGGCTAATTAACGTCAATTTAAGTAGGGAGAAGAAAGACCTCTCGCAAGACGTAATGTTAATGAGAACCCCTGAAGATAACTTCTACCACAACCCTGAGTCAACTCTATACCCATAAACTATACAAAAGCACTTAAAGGAGAGCTGTAGTGAAGAGGAGGGCCCGTAGATCGAGGGAGGATCCAGTAGTCCGGAGGGCGGCTGGGCGTGATGACTCCGGAAGTTGGTCCAGGGGGGGGGGGGGGGGCGGCTGGGCGTGATGAGATAGGGGCAGCTATGATATGATAAAGCCTCCCATTTACACCCACCTGACCATCCAGGGAGTCAACTCTCGACTCCTTGTCGACACCGGAGCTTCAAGATCCTGTATTTTTTCCTCTTACCACCAGAGACATCACAACACTTTTGGACCGATTCAACACTCGTCCACCACCCTCATTGATGCCAACGACAACCTTATTCCTAGTACTGGCATCACGGCCCCACTGTATGTGGCCACCCCTCAACCTAACCACGGCCATCACCACGCTTTCATGGTATTTCCCTCCCAAGAAACCACCTACGACGGATACCTGGGATTCGACCTTCTCACGGCCCTTCGCACTACTATCCAGTGTGTTGAAAGAAGATTGTTATTTTCCACCAAACCCCCAGGACTCACCACTCCGAAGATTGCCACACCGCTCCATGACCCTCCTCAAACCTTGAAAGCCATCCGTGTTGCATCGGCCATCACCATTCAACCCATCACCTTGCTGCCACATCATGAACATTGGGTACCCATCCATCCAGCCCTCAACGGAGAACTCATTCACACTCCCTCTCTTCAGAGCCCTTTTGACAGGGATTGTCTCAATGTTCCTGCCATTTTAAAACAAAATGCAGTAAGAATAGCCAACATCACCCTACCCAAGGGTCTCACCATCGGAGAACTAGAGACTTATGATGACGAGCCTTCAACCGACACCACCACCTCCATTCCTGCATCAACTCCATCACTCCCAGACGTTCCTACTCACCTCACCCCTCAACAAAAGGACGATCTGTGCCAGTTAATGGCCGAATACCAGGACATCTTTGCCACCAACTCCCAAGATGTAGGCCACACCCATGTCCTAGAACACCACATTCACACTGTTGGACCCCCAGTCAGACAGGCTATACGAAGAAAGAACCCCCTTCAGCGCCAAGAAGAACAGAAGCAAGTTGCAGAGATGTTAGAAGCTGGCATCGTCAACCCCTCAACTAGCCCTTGGTCCTCTCCAGTGGTACTGGTCAAGAAGAAGGATGGGTCATCTCGATTCTGCATCGACTACCGATAACTCAACGATGTCACCATCAAAGATGCCAGCCCACTACCACGCATCGACGACTCCCTAGACTCCCTCTTAGGGGCCAGATGGTTCTCCACACTGGACCTGCAATCCGGATACTGGCAGGTCCCCGTCGCCCCCACCGACCAAAACAAAACAGCTTTCTCCACCAGCCAAGGGAAGCTTTACGAGTTCTCAGTGCTGCCATTCGGATTATGTAACGGTCCCGCCACCTTCTCCCGACTCATGGAATCCGTACTTCAGGGATTAACTTGGGAAACATGTCTGGCGTACTTGGACGACATCATAGTATTTGGTCGTACCTGGGCAGAACACCTCCAACGCCTCCGCCAAGTTTTCCAGAGGATCCGACAAGCCGGATTAAAGCTGAAGCCTACTAAATGCACCATGGCTCGACATCAGGTCCAATTCTTAGGACATCTGGTGTCAGAAGAAGGACTTGCACCTGACCCCAAGAAACTCCAAGCCATCCAGGAGATCCAACCCCCGAAGTCAGTAAAAGGAGTAAGAGCTTTCCTAGGCCTTGCCTCCTACTACCGGAGGTTTGTGAAGAATTTCGCCACCATTGCCAGACCTCTACACGACTTAACTAGGAAGGAAGAACCTTTTGTGTGGACCCCCGACCGTCTCCAAGCCTTCACCTCCCTCAAGGACCTACTCGTGTCTTCCCCTGTTGTTCCTTTTCCGGACTACCAACTACCCTTTAGACTCTACACCGACGTGTCCCTTCTCGGCGTCGGTGCAGTCCTCTCCCAAAATCGAGAAGGACGAGAGCACATCATTGCTTGTGCCAGCCGGACCTTAACCCCGGCAGAAACCAACTACCCGGTAACTAAAAGAGAATGCTTAGGCATCGTTTGGGCCCTCCAACACTTCCGGGCCTACCTAGCTGGCGTCAAGATCACCATCATCACTGACCACCAAGCCTTACAATGGCTCTGGAAATCTGACTCTAAGAATGCCCTAACAGTCCGTTGGCGAGAATCACTTGAGGAGTTTGATTTTGAGATTTCTTACAGGCCGGGAAAACTCCATACCAATGCAGACGCCTTATCCCGGCTCCCACTGGCACCAGAACAACTCAACGCCATCCAAGAACCTCAACCACCACCTACTACCACTCCCCCTCTCATCCAGGCCTACCTCCGGAACGACGAACCAACTTGGATCTCCACCCGACTTTTTGGCCTCTTACAAAGAAGGGGTGACGCCCTCTTTACCCCAGAAGGCCAGATCGTACTAGGGCCTGAGGATGCTGAACAAATGATGTCTTCCTTGCACACCAACAACGGGATCCATCTAGGCCAAAAGAAGTTGGTGAACACGTTCAAAGACATCTACTGGACTCCTCGCGCCTACACCACGGCCAAGAAAATCACTGAAGCTTGCCGTGCCTGCACCCTGGGAAAAGACCAAACACGCACCCCAGGACCTTCCGGCAAACTCATCGCTTCTAAACCCTGGCCACTTTTGGCAGTGGACGTCATGGGACCTCTACAAAACGACAGGGGATACCGCTACATCATCACCTACGTGGACACGTACTCAAAATACGTGATCGCCTGCCCTGCCAGAGAACACACTGCTATGGCCGTCACCGAGGCATTATTACAACATGTCTTTCCCTATTTTGGATTGCCACAGGCAATCCACTCCGACAATGCCCCTGAATTCACCGGACAAATTTGGACGCAAATCTCCGAAATGTTTGGATTTCACATCAGCCACTCTTCACCCTACTGGCCAAAAGGAAACTCCATCTGCGAGCGATCTCATAAAACCATCGCCAATCAAATCCGGACACGCCTCCAACAGATGAACTCATCGGACTGGACCAGCCAAATTCGCATCATACAATGGGGAATCAACACCTGCCCCAGCGACAACGGGATCACCCCTCATGAGATGGTTTTTGGGAGCCCACCTCTCCTCATACCACTACGTCACCTAGCTGCCCCTACTGAGGCCTCACCAGGTCTAAATACCAACCTCGTCCACCTCAGGAACCGCCTACGTCAGCTCCAGTTTACCCAAGATCTCCAGCCTGATGAAGCCCCCAAGAACAACCCTCACCAAGTAGGCGACCTAGTCATGGTCGCCATCTTACCTGTACCCTCCAAACTGAAGCCACGGTACAAGGGTCCATTTGAGGTCCTTAGGATCCCAAACTGTTTCCAGGTCATAATTAACTATCATGGGGAATCTCGCACTTATAGGAATAGGTTTGTCAGAAGGTTTCAACCTATTAATAAGAATATTACTGTTGTAGCTGAGCCTGATCAGGATGTTGACTGTTTCAAATCTTCACCCTCAAACTTCCTGTCTTTCCGGACCTGTCCCTCTCAACCATGCTGTCCCTCTCCCTCCACCTCTTTCCACTCCCCCTCTCAATTCTCCTTTGCCTGCCCTTCACTCTCCTGTACTGCAACCTCCTGTCACCCTTCCCACTCGCCTCACCCAGTTCACCCCTTCTCACCTTCCTAAACATCGACCTCCTCCTGTTCTCTCTACTCAAACCCAAACTTCCCCCTCTTCTCTTTCACCTCCTGTCACCTTCACCCCTTCCCGCATTCCTAAGCCCAAATCTTCTCCCTCTCCTCTCGTTTCACCTCCGCAACCTCCTTCTCAACCATCGCCTGTAATTAACCTTGCCACGTCTAGTCTTCCCCCCTCGCCACCACAACTCACCAACATACCCCCCACTTTGCCTATCACCCCCAGCTTCCGTCCTAAAAACCCCTCACCTACTCCTCCTATCTCTAAAACCCTACCTTCTTCTCCTCAATCTATTTCCCCTCCTTCTCAATTTCCCAGGCGAAAAACAATATCCAAATTTCGTTCAATGTCACCTCTAACTCCATCTCCCCCATTTCCCAGACTGCCTTCTCATACCCGCTGTGGAAGACCTGTGAAGCCACCCACCAGATGGGAACCAGCCCTGTCCCAGCCTAAAGTGAGAAAGGTTAAGGATCAAGCATCTTCAAGCTCCTCTCCCCAGCCTGGTACTTCGGCGTCCACACCAAGCTCCTCCCCCCAGCCTGGTACTTCGGTGTCCGCACAACTTCATGACCTGGGCCAAGCCAGGCTCTCTGTCATCAATCTCCAACCACCTCCAGCCACGACAACGCCCTCGCTGACGACCACCACCAAGATGCGGATTGACATGATAACCCTGGCGCGGAAGGACTCCACCAAAGTAATCAAGTCACCTCACCAACTCCTGGACCATTTGAGGTACTGTGACTCGTCTTCTCTCCTCACCCTCACCGGAGACAAGATGGCCACCCCTAACAACCAGGGAGTCATTTATTACCACTTCCTCTAGCACCTGACCCCTGTCTACGAAGATAATACTTCAAGACATTACCATCTCCAGTCCCGGGGTCGGGACTTTTCTCTACCAGACGGTAGTGAGATGCGGTCTCAGGATGATAAGACCGCATCTCTAGCTGCCACTAAACCTGCAGCCAACCCTACTCCTGCCAGCCACCCTGCTCCTGCCCGCATCGCCCGCATATCAACGAGACAGGTGGGACACATAAGACCTGAGTAGACTACACCAGCATACCCTGCCCAGCCAGCTTCTATGGCCCTACCACCAGAGAGAAAAGTCAGAGGGGTAGCTACGCTAAACACCCAGCTAACCATCCTAGACTTCCCCAGCCTGATCAACCAGCTACAGAATCTGCCCGGGGGCATCTAGCTACAAGGTACAGCCAGAGTCCAGGCGCGCCACCCCCAGAGCTACAAGGACATAACCACCACCCCAGCGCCTTTGATCCTCTCAAGCCGGGCGCCTTAAGTAGGGGCAAGAAGATTGCCTTATACTCACCCCGCCTGGACATCAGAACGAAGCTTGCCATTTGGTATTCTTTAGTTCAGGGTAAGAACAGCCAGAGATAGCTGGTGTTCAACTTGTCAGTTGTGTGCTGTGATCGAAGATCTACCAGGTCGGGTTCCCCCCATCAGGAAGAGGACTAGCTTGGGCAACCCACTTTGGGCTCCCCCTTTCTGGCCTTCGATGCAGTGCACAAACCAAGTACCAAAGGATTCCTACCTTGTTTTGTTCAAGGGATTATGAGGATAGTGTAGTAACTTTAGATCTACCAGATCGGGTTCCCCCCCCCCCCATCAGGAAGAGGACTAATTTTGGGCAACCCACTTTGGGCTCCCCTTTCTGGATTCTCTTTTTACTGCATGGTTCTGATAGTTCCACGAACTAGTAAGGAAGGAAGACACTTACCCTGACCCCCCTTAGACTACCTATAATGTCACTATCTAGACTGCTTGCAACTCTAGGTAGATCATTATGCTAGTCACCCTAATCCCCCAAACCTTGTAGCAGAACTCCAGCATATCCTTTGGGGATCACTGCACTGTGGGAGTGCAAGAGGAACTCGGTTGTCCCGTGGTAGGCACCAAGGTCTAAGGAATCATCTTGTGACTCACCCTGGACCAGTAGCTGGAGTCATCACGCCGAGCCCCCCCCCCCTGGACCAACTTCCGGAGTCATCACGCCCAGCCGCCCTCCGGACTACTGGATCCTCCCTCGATCTACGGGCCCTCCTCTTCACTACAGCTCTCCTTTAAGTGCTTTTGTATAGTTTATGGGTATAGAGTTGACTCAGGGTTGTGGTAGAAGTTATCTTCAGGGGTTCTCATTAACATTACGTCTTGTGAGAGGTCTTTCTTCTCCCTACTTAAATTGACGTTAATTAGCCCACTTGCCGGGACACATTATACATACCTATCAGGGGATCCTTATATACGCACCTTCCCGGGTTATTGGTCTCCCATAGCCCGACAGAGGGGGCGTGCCTATATAAGACCCATAGCATCAAACACAAACACATATTTACACGTAATCTAGTTCCTTTGTATAACTTCTAGCCTAATTCATTTAACATTCTGTCAGGTTCATAACTCGAAATAGATTTCACTCTATCTCAGCTCCCGACGATTGTTGCCTCAGCCTTCAGCACCTTGCTAGTACACAATTAGAGTTAAGGATTAATCTTTGCCAGGTGAGATCTAGCACACCTATAGTATTAATATCATTTGTGAGCCTTTCCGAGCCCACTTCATTGTTGATGACCACTTGGCCATTATTGCTTTAGAGTCAGTTAACGTCACTATATGCCGGGGACATCATTGCATGATCCAGACGGCATTTGCCATTACTGCACTCTTGTCTTTTGTTGAGATCCTCTCTGAGATCTATTTGGGTAGGAGGTGTACCTCCGCCATTTTGGATACCTTATAATTGTATCCTAGGAGTATTATTATTACCTTGAGTCCGGACCCATTGTCCGACTCCTATTGCTTACTTGATAACCTGAGTATTGTATGTCTTAATTATTCTTATTGTTGTTGATGATCTCCAGGTTACAGGTATAAAATATATGTCTTGCTCCTCCATGAACCAGGTGTTAAACTGAATAAAACCCATGTTAACTTGTTACCTTTGTGCTTATTATCCTGCCGTGTTGTCTCTTTATTTAAAGTTTAAGGTATACCTATCCAGTTAGAGAGCTGCTCATTGTACAAAGAATATCTCGCGTTCCAATTTGGACCGGGCATAACACAAACGCTGTTTTCACTCGTTTTATTGTTGTTTCAGGTTAATACGTTTATAATCAACCCATAATAGGCGCGTATGGATAAGTATTAATGCTATTTATGGTAAAATGAATATTAAAACAAGTGACATGAATCCACGTCTGTCGGTAAAAGTGCCAGTCAGTTGAAACAGCAGCACGCTCATGATTGGCTATCTTATCATTACCCTGATAATTTATTTATTATCTGTATTTTTCCTTATTTATTCATTAAACTAGATATGTTTAAATAATGTTAATGATTACTTAATAAATTACAGTACTATCCGAATCTAAAGAGCTCTTAACCCGGGAACTGCGGGGAAACTCTTAAGAGTTCCCCCGGTGGACTGCGGGAAGACTCTTAAGAGTAAGGGAAAAAAAAATCCATTTAAAACACCCAAAATAAAAAAAAAAAAATTTTTGTTTTAATTTTTTAATTTTATTTTTTTGTTGCCCCTGGGCCATGCCAAATATCACTCCTCCACCTCCCCTCCTTCCCCACTTTCCTCCCCTCCTTCAGTTATCACCTATTTTCCCTGTTATTCCCTTATTCTGTGGTTTATTTTCGTGCTAACATTAGCGAGTTGGTAGCAGGGCGTTGTCATCACTGTGGTAACATTCAAGACAGCTAGAGCCGCCTTATTTACCAAGTTTCTTTATATTTTTTCCAGGGAATATAGTGTTTAATTGTTGTTGTTGTTGTTGTTCCCCAAGCTGCCTGGCCGAACAGCCCCAAGGCCCCGAGCAAGGCCAAGGCCACAACCGAGCGTCCCCACAGAACCCTCCCTGCCGACCACAATAAAGCCTGGGTGACCGAAGCCACTCCATGGCGGGGAGCTGAGGAGGGTGCGGAAACGCCCGGGAAACCAAAGCCCCACCCAGGACCCTGTGCCCCTCAGCAATTATGAAGAGAAAGTTGAGGGGCAAGGGAAAAATGTGACGCTTTGGCTTCCAATCTTGGTAGATTGGAAGGTCAATCCACGGAAAAGACGCCGTCACTTGAGATCTAGAAAACATATAAGTAAAAGGAACAGTCAGAGTAAGCTATGGGTATGGCAGAGATCGCTCAGTTCTCTCTCTGATAGACCAGCCCATCACCACATGACTAGAACCCAATCCTCTCAGCATCAGCTAGGAAAGGCCCTAGAAAGCCGCCTTTGGCGGGGGGGATAGCTCCCCTATTTCAACCCCTTTCGGGGTTGGGCAGCCGCCTAATTTAATTGTTTAATTGTTGTTTATCATGGTTTGAGTGGAGGATTTGCATTAACTTACCCATTATTCATTAATCTGAAGATACTCCGTCAAATGGCGCCATTTATTGGGTGAATCGCGCTTTTACAGTAGGTAAGAAAAATTGTGGGGAGGCCATTCACGCTTCCAAAATGAACAAATATTATATTAGATTAGATTAGATTAACCTAACCTAACCTAACCTAACCCTAATATAATATAATATAATATAGTTTTTGTGAGTAACGTTCAAGCCATTTATTGGGTGAATCGCACTCACCGCATCTTTCAAAACAAGAAGAAGAGGACCCAGGTCGAAGGATTCATTGGGTGCAATGCTTTGTTTACGTTCGGGACATTATTTTCGTGTTATTTTTCGGTGTAATCGGGTTTTTTCAAGTGTCGATAACGATATTCCTCCATGCGGACTATAATGAGAAAAATGTGGCGAGTCTATTGGTCCCTATTTTCCCTAATAAATTATTTCTAATAAGGCGGCGAAAGAGGTCTTGAATATTATCATCACTGTTACCAAGCGTGGGAAAGAGCGAGAGAGAGACTATTGCGTAACAGTGTCTCTCCAGACAAGGGGAGGGGTGGAGGGCAGGGAGGTTGCCTCAGCCATACATTATGTAACTCCCGGCCTGTATCGCCGATTTTGACCATCCAAACACTGTTTCCACTTGTTTTATTGTTGTAACAGGTTAATACCTTTATAATCAACCTATAATAGGCGCATATGAATAAGTATTAATGCTATTTATGGTAAAATAACGATGTTAGTGATGGGAACAGCTCAAATACGTCAGCACAGGAGTGTGGTGTCTCATACCCCCCATGCGCACTTCTTAGGTTAAAGAACACAGGAAACACAATATCGTATATATCATAAAGTAAACATAAGCAAGATAAAGAAATGATAAACCAAGAAGTAAGCGAGAGAGAAGACTGGCTGACCAGGGCTCACCCGGTTTAGCCAATCACAGGCCTTGCTTTACGTATTACCCTACACATTTAAAATAGACAGTGACAGTATTTCTTTCCTTGCTTGAGTTTACTGTATTATAAGTACGATTTTATGTGTTCCATATGGTATTTTATAGCTCTTCACCTAGAAACGGCGAGCTGTGTGTATTGAACACTACTGTTCTGGGCGACGATATTAGGCTCCATTCATGCCTATAATCGTCATTTTACGATAAATATCGTTATTATTTATTCATATGCGCCTATTTTACCTTCACTATGAAGATAGTAACCTGTAACAACAATAAAACAAGTGGGAATAATGTTTTTATGGTCAAAATCGCGAATAAACATGGAGCAGCCCATTCATGAATTGTGGAGCAAATTGAGGCAGCCCTTCCCTTCGCGAGGCCTCAAGCCTGACTCACTCACTCACTCACACTCTCCCTTATGCAACACACTCGCTAGTCACATGACCACACCATAGAACCGGCTTGGAGATGCTTACACGATAATATACCAACGAATTTGGGAATAATAGGGAAAATAGGTGATAATTGAAGGGGGGAGGGGGAAGGGGAAAGGGGGGAAGGAGGGGATGTGGAGGATTGATATGAAGTATAGAGGAAAACAAAAATGTTTTAACCCGGGAGCTGCGGGGAGACTCATAAGAGTTCCCCCGGCGGACTGCGGGGAGACTCTTAAGAGCAGAGCTTTTGAACGCATACCAAAACCGCGCGTTTATAGCCAGGCGGCTGAAAATTGGTGTGGGTATAGTACTACATGTCAACTCTCGACACCACCCCGCCAAACGCTCGCCCCGCACTCGTGCAAGCACCACCGCGCCAGTAACCATGCACTAGTCATGGAGCCCACACGTCCCTCACGCTCGCTCCCTGATGACACAACCAGCCCTCCTTCTGGTGGTGTTAGCCGCCGTGGAAGGCAGAGGGTGGCTGCTAAAGACCCTAGCTACCAGTACGACACGCCCTACAGCTTGGAGGACGAAACACCTGCACCCAAAGCACGAAAAATACGTGCTAGCACAAGAAAGGTACAGAGGTCATTGGTGTTTCGGGACACTGCCACCACGACCCAGGCCACTACAACAACCACTACCACCACCACTGCCACCACTGCCACCCCTGCCACCGGTACCAGCGACGCAGGAGGCCGCCCTAGGGCTGCAGAACCTGCGGGGGCAGGAAAAATTAAAGGCACGGGCGTAGGGAAGAGAATCCGTACGCCAGCCACAGTGCCCCTACCACCACCACCACCACCAGCCGCCCCTGGCCCGGCTGCCCCTGCCGCCCCTGCTGCCCCTGCCACCCCTGCCACCGGTACCAGCGACGCAGGAGGCCGCCCTAGGGCTGCAGAACCTGCGGGGGCAGGAAAAATTAAAGGCACGGGCGTAGGGAAGAGAACCCGTACGCCAGCCACAGTGCCCCTACCACCACCACCACCACCACCAGCCGCCCCTAGCCCGGCTGCCCCTGCCGCCCCTGCCGCCCCTGCTGCCCCTGCCGCCCCTGCCGCCCCTGCCCAAGGAACAGGGAAGGGGAAGGGGAAGGGGAAGGGGAAAGGGAGAGGGAAAGCGACTGCTGGCCCTGCTGGCCCTGGTGTCCCTGCCGGCCCTGCTGCCCCTGTTGCCCCTGCCGCCCCTGCTGCCCCTGCCGCCCATGCCGCCCCTGCCCAAGGAACAGAGAGAAGGGCGACAGGCACCACCATCATCTTGCCATCAAGGCCACGCACCACTGCTGCCCCTGCCGCTGCCCCTGCCACCGCCTCTGCTGTCCCTGTCCATAAGACTCCCGCACGTGCAAAAGTGACCCGGAAAACTCTGACACCATCTAAGTATGCCGCCCGGCTGTTTGATGGTGATTCGCAGGACATTGGCAGCCCAGGTTTCGACGACGAAGCCCTAGCACGGGACCAAGGGTGGGGGGATTTGGGAGTGGACAGTGGGAGTGAGTCCGACGTCGGTGACGAAAATGAGGAAGGGCATCGTCTGTCAAGTGAAGAGGAGAGTGATGATGATGAAGTGCTGTATCGCGACCATGGAAGCGATATTTCAGACGATGAAGCAGACGCAGACGACATTCCGATCCCTGAGCTGCCTTCGTTCGATTGGTCTGACGGGGTCAATTTTGTACCTGACATGCCCCAGTTCAATCCTGGGACGTCAGGAACAACTGACGACTGGCCCTGTGACGATCAAGCGAACGAAAGCGACTTCTTCCTCGCTTTTTTCGACATGGAGGTAATGACGTACATCGTTGCCCAAACAAACGCCTACTACAGGTGGGTGTTTGGCAGATTGGACGTCCTTTCTCCAAAAGCGAGAATACGAGGCTGGGTGGATACGACTGTGGAAGAATTTATGACGTTCTTTGCCTTGTTGTTCCTCATGCCTCTGATCAAGAAGCATGTGTTGCAACACTATTGGAAGCACGACCCTCTCATCGCCACCCCAACTTTCAATAAGTTCATGACTCGTGACAGATTTTTGTTGCTGCTAAGATTTATGCACTTTGCAGACAACGAAAATCCTAACAGGATTGACAGGATATGGAAAGTTCGGGATGTGTTCACCATGTTGTTGGAGAGGTATAGGAAATACTTTTACCCCTTCCTCAATTTGGTGATTGATGAGTCGCTCGTGCTCTTCAAAGGACGTCTTGTTTTCAAGCAGTATATCCCCTTGAAAAGGCATAGGTTCGGAATCAAGCTCTTCGTTTTGTGTGACTGCGAAACTGGAATAGTGCTTGACATGATTGTGTACCCAGGCACTGACATTGACATACCGAAAGCCGCTGCCAATGACCCCATGGGCATGTCAGGTGCCATCGTCAGGAAAATGATGGCACCTTACCTGGGCAAAGGCCACATCATCTACACTGACAACTGGTATACTTCTCCTGCTCTCTGCCAGTTTCTTCATGACAACCAAACGGGGTGCTGTGGGACTGTCAGAAAGACAAGAAAGTTTATGCCAAAGTTCACAGGTAATGTCATTCCTCTCACAGATGCCTCCTCCAGTGACACACCTTCAGAAGACAGGAACACCGCGAGAGGCATGTGCGAAGAAGGCGACGAAAGGGGCAGAAATACAAGCAGCTCGAGAAGTGTGGGAAACTGATAGCCCTGAAGTGGAAGGATAAGCGAGACGTCCACCTGCTTTCCACCGTCCACACAGGTGCCCAGATGGATTCTGGCAAAATCCACTACCGAACCAGGAAGACAATCTACAAGCCCGACATGGTAGTGGACTACACTAAGAACATGCGCCTGGTGGACAAGTCTGACTGTCAGCTGTCAGGCGTTGAGTGTCTGAGGAAGACTGTGAAGTGGTATCACAAGCTCTTCCTCCACCTAGTTGATATAACGATGCTGAACGCCTACAACTTGTGGTTGGTGAAAAAGGATATGGCCCCAAACCAGAAGCTGAAATTCCGGGAGTTCGTCTACAACGTCTCATACCAACTCCTGGAGAAGTATGGCACCACCACTCACAGACGTACGGCATGGCGTGGGGATCACGTTCCTGACCGCATCCAGCTGGGTGTCGAAAGACACTCCCCCATCAACACTGAGATGCTTGGCACTCGTCACAGGCAGGCGCAGTGCACCGTCTGCAGCTCCAGTGTCAGGAAACCCCATGTCACCAAAAGAGTCACCTCAATGTGCGCCGAGTGCAAAGTTCCACTCTGCCTGGGTGACTGCTTCAGGGACTACCACACCTTCAAGAATTATTGAGTGTCGCCCTGCCCTGCCCTGCCCTGGACTCGCCCCCTGCCCCGCCCTGTCGTGGACTCGCGCCCTACCTTACCTGACCTGACCTAATTGATCACGCTACCTCATAATGTAACATATATATTATGTAATGTATAAGTTCCAAAGATGTCCCTGTGATATAGCTTTTACATTATATAATTGTATGTTTCATTATTTAGTTTATAAGTTTCAAAGATTTACATGTAATATGCCTTATTTTTTTAGTATATCAATATATATGTTTGTTATTAGCCAAAGTAATGTGTATATAATTATTTTCTTACCTCAAATGAATTGTACAAAAATAAATATGTTTCAATAAATCCTGTCAAACCTACTAAGATAATAAAAAAAAACAATAAAAACAAGGTCATGTCATTGTATTCTTACAATATGATATATTCTATGAATATTTCATATTGTTTGAATACAATGGCATGATCTTGTAAAAAAAAAAAATGTATCAAAATTTTTCTAGACAATATAAAACCTTCCCCATAACCCCCTCCTGGATTCGATCACACAACCCTACCACACTTTGAGTTTTCCAGTCCGCGACCTTACCAACCATGCCACAGGAGCTCATACCAAATATCACTCAAAACTTCGTGTCTACAATCGAAATGACAATATAAAAAAAAAAAAAAATTATCCCACCAATTTACGTTTGTAAATTGATGGGATTATCAATTATATCATGCCAAGGTTTATAAAAGTTTGTCTCTGTCAAGAATTAGTAATTATATAACTTTATTCTGTCAAAAATTGCCCAAACACTCAGCAAAATTGCCCCTCTCAGTGCGACTCCACTCATTTTCACACGGTCAAGCGGTGACCCTTGCCGCCCCTTTATGCCCCAGCTACACCAGCAACAGCAGCTCTGTCTGGGAACAAAATTTGTATAAATACAATAATGGATAAAATACTCTTCACAAATACATTTGTATTGTATAATATTGTAAATAAAAAAGAATAATAACTGTGTGGGTGTCGAAAATTGCTCAACCAGCTTTCTTATGTCTCGCCTACGCGCGTATATTGGATTATACATAGTCATGACTGTCATACAAATAATTGCAGTAGGTCTCGAATATACATTTAGATTGCATATTACTTGGAAATAAATAAGTAAACGTTTCTCTGGTGGCAATCTACCCTTTCGCAAGTGTAAGGAGACACCATTCTATATTTAGTCCTTTATCACAAAAGGCAATCTGCCTGTGTTTACTCACCACCGTCGCTGGTGGTCTATAATATAGTACTTTATTTACAGTCAATGGCCTACATGTTTCTGTGGTACTTCACATGTGTCTAAAATGCAATGTCTGCTTGCATAAAAATGCAATTCTGAAGTCCATTTATACGTACGACATACGCATGTCTCAGTTTCTATCTCTCTCTCTCCATTCCTGACTCATGTTATTGTAGACCTGTTGGTGGCAACGAACACCAGACATCTGGTAGACATAAGGTTCAAAATACCAAGACATCAATACGCCTCGGGAGCCTCCACAATTATCACAAAGCTGGTTATCTATCTAGAGATCTGCCTGACTTCCATCTCTCCACAACTCACTCACTCACTCACTGCACCCCTGCATGCCTCCCTCCCACCCACCCACCCCCAACCCACCCTTTCAGGCTTCCGTCTGCTAGAAACACATTCACAATTTGCGTAAATATCGCATCAATTGGGCTATATGCGGTATATTCCTTGTTATATGGGACGCCTACATACGTACACGTCTTTATTATAGCATGACAGTGCTCTAAATACAAGATTTACGTGATATTTATGGCGTAACACACCCTCTCCCCCTTTCATTCCCAGCACAACTCACTCACACCTTGGTTCACGCATAGAAACTCATTGATAATGTGCGTAAATATCGCATGAATTGGTCTATATGCGGTATATATTTTGATATATGGCACGTATACATACGTACAAGTCTGTATTATAGCATGACAGTGCTCTACGTACAAGATATACGTGATATGTATGGCGTAAACCACACTCTCAGCTCATAAATTGCCGCCAAACCTCCAACACATCTTCATTCCCGCCTAAAAATTCTCTTATAATTCCCTTATATATTGCAATTTTTGGTCACTATGAGGCATATTCATTGTTATATGGGTGGCCTACACACGTATACATACTCTAAATAGCCTAAAAGGGCTAAAAAAAGGAGATATATGTGATAATACGCGGTAACCCACCCCCTCCTCCCTCTCCTTCTATCCCCTGGGCGCGTGAAAATTCGGCAGGGAAATCTCGCTGCTTGATGACAATCTAGCCGCGCGGTGCCATTCGCTCCACATTTTTCAACTACGGACCGTTCCCCCACCCCCCCAGACATTTTTTGGGGGGTCAAATATATATGGGCCGATGCACGCAAACATTCCCTACACGATGATGTACTTTTTATCGAAATTGGCAATAGGTCCCAAAATCATCATAGGTGCGCACAGTCTTACCCTGTAGAAAACCCCCTGTGCGCCGCGGAGAGGTTAAGTGCTACTGGGGCCTTTCAAAATGTTTTTTTAGGCCTTCCCTCTTAAGAGTTTTGCCGCCGTTGCCCAGTAAAACTTCTTAAGAGCTTTCTTGCCGTTGCCGGGTTAAGGTTCGGATATCACCTGTCACATTATCATTAGATGTATTAAAACTTATTTAGTTTAATATAGCCTACTGTATATAGAATATATATATATATATATATATATCTATATATTTAGGCTATAGGCTACATATGGAATATATTTCCATGACATAGCCTACTAATTCACGCCAAACACTATTACCGTATACTGTATCTGTATACAGTGGTGATGGGCTGGTCTATCAGAGTGAGAACTGAGCGATCTCTGCCATACCCATAGCTTACTCTGACTGTTCCTTTTCCTTTTCTAGATCTCAAGTGACGGCGTCTCTTCCGTGGATTGACCTCCCAATCTACCAAGATTGGAAGCCAAAGCGTCACATTTTTCCTTTACCCCTCAACTTTCTCTTCATAATTGCTGAGGGGCACAGGGCCCTGGGTGGGGCTTTGGTTTCCCGGGCGTTTCCGCACCCTCCTCAGCTCCCCGCCATGGAGTGGCTTCGGTCACCCAGGCTTTATTGTGGACGACAGGGAGGGTTCTGTGGGGGTGCTCAGTTATGGCCTTGGCCTTGCTTGGGGCCTTGGGGCTGTTCGGCCAGGCAGCTTGGGGAACAACAACAACAACAATAACTGTATCTGTAGGCTACTAAGTTATTTAAAGAGTAGCCTACTACTTAGCACGTCACATTAACCGAACCTATAATGCATAAATACGGTATTCTATCAAGATTACAAAGCATACAGAATACATAATTTGTAATACTGAAGGAAGTATTAGGCTAACCATTACAGTAACGAAGCTACTATTCATATTTAGTTATAACAAATCGTTTACCGTTGCAAATTATAATTGTAAGTTGATTATAATAACCGATATATGATACATTTAATCCCTTGAAAGAATATTCTTCCCATTCTTGCCCAAAGATATTGTAGGCTATTTGTACAAACTTGAAATTGCGCATTCATAATGTAGCCTACTTCTTGATTAAACCGTTTTCTCTCATCCCAATTTATTGAATATTATACTGTGATGACATATATATTTAAGGATTGAGCATTATTATAGTATATTAATGCTTGCACATCATATATATAGTTATCTCATTACTACTATTGCATGTAACCCATATTTATAGTTTCCGCAACAGGCGATACGTTCGGGACGCAAAAGTTGCCCTATTCGGGTGACAAATGGGTCCCGAAAAGTTGCCTGGGGCGCAAAAGTTGCTCCACGGAGCAACTTTTGTCACCGATTCGGGCAACTCGGGCATGCATGTGTAACCGCCCCTTAACCCGTAAACGGCGGCAAAGCTATTAAGAGGTTTTACTGGGCGACGGCGGCAAAGCTCTTAAGAGGGAGGCCTAAAAATATCATTTAAACAGCACTAAATTTTTTTTTTTTTTTTCCCTCTACCTCATATCACTCCTCCACATCCCCTCCTTCCTCCCTTTCCCCTCCCCCTTCAATTATCACCTATTTTCCCTGTTATTCCCTAATTTGTTGGTATATTTTTGTACTAACATTAGCAAACTGTGTGGGGGATGTGCTTACGTGCCTAGCGGGTGTGTTACACAAGCGAGTGTGTGTATGAGTAGGCTCAGTGTGGCTTGAGGCCTCGTGGAGGGAGGGGTTGCCTCAATTGTCTCCATAATTCATGAATGGGCTGGTCCATCTATATTCGCGATTTTGACCAGAAAAATTATATTTTCACTTGTTTTATTGTTGTTACAGGTTACTATCTTCATAGTGAAGGTAAAATAGGATCATATGAATAGGTAATAACGATATTTATCGTAAAATGACGATTATAGGCCTGAATGGAGCCCATATGCTCGCCCATGGGGAGCTAGTTATAATAATAATAATAATAATAATAATAGTTCTTAACCCTTAAAGAGCGGCGCGCAACATAAGTCGAGTTGAAAAAACTGGCAAAAAACGGGTGAAAAAAGGGTGGAAATCGAGTGAAAATGGGTGGGATAGTAATGATCCATACGTCCGACATCTGTGGCCTCCCGGCCCACACTAACTCCAGTTCCCCCACCGCGCGTGAGGATGACAGTGTAACCAATAGTTCGCTAAAAGTGAGCAAGGTAGCAAAATCAGCTAAACTTCCATCTTCGAGGTAACACTGTCAGTGCTCCACGAGTGCTACGTAGCTGTATGTGGCGTCATTGTGTAGCGATTTCCACCTAGTTTTCGGCGCAATACAGTTCCTTTCATACTGATGGTTGATATAGCAGTCAGAACGGCCCGGAAAGGCCCAAAACGGCCACAGAGTACCCGCTAGAGGAGGGTTAAAGCTAGCGCATGCTAAGCTAGCTAAGGATAGCTCAATAAGGCCGATTAGGCGTATTTCCATTGGGGTCCTGTACTACTACCCCATCCCTTTGCTCATGAGGGATGGTAACGACTCAGTGCTTGTGAAAAATCTTTAATGCGCCGAGCGTGGGCGCGAACCCGGGCCTTCTGGGTGGAAGTCCGAGACGCTAGTCACTACACCAAGCGAGCCGCTAATTACCCCCCTCTCGCCGTTCCCGGGTTAAGGAGATTAAAACAAAGAAAGTATTCCGCTTAAGCTTTTTCCTTCATTACGTTTCTTTAACTATCCCTTCTATGACTACTAATTTTCTAAACTATATCTTAATCTAGCTATATCTTTTTCTGGAGAAATAGCCGATAACTAGGCGAGCTGTTCCCACGCAAGCGAGGACAGCGGCTCCAAAAAGAGAAGAAGAAGAAGAAGAAGTATATGTATAGCGAATATAATAGGCCTCACGGAAGCAAGACCATGAAAAAAACTTTCTAAAATGCCCCAGGGGCTCTCAAAATAAAGGGATATGTCATTAGGCGAGACAATTCCCCTCTAGTACTTCTTATCACTCATGAATTGGGTAGCCTATCGGTTATTTTCCGCGCGAATTATCGTCAGGCAAGCTGGGAGGGAGAGTTGTACATTTAGAGACCTTCTAGAACTATGAGATCACTCTCTCAGTGTGTTAACCTCTTAACTGCGCAGCTATGGTATTTGAAAGTGCCCGTCATGTACTTTGTACTTTTGTACTTTTGTAGATGTTTAGGTGACAATCACCACGGTCGATCTGGGGATCCGCCGCTAATGAGCTCGTCCTGGAATCTTTACGACTCTGAATCTTACGATTCTGTACAGGACTGACCATGCCATTTTTATCGGCACTAGCTCAGAGAAGAGTGTTGAGAGGGGAGAAGGGGTGTTGGAGAGAGAGGAAGGTGTTGGAGTGGCTTTGTTATGTGTGTTTAGTCTGTATACATCGTCAGGATGTCCCCTGACTGGGTGCAAGCATGTGAAACATGCTAGGACGTACTACCGCACCCACTAAATGTCCGCCGTGGCAGGGATTCGATCCCGGGCCTTTCAGATTCACACGCGAGCGTGCTCACCACTTGACCACCACATGCGAAGGTATTCTGATTCATTCATCATTTAAATCGTTAATTTACCATATATATAATTAATACTTATCCATATGCGCTTATTTTACTTTTAATATGAACATATGAACACGGGAAAGCAATAAAACAAGTGGTAACAGCAATTGGCTGGTGAAAATTGTATAATTTAGCCCTGCGGTCGTAATCTGAGCTTGAGTGGTGAGAGACAAACACCCTCCCTCTCTCTTGTCTCGGACGGTACTAAGAGACAGGGGGAGCTTTCAGACTGGCTTGGAGGGTCGGAGATACACTCCTCCACCACCCATCTCTCTCCCACTCGTTCTCGCATGAAAATACTGGATAAATATCGGGAATAATAGAGAAAATGCCTGATAATTGAGGAGGGGGGAGGAGGGGAAAGGGGGGGTTGGGACACATGTGTAGGAGGGGTAGAAAGTAATGGAGGGAAATTATCTCACCTAAACAAAATTAAATTGCTTTGTTTTGAGTGCCACTGGGGTGTTTTAAAAGTTTTTTTTAGGCCTTAGATATTAGGAGTTTTCCCCCAGCCACCCAGTAAAATCTCTTAAGAGTCTTCCCACAGCCGAGAGGTTAACCCGTTGAGACCCAGCGTCGCACGTGTTGCGTCGGCAGTCTTTGATCACCAACTCCCAGCGACGCATCACGTGCGTCCGACATATAAAAAACACTTACGTGGCTCGTAAGGTAGGAAATGGCGGGAGAATAGGAGGGGGCGGTACCGTAGTGTGTGGGGGAGCCGGGCCAGTAGGTGTGAGCGGGCCGAGACAGCCGCGCGGCTGGTGGTGGTGGGCTTAGTGGGGATAGTTTACACCCCTAGTTTACCGCCACTTTGAACCTTCATTACTCCGGTCGTATGGGAGCTAGAGGCTTGAGATTTATGTGAGATACTCCTTAGGATGTATGCCGTACAATGTCATACTCAGTTTTTACCCTAGTGCTCCCGGGCGGGTGGTCATGCGGGGGAGACGAACTATTGAAACCCCCCCCCCCGCCCCCCAAATGACCGAAATGAGTTTTTTTTATTTGTGTGTTCATTTCTCACCATTCTCTTCCATTTTGGCTCAACAATTTTTTTTGAAGCTCCCCCCCCCCCCCAACCCCCCACCGGCCCCCCCCCCAAAAAAAAATGTCAGAGGTGATTTTTTTTGTTTTTTTTTCATTTCTCATCCTTGTCTTCCATTTTAGCAAACAAAAAAAATAAGTGAAAATGGCTTGGGACTGGGGTGAACAAAATATTATAACTAGCCGGGGCTCAACGGGTTAAGAGACGTTGCAAGGGGATGGTGTGCTTCTCTCAGCCTGCCGCCCCAGGATACAGCCGAGCGGCGAAAATAAAAAATTTCACGCCCCAAATGCTCTTCCCACTTCTTTTATCACTCTTCAAGGTTCATATGTTAATTATATATGTAAAATAAACGTATATGGAATCGCATAATACGATGGTAAATATAACTAATTCTGTCAGAATCGAAAGTAATTCGCATATAACTAAGTGTGAGGTTCTTTACTCCGATGATGTTGAGGTGGAATCTTCAGTAGGCCTCTCTGTGATGAATAATGTTTGTAGAAAACTGCCACCACTAATAGTTTATAGACATATTAGGAGTCTGGAATCAATCAACCCATGCGATCAGCTTTTCCTTTATTTGTTGTATAAGTATGCAGGAACACAGTCAGGAATCAAATCAGGTGTGAAATGATGAAGTGGTGAGAATGGTGAAAGGGGGTGTGTGAGAGCGTGGTGAGTGGACCTCCGCCCTCGACTCGTGTCTGTCAAGTTCTCCTCGTGTGTTCGCCGTCATGCCTAGGCTCAACCGCACCTCGCCTTCCGAGAATGCATAACCAATGATGAAAGCGTGAATAAACCTGAATGACGAGTGAATAATAATACATGACTAGTGAATAGTCATGCATAACTCCAGTCCAGGGGTCTCCTGGTGTTTAGGTTAGCAAGTCGTTAATATAGGAATGAAATGATTAATCAGCATGTTTACCTTAGCTATTGATAAGGACACCTGTGGTCTTGCCTCTGGACCACAGCTAACAGCTCCTTGTACAGGCATATACAAAAGTCGTTCACAAGTATGAATTGAGTTATGAGTTGTCTAAATATGAGTGAAAGGATCGTATAACATAAGTTTGTCAACAAACAATAAAAGGCTAGGTTGCTTACAGTCCAACACAACCACGCATATGGAGAAGAAATAATGCGATTTTAAATATAACTAATTCTGTCAGAATCGAAGGTAATTAATTCGCATATAACTACGTTTGTCAACAGGCAATTACGCGCTCCTCGGGTTAACCCTCTCACGACCATATGACGCAGAGGTTGCCAGATTAGCAATACTAAATAGAGTTCTCTCACTCTTATAATTACCTCTCCAATATTAGTTTTCTGCCCACAGCTAACTCAAAGACAACTGCAGAGGTTGAAGTAACTAAACTAAGGTTTCTAAATACCCCTGATGGTAACAAAGGATTTAAAGTATCCCTAATAGGCTCAAAATTGTGTCAAGAACGTGAGAGGGTTAAAAGGCTAGGTTGCTTACAGTCCAACACAACTACTTCAGGCAGGGCCATTCCTGGCATCCTTGGTAGTGACAATTGTCCCTACCAAAGTTTGTCAGGAATGGCCCTGGCGTCTGAGGGAGTTGTTTTTGGACTGCAAGCGACCTAGTCTTTTAAAAAACGACATTACGGAACTCTCCACTCTTGCTCTCCTTCAACAAATCTTTATTACAATTAAGCCATGTGTCAATATTCCTGTAGCTGACACTTATTACAGTAAATGCATAATGTTACTTACTATATATACTTTAAAGTCACTGATACTCACAAATACTCTATAGGAAGAAGGATATTTTTGTGTTTATTTGTTGTTATAATGGACCCTATGTCCCTACCAAGTGTAATACCCTGTATCCGCAAAAATCCAGCAACCACAAAACTACCCGATTTGACGTCTGGGATAGCGTAAAATAGTCGTTGGTGGCAAATCTAATAAACCCACCACGTGAATATCACCTGAGGCTAGTTTGGCATCTAGAAAGAAACAATATCATCCCACCAATACAGGCTGGCTTCAGAACCACCTGCTCAACAGTAAACCAGGTGCTTAACCTAGAACAAGCAATCCTCTCTTCACTCTCAAACCAAAAGACATGCATTGTTGTATATTTAGATCTGTCATCAGCCTTTGACACAGTTCCCCACGACCTCTTGCTCTCTAAACTATAGCCGGCCTTGGTGTACAAGGGAACTTGCTACAGTGGCTACAAGCATTTCTATCCAACAGAACAAGCCAAGTGTACATCCAAGGCCAAATGTCAAACCCTATCAAACACAATATAGGATTAGCTCAGGGCTCCTCACTAAGCCCCCCCCCCCTTTTTACAGCGTACCTATCCGACACACCAACAGTAGCACCCGCCAAAATAATGCAATATGCCAATGACATAACATTATATGCCTCGGATCACAACCCTCAAATTGCGGAACAGCAAATCCAGGATGCACTCAACACCTTAGGTACTTCTTTGATTTCCCATGGAATGATTTCTGCTTCCATGGCCGGGGACCCTCGGAGAGTGCTGAACGCATTACCGAGGTAATCCTATCGGGCATGGAAGCATACATTCCATTCTCTTTCTCTCAGACTAATGCTAAAAAATCTTGGTTTACTCACGCCTGTTCTACTGCTGTCCGCAATAAGGAGGAAGCATTCAAACGGTACCGACGCCTTAAAACTCAAGACTCTCATTCTTCATATGTTTCTGCCCGGAATCAAGCCAAATCTGTTCTTCGACTTGCCAAATACTCTTTCATCAATAATAAATGCACTGAACTATCCAACTCTAGCTCTTCCCAAGCTTTCTGGCATCTAGCCAAAAACCTCTCCAACAATTTCTCTTCCTCGTCTTTCCCTCCCCTTTCCCACTCTGATGGCACAACCATCACTTCTTCCTCTGACAAAGCTAAACTCTTCGCTCAAACTTTTGCTAGAAACTCCACCTTGGATGATTCCGGTGCTATTCCTCCCTCTCCGCCCTCCTCTCTCTTACTTATGCCTAATATCCTAATCTCTTCTAAAGATGTACTTTCTACCCTCTCTGGGCTTAACACTAATAAGGCGTACGGTCCGGACGGTGTTCCTCCTGTTGTTCTCAAAAACTGTGCTTCCGTGCTGACTCCCTGCCTAGGCAAACTCTTTCGTCTCTGTCTATCCTCTAACGTCTTCCCTTCATGCTGGAAGTTTGCTCACATTCAACCTGTCCCAAAGAAGGGTGACCGCTCTCAACCCTCCAACTATCGTCCAATTGCTCTTATCTCTTGTCTTTCTAAAGTTTTTGAAACTATTCTTGCTTCCAAATTTCTTAAGCATTTCTCTTCTCATAATCTGCTCTCAGATCGCCAGTATGGCTTCCTTAAGGGTCGCTCTACTGGTGATATTCTTTCATATCTTACTAACTCTTGGTCATCCTCCTTTCGGGACTTCGGTGAGACTTTTTCTATTGCACTAGACATATCGAAAGCCTTCGATAGAGTCTGGCATAAATCTTTAATTTCTAAACTACCCTCCTTCGGTTTCTATCCCTCCTTCTGTGCCTTTGTCTCTAATTTCCTTTCCGGCCGTTCCATAGCTGCGGTTGTGGACGGCCATTGTTCACTTCCTCACCCTATAAACTCCGGTGTTCCTCAGGGCTCTGTCCTATCTCCTATTCTCTTTCTAATTTTTATAAATGATCTCCTTAACTGTACCTTAATTCCCATCCATTCATACGCAGACGACTCAACCTTACACTACTCCATTAGTTTTTCAGAACGCCCCAGCCAGCAATCCCTCAACGACAAACGTAATGAAGCCATAGAACTCTTAAATTCTGATCTAAATACTATTTCCAATTGGGGCAGAGAAAACCTTGTTAACTTTAATGCTTCCAAAACCCAATTTCTCCATCTATCTACCCGTCAGGATCTCCCAGCGGACTATCCCTTATTCTTCAACAATACAAAAATCAACCCTTCATCTTCTCTCAATATTCTTGGTGTCTCTTTTTCTTCTGCTCTCATTTGGAAGGACCATATTACCAGTCTTGCTAAGGCAGCCTCCCAGAAGCTGGGTGTGCTCAACCGCCTTAGGGGGTTCTTTTCCCCTGCACAGCTTCTTGCTCTGTACAGGGACATAGTGCGCCCTTGTATTGAGTATTGTTCACATGTGTGGGGAGGTTCCTCTCACACCGCTCTCCTAGACAAAGTTGAAAGGAAGGCCTTTCGTATCATTAACTCCCGTCCACTCACCAACTCTCTGCAATCTCTCTCTCTCCGCCGCAATGTTGCATCTCTCTCGCTATTCTATCGCTACTATAATAATCAGTGTTCCTCAGAGCTATCCCAGTGCATACCACCTCCTTTACGTAGGGCACGTGGTACCCGTCTTGCAACTCAATCCCACCCCTACTCTGTGCAACTCTCCAACCCAAGAGTGAAACGTTACTCTCAAACTTTCTTCTACTCAACATCTGAGCTCTGGAACTCTCTCCCAGAATCAGTCTTTCCCTCTTCCTATGACTTAAATTGCTTCAAACTCCGTGTGTCCAGGCATTTTGGCTCGAACGTCCCTTGATTTTGGCCCTGTCACTCTTTCAACTATGGGGGAGGCACTCGCTATAGGCAGTTATGCCTTTTGCCTCCCTCAATCACATAGAAAAAAAAAAAAAAAAAAAAAAAGGACGTTGGATTAACAAAGCAAAACTAACCATCAACCCAACAAAGACAGTATATCAAATCTTTACCAGAAAGAAAAATGTAAGACCCCTACGACTCACACTCAATGGAGAAGATCTACAACAAACACTTACTCATAAATATCTGGGAGTAATTTTTGATGCCCCACTCCTTACATGGAAAAACCACATCGAATACCTTACACAATGCACCAATCAAAGACTCAATATCATGAGAGCACTTACTGGAACAACCTGGGGTGCCGATGCTATCTCCTTACGAACCTTCTACATAGCATACATAAGGAGCAAACTAGACTATTGTGCCCAGGCCTACACCTCAGCCGCACCAGTAGGCTACACCTTCACAAGCTGGAGGTGATTCAAAATACTGCTATGAGAATTGAGATGCGGTCTCAGGATGATAAGACCGCATCTCTAGCTGCCACTAAAACCTGCAGCCAACCCTACTCCTGCCAGCCAGAGTCCAGGCGCGCCACCCCCAGAGCCACAAGGACATAACCACCACGCGCCAAACGCCCTTGATCCTCTCAAGCCGGGCGCCTTAAGTAGGGGCAAGAAGATTGCCTTATACTCACCCAGCCTGGACATCATTAACTAAGCTTGCCATTTGGTATTCTTTAGTTCAGGGTAAGAACAGCCAGAGATAGCTGGTGTTCAACTTGTCAGTTGTGTGCTGTGATCGAAGATCTACCAGGTCGGGTTCCCCCCATCAGGAAGAGGACTAGCTTGGGCAACCCACTTTGGGCTCCCCCTTTCTGGCCTTCGATGCGGTGCACAAACCAAGTACCAAAGGATTCCTACCTTGTTTTGTTCAAGGGATTATGAGGATAGTGTAATAACTAGAGATCTACCAGATCGGGTTCCCCCCATCAGGAAGAGGACTAATTTTGGGCAACCCACTTTGGGCTCCCCTTTTTGGATTCTCTTTTTGCTACATGGTTCTGATAGTTCCACGAACTAGCAAGGAAGGAAGACACTTACCTTGACCCCCCTTAGACTACCTATAATGTCACTATCTAGACTGCTTGCCACTCTAGGTAGATCATTATGCTAGTCACCCTAACCCCCCAAACCTTGTAGCAGAACTCCAGCATATCCTTTGGGGATCACTGCACTGTGGGAGTGCAAGAGGAACCCGGTTGTCCCGTGGTAGGCGCCAAGGTCTAAGGAATCATCTTGTGACTCACCCTGGACCAGTAGCTGGAGTCATCACGCCCAGCCGCCCCCCCTGGACCAACTTCCGGAGTCATCACGCCCAGCCGTCCTCCGGACTACTGGATCCTCCCTCGATCTATGGGCCCTCCTCTTCACTACAGCTCTCCTTTAAGTGCTTTTGTACCGTTTCTGGGTATAGAGTTGACTCAGGGTTGTGGTAGAAGTTATCTTCAGGGGTTCTCATTAACATTACGTCTTGCGAGAGGTCTTTCTTCTCCCTACTTAAATTGACGTTAATTAGCCCACTTGCCGGGACCCATTATACATACCTATCAGGGGATCCTTATATATGCACCTTCCCGGGTTATTGGTCTCCCATAGCCCGACAGAGGGGGCGTGCTTATATAAGACCCATAGCATCAAACACAAACACATATTTGCACGTAATCTAGTCCCTTTGTATAACTTCTAGCCTAATTCATTTAACATTCTGTCAGGTTCATAACTCGAATAGATTTCACTCTATCTCAGCTCCCGACGATTGTTGCCTCAGCCTTCAGCACCCTGCTAGTACACAATTAGAGTTAAGGATTAATCTTTGCCAGGTGAGATCTAGCACACCTATAGTATTAATATCATTTGTGAGCCTTTCCGAGCCCACTTCATTGTTGATGACCACTTGGCCATTATTGCTTTAGAGTCAGTTAACGTCACTATATGCCGGGGACATCATTGCATGATCCAGACGGCATTTGCCATTACTGCACTCTTGTCTTTTGTTGAGATCCTCTCTGAGATCTATTTGGGTAGGAGGTGTACCTCCACCATTTTGGATACCTTATAATTGTATCCTAGGAGTATTATTACCTTGAGTCCGGACCCATTGTCCGACTCCTATTGCTTACTTGATAACCTGAGTATTGTATGTCTTAATTATTCTTATTGTTGTTGATGATCTCCAGGTTACAGGTATAAAATATATGTCTTGCTCCTCCATGAACCAGGTGTTAAACTGAATAAAACCCATGTTAACTTGTTACCTGTGTACTTACTATCCTGCCGTGTTGTCTCTTTATTTAAAGTTGAAGGTATACCTATCCAGTTAGAGAGCTGCTCATTGTACAAAGAATATCTCGCGTTCCAATTTGGACTGGGCATAACAAGAATCGTAACAGGAGGTCTCAAATCATCACCAATAGCCAGCCTCCAGTGTGAAACTAACCTAATCCCCCTAACCACCAGAAGAGACTTACAGTGCTCTTCATACTTCTCAAAAACATATAATGCCCCCCCCCTCCCACCCTTTTTCAGCATCTCTCCGCAACATACCAATATGACCTCAGGAGAACCGGACCCGCAAATCACCTTTCCGAGAAAAAATAGGCCAGATCATACACAGGAAGGCCCGTATTTTTCTGGGCTGCCAAACGCAACCCATGGTACCTCCAGTTTCACGATGGGAATATACCCCTCCTAAAACTCACACAGATCTCATAACCTTAAAAACTAAGAAGGACAACCCATCCCAATTAAAACAGGAATTCCTAGAAATCCTGAATACCCAGCATAAAAATTCCACTCACATATACACAGACGGATCACTCATCAAAAACGGAAACACTACATCCACATCAGCAGCACTATGGATCCCAAAATTTCATCTAATCATGGGATGGAAGCTTCCCAAACAAACATCAGTGTTCACTGCAGAGCTGTACGGACTCAATCAAGCACTAGAAATCATCAGTACCCTTCCACCAGGCCCATACACAATATGCTGCGACTCCAAGAGCGCTATCCAGGCCATTAACCCTTTATTAGCGGCTCACCACTTAAGTCGTATTTAATAAAGCTGGACTATGTGGCGGCGCTCGACATAACTCGAGTGGCAATTTCAGCACGTAATGTGGCTGAGAGAGAGAGACAAGTGGTGGCAGGAGACTAGCGAGCGTATGACTGCTCCAGACCACCGCGGCGAACCTACTGACACAAATCTCAGCTCCCTCCTCCCTCTCTCACTCGCTACATACTCAATTATGTACCGAAAGTACCGAATTACCTGCTTTTTGCACTCGCGTTGCACGGTTATTGCAAGAAAACTATCCATCATACAAGGATCGTTATGGTGTCATTCGAAAGCTCTGTTTATGCCCTTTCAGGGATAGATACTTGTTTTACGTTCTGGGTCTTATTTAGGCATGAAAATGATCACGTAAACAGCCCTATTTTGGCTAAAAACACCCCGCTGGGCGGTACACATAAATAAACTGCATAGGCCGCTCGTAAGGTGTTAAATACAACACAACACAAAGTAAGGAACTCATATACCCCATGCTCCAACTACTCACTAACCTCCCCCTACAAGGTTATACTATGAGCTTCCAGTGGGTACCTGGCCATATAGACATACTCCACAATGAAATAGTCGATGAACTCGCCAGGGGCATGCACTCCCTCAGAAGAATTACACCCCTCCCCTACACTACAATAGACAGAGCCAATATCCTAAAAGAAGACATCCTCCAAGACTTCAAGGGTGAATGGAAAGTCACCATCACCGGCACAAGATACGGAAATATCAAACCCGAATGGTCCATATGGAAACACACAAAATACAAGAACAAAGCTCTAAATACAGCTACACTCCGCCTACGGACAGCACATGCACAGAATGGGACTAGAAGACGAGAACTGCCCCTACTGCCTCACCCCAGAAACAGTTGAACACTATCTACTTCATTGCCATACACATTACAGCGCTCGCACCCACCTGAGAAGAACAGTGGCACAACACGGAGGGACCTTCAATCTACAACATATCCTAGGAGGAGGAGATATCGACCAACAAGGCAAACATGCAATTGCCTCAGCTCTAGGAACATACGTAAGAGCCACAAATAAAACATCAGACATCTAATAACATTAACGACAAAACAACTCCAACACACAGAAAACCCACCCATAACCAATACAGTGCAGTGCCACCCATACCGGTGCTGTACTGTACTGTACTGTGCTGTACTAGACCTCTGCCAACCCTACAAAACCCGAACCTGACTCAACCCGACAAGACATAACGACTTACCTCCTATAAGACCTTAATAACCAATCCTCATACTTACCTATTTACTTACCCACTTTCCAGTCCTTAATGACCTTGACCTATAGTTAAAACTATGTAGGGTACAATACCTGTACTCACTATTTAGACATCCTATCTGTAGATCCCTTTCAACTAACAAACTTCCCTTCCCCTCAGCAAGCAACTCTATGCCTGTGCAGTAATCTGGAGATCTGAAATACTCTGAGCAAACTGCACATATAAATATCAAGAAGAAGAATATCACCTGGTTCTTTCAAAGAGAACTAAGGTTGCTATCCTATTCTCCCTACCAGAAATTCTTGTAGTTGCCGTGCCAGACACGTTTTGTACAGTAAGCGACCTGGGCCCTTTAAATGGCGATATCCCGCAGTTCTTCACCCTCCCTCTCCATCAATCATTCTTAATTATAAGCTATATGTCGTACTTTCTATAGCTAACACATTACCCCCACAACTACCATACTATATAAGCACTTAGTGTAGCCATCTAGTAGGCCTATATAGTAAATTAACATGCAGAATCGTAAGAAATCGTGATTAACTTTGCATAGCCTAGGTGTTGAGTATTGTTTATGTCGACAGACATAGCTCTGGCGCTACTTCGAAAGCGTCCACCAGAGGTCTCCGGTGAATTCCTGGTAGGGAGAAATGTACATCCGTGGTAGTACAGATCGTGGGTTAGCGCGCCAGTCTGGTAAAACCTACTGAGGTCACTAACCAGTGTTCGAAACTGCACCAGTCTGGTAAAACCTACTGAGGTCCCTAACCAGGGTTCGAACCCGCGCCAGGCACCACCACTGGGCCTGGGGATTTTCGAGAGGGTTAATTTCCCTTCACACCCTTCACACCCATTGGTGGCAGTTACGGAACGTGATCTGGTAGCTAGATAGAGTACCCATCACGCGGACCCTAAGAATATTGAGATTGCTGAGGTGATGTGGCTACGATACCTTACGACCTTAAAAGAGGCTAGGGACTAGCCTTATTAAAGAAGGATGCTATGTAATACCCTGTACCCGCAACCACAAAACTACCCGAGTTTACGTCTGGGATAGCGTAAAATAGTCGGTGGCGAAGTCTAATAAACTCACCACGTGAATCGCCACGAGACTATCACCTGGTTCTTTCAAGGAGAACTAAGGTTGCTATCTTATTGTACGTCTGTGGTAGTACAGTGGGTTAGCGCACCAGTCTGGTAAGTAAAACCTGCTGAGATCCCTAACCAGGGTTCGAACCCGCGCCGGGCACCACCACTGGGCCTGAGGAATTTTTGGATGGTTAAATTCCCTTCACACCCAGCATTTCACATGGAATGGCACATAAAATACAGGAAAATAAATCACAATTCACTTGATCACTGGGCTTGGAACTGGAAAAATAGTGTCACTGGAGTTGATTTTACGTGTAGCACTATATGGGTGTGTGCAGTTATAAAGTTTATCTTAAGACGTTCGCTCCATTAGTTTGGCGATTTCAAGACCTTTTATGCCATTTAGGTGTCTATTTTTTCCTGGCGAGCGATATCGAGCCTGTAATTTAGAAGGAACCAGCCAGGAATTTTGTTTACTGAAACGTTTACAAATTTATTTCGAAGGGGGGTGTTGGGGGTGTTTTTCAAAAGTTTGATGGAGGTCTTGGGTTGGTAAGAAACTAAAGAAAATTATAAATATAATAATATATGACCAAATAAATACAAATCTCCCGTTAACAGACTGGATATGAAAAATCTCACGTTTGCTAGCCTGGTAAAAAGAGCCTAATGACTAGAAAAAAAGTCCATTCATTATAAGTAGGCACAACATCTTGAGACCTATAACCTTTATAACTAAAAAACAACTAGAGTAATCAAGCTAATATTTAAACCAATTGGGAGGAGTCAGTTAGGAAATAGGTGTGGACATTTACATCCCATTAGCTCTAGCCCCTTTTGAGTCTTAGAGGTTAGGAGTCATGATTTTTGGTCTACTTAATTATAATGAATGAGCTATTGTAATTGTTACCACATTTGTCATTATCCCTGTAGGTAGGCTATACCGATTACGTCTATTTTTTATATTTAATTTCAGTTACAATATTTAGACGATTTTATGAAGCTTAGGAAGGGTAGGCCATATACATAGTAGCTAAAAGGATTAATTCAGTTTGTGGCCTTATAATTAGTAGACGTCCTTCCTAAACTAAATATAATCGTCTATAGTTCCCAGAATATAATGAAAGGGTTGTCACCGGCACTTAATGGGATTTTAGCGCCTCTCTTTACTTTCAAATATGCCCATACCAATAATACATATTAGGCATATATTATTATTAAAATAGGGATTCGCACCAAGCCTAAAAAGACTATGTGGCACCAAAAGAAACTTTGTGAAAAAAAGAAAAAACATCGGAGGTGTTGTGGGGCTGGGCGCAATACGGAGTAGAGGAGAAGAAGACTAGGAAACACTAATTAAAGAAGCTGAAGGAGACGGGTATGGAGGAGAAACCGCATAAGATGTGGGAGGGAGAAAGTGGGGGACTCTCCAAGCAGATCGGCTAAGACAAGGGGGCGATTAAGGGAGGATATGAAGGGGAATGCCTGCCGTCGGGCATTGGAGAAACGCGGACAGTCGATCAGGAGATGCTGGACAGACACTGGAATATGGCAGCAAGGACAGAGCGTGGGGACATCACAGGACATCAAATGACCATGCATGAGCCTGGTGTGGCCGAGCCGAAGACGGGCTAGAGCGGTCTCCCATCGACGATTGCGATGAGAGGAAGACTTCCAAGGTAGGACGGAAGGTTTGACAGAACGCAGTTTGACAACAGACACCCTCATGGAGGTCCAGTCGTCCTGCCAGCGCTGACGTAGTAATTGAGTAACACGCGGGAAGTAATCAGATGCAGGAATACGTCGTGGCACAAGTCGGTGAGAGGTAATAGCAGAGCGGGCAAAAAAATCAACCCGCTCATTGCCAGGCACTCCAACATGACTCGGGACCCAACAGAAAGACAGGGACTTCAATTTAGTAGCGATGCGGAACAACCATTCTTGAATCTCCAGCACTAAGGGGTTAACAGCGGGAAGAGACTGAATACTCTGAAGAGCACTAAGGGAGTCACTAAAAATTACAAAGGTATGCAGGTGTGAACAAAAAATAGTACGTAGGGCAAATAAAATAGCAAATAACTCGGCCGTAAAGACACTAGCACATGATTGGATGTGACGTTGGAAGGTCCGGTCCGGGAACACAACCGCAAACCCTGTACCGGCGGAGGTCTTGGAACCATCAGTGTACACTGGAACGGCTGAAGAGTGGCGTAGCATATGTTCCGCAAACTGAGCATAAAGCAACTGTGGGGTTGAAGAGGCCTTAGAGGGGGGGAGGGCAGCTGTACAAACGGTAGGGCGAGGGAGTAGCCATGGGGGGAACTCTGACTGTCGGAGGGGTAGCACCGATGGAATGGGAAAAGAGAAGGAGGCTAGTAAAGCAGAGACCCGACCGGGGAACGAAGTAGCAGACACTGATGGGGCTAAGCCGGAAGCCGTGGGAGGAAAACCAGCCGAACTGTGTTGCAGAAGGCGAAGATGACATCGAAGGGTCAGTTTATCCCGCCTGGATGATAGCGGTGGGACACCTGATTCAGCATAAAGGCTAATAACCGGAGTAGAGCGAAAAGCCCCTAGCGACAAGCGCAGACCGTGATGGTGAAGGGAGTCTAGGCGCTTAAGGTTTGTACGCACAGAGGAGGCATATACCTGGCAGCCATAATCGATCTTGGAGAGAATAAGCGTTGTATGGAGGCGCAGAAGAGTCGTCCGGTCCGCACCCCAAGACAAGTGGCTAAGGGTTTGTAAGAGTTGAAGCCGTCGGGTGGTGGAGGTCAGTAACGAAGTAATGTGCGGGTACCATGTCAACCGAGTATCGAAAATGAGACCTAAGAATGGAGCTGAGGACCTGTAAGGCAGAGGGCGGTTATACAACGTAAGAATAGGATGCGGGACTGTATGGCGTTTTGTGAAGATGACGGCACAAGATTTCGAGGGCGAAAACCGAAAACCATGGGCCGTAGCCCACTACGCAGCTGCATCAATGGCCTTCTGTAGGGCAGCGATATCCAAACCCACAGCGTAAATAGCGAAGTCGTCCACATACAAAGAAGCACGGACACCAAGAGGGAGAGAAGAAATAATACCATTAATAGCTAGGATAAAAAGGATGGTACTAAGAACACAACCCTGTGGGACACCGTCGTGTTGGGGGTATGTTCGTGAGAATGTATTCTGAAGCTTGACTCGGAAAGTACGATCACGGAGAAAGTTCTTCAAGAATACCGCCATGTTGCCAGACACACCAGAACGTAAAAGGGTATGAAGGATGTTGTATTTCCAGGCAGTATCATACGCTTTTTCAAGATCGAAGAATACAGCTAAAACCGACTTAGTGTCCGAAAAGGCATCGCGGATAGAAGTCGCCAATCTCAATAATGGGTCCAAAGTACTACGGCCCTTGCGAAAGCCATATTGAAAAGGTGACAGGATGCCTCTTGATTCCAGGAGCCACATTAAGCGGGAGTGAACCATGCGTTCTAATAATTTGCCTACACAACTGACCAGGGCGATGGGACGGTAATCTGCTGGTGCATGGCCCGACTTACCCGGCTTAAGGAATGGGAGAAGGATGGCATGTCTCCACGCAGCCGGAAAAAAGCCTGTGGACCACAGACGGTTGTAGATGGATAAGAGAAAGCCAAGCGCAGGTGGAGATAAGTGCTTCAGCATCAAGTAATGGACACCGTTAGGGCCTTCACATGTATCCTTACAGGCTCCCAGGCTAGACTCAAGCTCAGCCCGGGAGAAGGGGGCATTCAAAAACTGATCAGATGATAAGGCGAAGTCAAGTCGCTTAAGTTCAGAACGGCGTTTATGCATCTGGAAGGAGGGCGGGAGATGGAAGCCAGTGCTAACATCGCTGAAATGTTGTCCCAACATATTGGCCACCAGAGACGGATCGCCCACAATGCCAGTGTTGGTATGGAGGACTGGGGCCGGCGTAGGCACATGTTTCCCTGCAATCTTCCAGACGCGAGCCCAGACTTGCGGAACAGGTGTATCTGCGTTGATAGTAGAGGCATACGACATCCAGCTAGATTTTTTTGCAGAGCGGATTGTACGACGGAAGACGGCATTAGCCTGTTTGAAAAGAGTATACGCATCCCGCTCATATGGAGAGCCTTTTTTCCGACGGAAACTCTTCCACTTGGCTCTTTTATTGCGTAAAGCTGAAGTGCACTGAGCAGTCCACCACGGTACACACTTAGAAGACATACTCCGAGTGGTGCGTGGAATACAAGTATAGGCAGTATGGAGCACAAACATCAGGAAACTGGAAAGCATGGCATCAGGGTCCGGGAAAGCAGGGGTCGGGTTAGGCGGAACGGCGAGATCAGCGAAAGATGTCCAGTCGGCACGATCGAAACACCAACGAGGAGGGCGCGGCACTGGGGAGTAAGACGTAGGGGAGAGGACAATCGGGAAGTGGTCAGTCGCACAGTAATCATTAAATACCCTCCAAGTAAAATCCAAGGATAGTGTAGGGGAACACAGAGACAAGTCAATACATGAGAAGGTACGGGTGCCGCTATCAAAATGCGTAGAGGAACCAGTGTTTAAAAGAAAGAAATCGTGTGTACGAATCAGAGCCTCAAGGGAACGACCTCGTGTATTAACGGTAGAGTCACCCCACAGGGAATGCCTGCAATTAAAATCCCCTAAAAGGAGGAAAGGTGGAGGTAATAGAGAAAGGATCCTGTTTAATTCTGGAACATCGATCGGGATCGAGGGGGAAAGGTATATGGAAACTACTGTAAGCCAGCGTGAAAGGAACACTCTGGCAAGCGTGCATTTAAGAGAGGTACGGATAGTTAACGGAGACACTGGGACATCATGATGTACGAGGAGGCAAGTAGCATACTGGGAATGGGGAGAACTTATATAGAAGTAAAAAGGTATTGGGGAGGGGGCATTAGATAAACGCGATTCTTGTAAACTAATAACAAGTGGGCTAAACCTAGAGATAAGGTAACGAAGATCAACACGATGCGCTGCAAAACTACGAATGTTCCATTGTAAAATGGACATTAAAAAGACAAAAAAGATTAAAAAGAAGACGCGTACAAGAGGGAAGAAAAGACGTACACTATATACAACATATTTACAAAATACAGTTAACACCGTGGGTGGAAAATATAGCCAAGAGAGGCTAACGATGGGAAATAATAGCAGGAAGTGGAGAAGACGTTGAAGGGGAAGACTGGAAACCGGGGGGCATAGGGAGGTCTAACAGAGAAAGAGGAGAGGAAGGAGGAGGGCCGGAAGAGGTAGGAAGGACGGACGGCGGGTGGGAAGAGAAGGAGGGGGTAAGGGCAGGAGAAGGAAGAGGGGGAGGGTCAGGAGGAGGAAGAGGAGGAGGGCCCGGAGGAAGGCCAGAAGGGGGAGTGGAGGAAGAGGATGGGGCAGGGGAAGGCGGGAGAGGGGTAGGGGGGAGAGAAGAGGGGGTAGGATGAACTTCGGCATGAACAGTTGAAGGTAGTGGGTGGGAAGAACGGATAAATTCATCAAACTTAGGTAGGGTTTCGTAGGAGAAATCTAGGGACGCAGTGACGGGAGGAGGAGGAGACTGGACGGAGAGAGGAGAAAGGGAAACAGAAGGAGAAGGAGGCGACTTCTTCTTCTTCTCGCAGGGACTTGAGCTCCGCACATCACGGAGACCACCCTTACGTTTAAAAGAGGAAGCGGGCGAGGAAGAACGGAGCACAGGAGCCCGTTCGGTAGAGGAGAAGGGAAGTTGAGAGCGAGTAGGAGATTTGGGGCGACTAGAAGAGGAAGATGACGGAGAACGGGGGGGAGGCTTGGAACGGTGAGAGCGTTGAGGGAGACTAGAAGAGGAGGAACAAGGAAGAGAGCAAGATGAAGGGGCAGAAGTAGGAGAAGGACTGAGAACAGAGAAAGTGTTAGACAAAGGGACAGGAAAGGAAGAGACGGAAGGACGAACGGAGGAGACAGAAGAGGAGGAAGGAGAAAATCCGGGAGAAGCACCGGTAGAAGGAAGGGAGGCAGATGACGAAACTGGAGCGACCGGGGGGACGGAGGGAGCGGAGGCGGTGGAAGGAACCGAGGAACCAGAAAAAGGGGGGGGGGGGGGCGTGGTAGAGGGAGGCGAAGAAGAGGAGGGAGGAGACAGAGTCTTGGAAAATGACTGAGGGGTGAAGCCCAAGCGACGAGCCTCTTGGCGGGCTGCGGTGAGCGTAAGGCCGTGTCGCGCTTTGAGGACAGCAACCTCAGACTCGAACAGATGAACGGAGCAAATCTTAGAGTCAGCCGAATGAGACCCGCGGCAATTAAGGCAGAACTGGGACGTTGACTGACATTCGCCAACGGCATGTCCGGACTGCGCACAGCGCGGGCAGAGTGGGCTCTCAGCGGCTGTGCGGCAGAACTTCGCCGGGTGGCCGAAACGCCAGCAGCTGCGACACTGGAGTGGACGGGAAAGAGACGCAGTCACGGGGAGGCGAGTACCACCGACAATAACATGGGCAGGAAGGGAAGTCCATCAAAAGAGATCTTGGCAATGCTAGCGGGATGGCGGCGAAGGTCGCGAGGAGGGATAGTGTAGCATACCACACTAACCACCTTGTGGTCTTGAGCGACAACGATGTCCTTGACGAGGTCGGCGCAATCCGCGAATGGACGACCCCAGAGACGGATGGAAGCGGGGATCAGGACAGTCCCTGTACAGGAGTTGAGTCGTTGATCTTTTTGAGCCGGGATGGGGGTGCCAGAACAATCGACGAAAGAGGACATAGCAGTAGCCTGAAGTTCGTTTTGGACTGTAACAAGATGGGAGGTATCATGGCGGGAGTGGAAGGGGACGTCCTTTCCCACCTGTTGAAGGAGACGCAGGTGGAAGAGGAGGTCATCACCGGCTAGAGGCACAGAAGCAGGGATGGAGAAAAACTTAGTAAAGGAAGGAGGTGCAAAGAGAGAGGACATAGGGAGGACCGAGGAGCGAGGACGAGAAGAGGACGAAACTGGAGAAGAAGAGGAAAGAGAACGAGTGAGGGAGGGCAGAAAAGGGTCGAGGGTGACATGACTAGAGGGAGAAGAGGAAGAAGAGGAAGATGCAGAAATAACTACAGGAGAGGAGATGAAATCCTGGGTAGTGGAGGGTGGAGAAAGACGTGACGAAGACGGAAGGGTAGTAGAAGGATTCGGAACGGTAATGGACGAGAGGGACGAGCGACGACCGAGGGATATTTCAGCGGGCCGGTCGAGAGCACCCAAAACCATCCCCGACTCACCGTGCTCCCGCGGTGAACCGGACTGACAGCCAGACAACAGACCCCCAAGTGGCAGGCTGCATGCCACAAGGGGCTCACTCACCGGAACCACTAAAGCAGAAGCCATAAACAGGGAAGAACAGGGAAAAAAGCAAAAGTCGTCACCATAGCAAGAGAAAAGGGGGTAAAGCATGGAAGAAGATACTGCGGTTACCAGGTGCCCCTGGCAACGAAAGGGAGAAAGACCTCCGCAGGGCCACGAAACCCAGAATGCGGCCAATTGAGATGGATCAGGTCTCGGCTTTGAGCTAGGGACCTTGTACAACCCGGGCATTTGTCCTGCAGCTTTGTCCCACGGAGAACGGGGCCGGCGTAGTCACCTGACACACTCACTGGGAAGAGAGAAGGGAGTCAGAAACCCCAAAGCAACCCTATAGTGCCCATCCTCCAGCAACGAGCCTTGCGAGCCCTGGCCGGCAGCACCTGTCACCAGGTGGACTCTGCCAACTCAGCAGTGATCAGAGACACCAAGGTGAAGCCCTAAGGAAACTAGAACCTCCGAAGCAGTTAAAGAGAAAGGAAGGAAGCAAACAGGGAAGGCAACCGGAAGGGAAGGGAGGGACGGGACCACAAAAGTTCAAGGGTGGGAGACCGGCCTCTAACGACAGCCCCAGGAGAAAGCGGAAGAGGGAAAAACGAAAACTAGAAAGGAGGAGAAAGAAAAGGACATGACAAAATTAGTTGGAGGTGATAGGGAGAGCGGCCAAGAACCTTGGCCGCTCCACCTACAAGCCCGGAAGCCCCCAAATGGCAGCAACGAGTCATGTGGCAAGGGGGATTAGGCATATATGGTACTGGAAATATATAGTTTGGTCTTCGGATTTAAATTCTACATGAAGAAAGCTACAACATCCCATGGTGCACTTTTTATTTGATAATCACGGCACCGAATTCAAATCTCTATTTTTAAGGTTTGATTTTCTGGACCCCCTTCTCTCATGCTTAGCCCCATCAATTTTGAGATTATAGGACGTTCGTCCCATTAGTTTGGCTATTTTATGACCTTTTTCCCCATTGCTTTGTCAATTTTAAGACCTTTAATTTATGTCATTTATAGGTATCGATGGTTTTTTCCTGGCGAGCGTTAGTAAGCCTAGGCTACATTTTAAGAGGGACAGACTTGCGACCGAGACATCTTCTAGCAAAAAATGCATATATTTATCTAAAAAGGGGCTCTTGGGGGTATTATTTTAAAGCTTGATGGAGGTCTAGAGGAAACTATAAAAATAAATAATCTCCCCTAAATATTTACTCTTAATTCACCCTTCAGTACAAGCTCCAACATTCTAAGGAACCATGTAGGTTAAATTGTGAGTGTAAGTGTGTGTTTGTGGGCTAGTAAAATGTTTGTATATAGGCTATACGTGTTTTAAGTATTTTTGTGCGAGATTTCAAAAAAGTATTTTAGTCACCCAATAGATATATATTTTCTTTAATAACGACACCGTCGATTTTTTTTTTTAGGATAACTAATATAATGTCAACAGTGCTCATCATTATATCAATTAGTACATAAAATACGTATTTTTCTCCAGCGATCGTTACGTAAGTAATATTGATATCTACTAAAATTGATTTCTTCCCTAAACAAAATGAAAAAGTAATAAAAAAGGTTTTCGCCATAGAAGCAAACCCTATAACGACAACGTCAACCACCACAAAATAAAGCACCAGGAGCGAGAGCTTGAAAGGATATACGGTCTAAACCACCCTCGAGCCTTACTGAGATGCCAGGGAAGAAGAAATTAACCCGGGAAGCTCGAGAACACTCTTAAGAGGTTTTGGTGGGTAAAGGCGGCGAACCTCTTAACCCCTTCAGACTCATATGACGCAGAGGTTGCCAGATTAGCAATAGGAAATAGAGTTCTCTCACTCTTATAATTACCTCTCCAAAACTAGTTTTCTGCCCACAGCTAACTCAAAGACAACTGCAGAGGTTGAAGTAACTAAACTAAAGGTTTGTAAATACCAGAGCTGGGCACTTTAGCCAACACTTCCGCAAATAGCCAATTCCGCCATGGCGGAAGTGTCATTTTGTTGGCGAATTAGCGTTGGCGCCAAAATGGCTGCCTATTTGCGGGTTTGAAGCTCTGGAAAGTACCTCCATGTTGCAAACCTCGAGTCCGCAAAATATAAATTCCAGCCGCCAGCCAGCCCTGGGCCGCTCCTGCAGCTCCAGCCAAAAAAAGTCATGTGACCAAGCCAACTACCTGTGTTCTGGAATCTAGGCCTATACATCGGCTCTTCACGTTTGTTCACTTACTTAGTAGCAAGCGTCGAGCTAACACCTACAACACACAGCAGTCCAAGAGTTCCAACCTGTTAGCACTTCAACTTTGTTTATATTTTCGGCCTATTGAAGTGAACATGGAGTCTACCATCATGCCTACCGCAGCTGCCAACAGCATGGGGAGCAGTTCACCACCATCATCCGACAGTGATGCTGCAGAGCATGCAGAAATCGAGGACCTAAGCCACCCCTGGCCCCACCTAGAAACCTTCTATGGGCCTGTAATTACCAAGAAGATGTCTCTGGAGAAGGGCTTTATAACTTTATAATCTAGCCTAATTTAAGATTATAAAGTTAGGCTATCGTTAATTTGATTGATAGCCTGTTAATTTTTAACCTAAACTAATGTTATTAGGCTAGGCCTACCCTAATCCCATCAAAATGCCTCAAAGCATGTAGGCCTAGGCTAAGTCTAACTTCTATATAGGCTAGGCTATATAGCCTAGGCCTAGGTCTATAATCACTAATCCCATCAAAATGCCTCAAAGCATGTACTGTAGGCTAAATATTGCATGTTCTAACTTCTAAATATAGCCTAGGCCTATAGGCTAATTACTAATTATATGTTCCTTCCAACAACCAACTATACTCCTAAAATCGATTAATGAAATTTACAAACACATGTGGCAGTCCGTGGACTCGAACCCAGGATGCTCACACCGAAAATCAACACCTTATACATCGCACCACGAAGACAGTTAAAGGTTGGTGGACACTGCCTACGATTTATTATGCAACTTCGAATCCTGCATATCAATCTAAGCATGTACACACATCCCAACTGCAACTCACGTAGGCTATGCATATGTGAAAGGAAATTAATGGGGTCCTTAACCACTTACGGAAGTCCTCTCGATAAATTACTCCTGAACCAATATCAATTATTATGTTCCTTCCAACAACCATACTCCTAAAATCGATTAATGAAATTTACAAATATAAGTAATTTTATTAGGCTAGGCCTAGGCTACCCTAATCCAATCAAAATGCCTCACAGCATGTAGGCTTAATAATATTGCATTTTCTAACTTCTATATATAGGCTAGCCTAGGTCTAGGCTATAATCAGTCAATCACTAATTCCATCAAAATGCCTCAAAGCATGTAGGCTAAATATTGCATGTTCTAACTTCTATATATATAGCCTAGGTCTAGGCTATAATCACTAATTCCATCAAAATGCCTCAAAGCATGTAGGCTAAATATTGCATGTTCTAACTTTAATATATCCTAGGCCTAGGTCTAGGCTATAATCAGTCACTAATTCCATCAAAATGCCTCAAAGCATGTAGGCTAAATATTGCATGTTCTAACATCTATACATATAGCCTAGGTCTAGGCTATAATCACTAATTCCATCAAAATGCCTCAAAGCATGTAGGCTAAATATTGCATGTTCTAACTTTAATATATAGCCTAGGCCTAGGTTTAGGCTATAATCAGTCACTAATTCCATCAAAATGCCTCAAAGCATGTAGGCCTAGGCTAAATATTGCATGTTCTAACTTCTATGTATAGGCCTAGGCCTATAATCACACTCATTTTATTAGTGTCAAGTAGAAAGTGTTAATTTTGAAAGTAGCATATAGGCCTAGACTAAATTTAGCCTACAATAAAATGTTATTAAATTTTGATCTGAAGCTAGGCCTTTATTCTGAGCATTAGAATTAATAGGCCTAGGCTACTTTCTATTAAATTACTTAATCTATCTAAAGTAGACCTATCTAGGCATATATAGCCTATTGCCATTCCCAAAGGGGGACCACGAATAAATCGCCTCCTTGCACCTCTGTGATCCGGCGTACCTCCTCCTGAATGGTGCGGAATTGCGAATACTGATTATTACTGAAGCACTCCCCATAAACAAGTTGCTCCAACGTTTTACTGCCCATGTGGACAAACTAAGTGGCCTATGCTATATATATTAACCCTTTCACTGCGGGTGACGTTCTGGAATGTTTTGGCAATTTACAGCAATTTCCAAGCTTTAAAAGCCTGTATGTATATCCCTGAGGTCCATGGAAGTTGGACAACATTATATTTAAGTAAATATATATATTTATTGACATTAGAGATTGAATTTATTGATTTACCCTTGATTCTGTAGTTTAAATTTAAAATTAATAAAAAACGGTTTGCGCTTGCATATTTGCAATTGAGGACTAGAAATTTCACAAGGTTTGCACATTTGTGTTTGCTGAAGTTATGTTCTGGGTTTGCTGATTTGTGTTTGCTGACTTGACTTTTTGTTTGTGGTGCCCAGCTCTGGTAAATACCCCTGATGGTAATAAAGGCTTTAAAGGATCCCTAATAGGCTCAAAAGTGCGTCATATGTCGGGGAGGGTTAAGAGCCAAGGCCTAAAAACAGCCTTTTAACCCTTCGAGTACCAGAGACGCACGTTATACGTCGGCAATGTATGTAACGCTAAACCCCAGCGCCACATAGGGTGCATCGCGTTTAATTACTTCGGTCCTATGGCACCTAGAGGGCTCAGATTTGTATGGGAACTGCGTAAATATCCCACGCAACAATGCCGATGGTTTAAAACCCTCAAAGTCCAGCCGTGTGGGCGTGAGTGAGCAAAAACAAGTTTTTGCCTACCCATTTCCCCATGTTAATTCCAACTAATTCCAAATGATGGCACAAAAGAGAGAGAGGTTCTGGAAGTGTTAGTGAATGCCAGGCTGGATGTATGTGGAATGACAGAGACCAAATGGAAAGGTTCAGATGTGAGAGAGTGGGAGTGTGGAATGGGTGTGTGTGCTGGAGTGAGTGAAGGAACAGCGAGAGAAGGTGCATGTTTGTTTGTAAGTAGCAAATGGAAGGAATGTGTAAGAGAGTATGGGTCTGTGGGTTCAAGGATTGTGTGGGTGAGAATGAAAGTAGGAATACAAACGTGGGTGATTGTATGCGTGTATGCCCCGACAGAGGATATACTTGAAAGAAAGAAAGAGGAGTTCTGGATGAATGTGGAGGCGTGCCTGGAGAAGTTTGACAAGAACGAAAGAATATTTCTGATTGGGGATATGAATGGTAAGGTGGGTGATAGGAAAGTTGAGGGAGTGGTGGGAGGGTGGGGGGTACCATCAGAGGTGAATGGGAATGGTAGTGCACTTGTGGACGTATTGTGTGGGGAGGAGGCTGTGGATAGCCAACACCTTCTTCCGACACAGAATGATCCACAGGTACACGTGGAAACGGATGTTGACGATGAAGGATAAGACAGTGGTGGAACGAAAGTCATTGATTGATTATGTATGTGTGGATGAACGAATGAAGAAATCTGTGATGGATGCTAGGGTGTATAGGGGTATTGGAGGGGGTCTGTCTGATCATTATGTAGTGGTAGCTAAGGTTAGGATACAAAATAAGTGGGTGAGGAGAGCGGGAGGGGGGGAGCAGGAGGGTGGAATGGTGAGGAGGGTGGAGAGGTTGCAGGAGGAGGAAATCAGGGAGGAGTACAGGAGAGCAGTGGAAAGACGACTAGGTGGGTTCGACCTGGAAGTTATGGAGGAAGTGGAGGAGATGAGCAAGGTGTTTAAGGATGAGATCTGTGCAGCATGTGAGGAGGTGTGTGGAGTGAGGAGAAGAGGGAGGGGAGTGAAAGGTACAGCATGGTGGACAGAAGAGGTAAAAATAGCTGTGGAAGAAAAGAAGAAAGAGAGTGGTTGGGTAGTAGAGGGAATGAAGATTCCGAGAGACAGAAACGAGCGAGGTACGTGGAGAGTAAGAGGGTGGTGAAGAGAGTAGTGAAGGAAAGTAAGAGAAGAGTAGATGAGGAATTTGGAAGGAATCTAAGTGTAAAATGGAGGGAGAGTAAGAAACTGTTCTGGAAAGAAGTCAAGAAAGTTAGGGAAGGTAGCAAGGGAAACAGTAAGGGTGTGAAAGATAAGAATGGGAGAATGCTAGCCGAGAAGCAAGAGAGAGTCGAAAGATGGAGGGAGTACTTCAGTGAGTTGCTAAATGAAAGGAATGAAGAGCCAGCAAACATAGCTGGATATGGTATGGGAGGGAGAAGAAGAGAAGTAGTGGAGGAGGAGGTGGGGATCAGGAGGTCAGAAGTGTGGGAAGCCATGAAAAGAGTGAAGTTGGGGAAAGCACCAGGAACAGATGGAGTGTGTGGGGAAATGTTGAGGTATGGTGGTGAGATAGTGATAGAATGGGTATGGAAAATGTGCAAACTAGCATGGGAGAAGGGGAGTGCACCCGATGACTGGAAGACTGGCATAATAGTCCCCCTATATAAGGGCAAAGGGGAAAGAGGAGTGTGTGGTAACCACCGAGGAATATGTCTTCTAAGCGTAGTAGGGAAGGTATACAGTAGGGTAGTGATTGAGAGAGTGAGAGTGAGAACGGAGAAATGGATAGGCGACGAGCAGGGAGGTTTTAGGAAGGGAAGAGGATGTGTAGATCAGATTTTTACCCTGAATTGTGTTGTGGAGAAGTATCTGGAGAAGAAACAAAAGGTGTATGTTGCCTTTATGGACTTGGAGAAGGCCTATGACAGAGTGGATAGAGAAGGTTTGTGGAGAGTACTTAGAATATACGGAGTAGATGGCAAGTTGCTGAAAGCAGTGAAGAGCATGTATGAGGGTGCAAAGGCGGCAGTACGTGTGGAGAGTGAGCAGAGCGAGTTCTTTGACCTGAATGTTGGTTTGAAACAGGGGTGTGTGATGTCCCCGTGGTTGTTTACTGTATATATGGATGGAGTTATGAAAGAAATACTATCAAGAGCAGTGGATGTTGGTGTATCGCTGAAAAGGGAGGGAATTGAGTGGAAGCTACCTATACTGCTGTTTGCGGATGATACAGTTCTGATGAGTGATAATGAATGGGAGTTGCAGGGTCTGGTAAATGAGTTTGGAACAGTGTGCGAAAAACGGAATTTGAAGGTAAATACGGGGAAGAGCAAGGTTATGGTCTTCGAAAGGGGTGAAGTCACAGAGTGTGAGGTGAAGCTGAACGGTCAGGCTATGGAGATCGTCAACTCTTTTAAGTATCTGGGCAGTGTGTTGAGTAAAGATGGGACTATGGATGAAGAGGTGCGGGAGAGGGTACAACAGGGGAAGAGGGTTGTAGGAACGCTAAAAGCAGTAACAAGAAATAGGGTGGTCAGTATGGAAGTGAAGAAGTCCTTGCATGACAGTGTGGTAATCCCGACACTGACTTACGGAAGCGAAGCATGGACGTTGGTTGAGAGACTCAGACCAAGAGTGAGAGCAGTGGAAATGAATTACTTAAGGAGTGCGTGCGGAGTTACATGGAGGGATAGACAGACTAATGAGTAAGTAAGAAGGAGGTGTGGTGTGGAGGTAGATGTGCTGGAAAGTGTGAAAAGGAACAACTTAAGATGGTTCGGCCATATGGAACGTATGGAAAGCGAGAGAATGACTAAGAGGGTGTACGAGAGCGAGGTGGAGGGACAGAGGGGGAGAGGTAGACCGAATATGAGGTGGAAGGATGGAGTGAGGAAGTACATGAACGAAGGCGGTGCTGGTTGGGGGGAGGGGCGTCGACTGACTGGGGACAGAGGTGCATGGGGGCGGTTCGTTCGTGGCCACCCCTTCGGGGATCACGGCGTCAGGCAATAGATAGATAGATAGAATTCCAACTTTCGGGCGACCCGTAGGACCTCTTAACCTGGCAACGGCGAGGGGGGGGGTATTGAACTAGCTGCCCATGGGCGAGCATATAGGCTCCATGCAGGCCTATAATCGTTATTTCACGATAAATATCGTTATTACTTATTCATATGAGCCTATTTTACCTTCACTATGAAGATAGTAACCTGTAACAACAATAAAACAAGTGAAAATATAATTTTTCTGGTCAAAATTGCGAATATAGATGGACCAGCCCATTCATGAATTATGGAGAAAATTGAGGCAACCCCTCCCTCCACGAGGCCTCAAGCCACACTGAGCTTACTCATACACACACTCGCTTATGTAACACACCCGCTAGGCACGTAAGCACATCCTCCACACATTTTGCTAATGTTAGCACCAAAATATACCAACGAATTAGGGAATAACAAGGAAAATAGGTGATAATTGAAGGGGGAGGGGAAAAGGGGGAAGGAGGGGATGTGGAGGAGTGATATGAGGTATAGGGAAAAAGAAAGATTTTTTTTTTTTTTTTTTTAGTGCTACTGGGGCCGTTTAAATGTTTTTTTTTAGGCCTCCCTCTTAAGAGCTTTGCCGCCCTCGCCCAGTAAAACTTCTTATGAGCTTTCTCGCCGTTTATGGGTTAATGACGTAGGCCCTAGGGGATCGTTTTTTTTTTTTGTAGTTTTTCCTTCATTTCTAACTCATTGCAGGTGCTTTCTATATTTTGTTTTGTTTTGTTAACATCCTGTCGGGCCTGGAGTGTACATTTATATTATATTGCCTGGTGCTCAGTGTGTTAATAGTTCGTGGACCCATAGGATCCTTAAAATATATACTGCAACAGGTTGCAATCACCACACACACACACACACACACACACCCTTCCAACTTACTCACACACACACTCCCTTCCAACCTTTACAAAGTGGTGTACAATCTATCTTATTCTAGTTACACACACACACCATTCCAACCTACTCACACAAACACACACTTTTCCAACACACATACATACTACCTTCCAACACATAGGCACTCCCCCCCCCCCCCCAACACACGCACACACACCCTTTCAACATACTCACCCCCCCCCCCCCCACACACACACACACACTTCTACATACACACACACCCTTCCAACAAACAGACACACTCCCTTTCAACACACACACACACACACACACATACACACTCCCTTCCAACCCCCCCCCCCCTACCCCACACACACACCATAGTTAACGATAACCAATGACGGACAATCAATATTCACCTTCCAGCCAATCACAGTTTTCAGCCAGCCACGGAGGAGCAAAGTTGATAATTCCTTTACCAGGCTGTGCTCAGGATATTATTAACTCTTCTGTCACAATATCTCAAAATTTTAACAAAATATGACGAAGTTGTTCTTCTACAATATATATATATATATATATATATATATATATTATTGCCAAACACCTTCATTCACGAAGGGGTGGACACGAATGAATAGCCTATATGCTCCTTATGTAACCAAACAATAATAAACCTAAAATAAAGATACAAATTATATAATTATCAGTAATAGTTTTGTCTATCTTATCTGTATATCTTTACTGGTTTATTGTCTGGTTGTGTGATCGTTTCTCCATCTGTGCGTTAATCTATCTGAATGTCTGTGTCCATATTATCCTCCCCCTGTTCACTTTTGCCCTCTGTTTCCCTCGTCTCCTATAAAATGCAACATCAATCACAACTTGGCGTACTGAATACCACTTGCTTTCATCTGTTTAATAGCCCTACTACCTCTTTTTTATAACGTACTCTATCATTCTCCTGTTCTGATCTTTCTCTCACTGTCTATCTATCTATTACTCGACCTATATATCTATCTTACTCTATATTCTCTTTTCTCTACCTATCAATCTATCTATCTTACTCTTACTTATCTCTCTCTCTCTCTCTCTCTCTCTCTCTCTCTCTCTCTCTCTCTCTCTCTCTCTCTCTCTCTCTCTCTAGGTCAACTAGAACCATAATTACATATTCACCATTATCGACAACCTCCAACATTATAATACAAAAGTTTCAACAGCAAAACTTTTATATTCCTAAACAGAATATGAACGTTTGAGTCTTGCATATTTTACTTTGCTGTATCATAGTTATTACACTTTAATTACTTTAGGTAGAGGGCTGTGTTTTGCTGAATGGAGGTTTGTCGTCTCCACTACTCCACTCAACGGCTGCCTCCACGACATTGAACAGGGAGACCAAAGGTGTTCGAAGAGACAAAGTGAATCCGCCTGATTTCTGCTACCGACTGTGGTGGCTCTTGCACCGCGAGATCGTCTAAAACGGGATGTAGCAGAATCGGGATGTAGCGGATTCATTCGTCATTATGTTTATATAATGCTTATATATCCCATATAATATTTTCCTGCAATACTAAATACATTTCTGGAACACAATTCACAATTCACTTAGTTCTTGCGGAGAGAGAGAGAGATGAAATACTGCAAATTAGAAATGAAGGACTAATGTGTGCTGATAAATAGATCAATAGATAGATAAAGAATACTGAACATAAGAAATAAAGGAATAAATACAATTATTCCATGTGTGATAATTGCAAAGGAAGAAAAGCAACAACATACCTAATGGTCCTTACTAAGCTAGGCCTACATGTTAACAAAATAATAATACTAATCATGATTGTCACAGCAATCATCCAGAGGGCTTCAGCTCCAGAAAAACTGGACCCGAAAAGACAATTATGGGGTTAGGAATCCTCTTCAACTTGAAAAATTCACCTACTAGACGAGACAGAGAAAGGGGCGAGGGAACGCGAAAGTGGTCCCGGACCCTCTGTCTGAGTCAGCCACCCCCAGCTATGGGGTATGTGCCTGAGTATATACAAACACACATACAGTACATACATAAAATATATTGAGATGGTCACATTACTAGGGAACAAACGCAGTCAGTCAGGTAATCATGGCAAGATATTCATCATTCTAGGCGATATTTAAATGCCTGGACTGTATGGCACTATACAACATTTCCAAGTAATTTGTTCCATAAGTTTTCTACTCTGTTGAGAAAGAAGTGCTTTGCTTTATGCGAATGAAACGCCTTTCCGACAATTTTTGGAGTATCGACCATCATGTAACCATCGGTAATTGGCAGTAACACACGTAATTTTTTTTTTGTCTATGTCTTAACCTCGGGACTAGGCTGTTCAGTAGCCTGTAACTCTTGTGAGGCCCCTAGATTATCGATTGAAGCTTCGAGATGTTGGGTGCTTCATATATCGCTTTAGATGGTCACATTGGAGCTTCAAGGTGTTGGTTGCTTCCTTTCTGCCACACTAGATGACGACACCTTATTTATACACGTCACTTGTTTTGGAGAGAGCAGCTATACGGTCATTTACAGCATCTTCGAATATGGTTGGGCAACTTCTATGCTATGAATTGGTGACGATATAGGGGATATTTTCTTGACGTGTAGGTGTAGCCAGGATAATTGAAGAACAGCAGGAACGATCAGATCACCTCAGAAAAAAAAAAAAAATACGTTTGGCGTGGACTCGACTGAGGTCCATTAGGTCTACAGTCCACCATGCTATCCACTCTGCTATCGCCTCCCTCTTACCCACATAATGCTTAACTACTGGCTAAAAACTAAATATATCTGGTGAATATTGATGATAATGATTCCCACAATCTTTCACAGCTAGTATCAGGATGCTCGCTCTCTCTCTCTCTCTCTCGCTCTCTCGTACGATATTGTCTGCGCCATGGTTTGCCACACATAATTCCACCAACCGTGTACCAACATGTCAGACGTCACGGAATGTTTATATCGCTGGGTATTGGTTTCTCTCTCATGTGTGGAAAACAATATCCTCCGAGACCGTTCAGGCTTATTCCAGATTCACAATGTTTTACTGATTATTTCTGTCTTTCACATATTTGGGAAAAGACGCGTTGCCTCCACGAGTTCAAAGGCAGAATCTTATAAATATGCGAGGTATAACCCCTTTAACCCTTGTCTAGCGGGGTGTTTTGGGCTCATTTGGGCATATTCAGGCCCTCCTGCATGATAAATCAAGCATCTGCATGAAAAAAACAATTATTTAGCAAAAAACTAGGCACTAAAAGTGTTATGCCCTGTTTTTCTACAGGATTAACTTGGGTAATGTGGGTTCTAACTGACTGGGTATATAAGGCTGCATGCACAAAACAAGGTATGAGGAATAGAGAACACAAAATAAACACACGGTAACAAGACACACGATCACGTTTATTGAGGATGATTAATAGGAAGCATAAGAAGGTATGAATACTCGTACAAGACAAATGATAGAATTGAACAACTAGCATTAGTGGATCTGGATGGAGCCTAGTCTCCCACTTCCAACGTTCAGGTATACTCTTCTGATCACTGGCTTTGTTCGCAAGTTTATATACTGGAAGCCATCAATGTTAGTTATAGATTCAATTTCACTATTTAGATTTATTACTGGCACTTCTGGTGCTCGAGTAGTAGTTCACAGACTAGATTAGACACGGGTATATTTAGACCACGAGAATTCTAGTAACCTCAGGGGGGTACTGATCTAAGTTTTATATTCTTATAGCAGAAATACGTAGAACGCAAATCAGTGGGCGAACGTTAGATATCACTAGGGTTTTACTTCTATGTAATAATATCTGGATCGGGGTAATTACGAGAGTTAATGTCGCCTGTTAATTAATTAACACTGATACGCTTACCACTTCCTGATGGAATGGTTATATATGAATTGTACTGGGGCAAAGATATAGCCACTTCATAGAAATATTAATAAGTGAGTCTCTAAATAGTACTGTAACACTGTAGTACTAATAAAGTGAATCTTGGGTAGTATTTGGTTGGTCTGGTCCTGGTTATCTTGCGTCCGTGATGTTGGGGGCTAACGACTGGTTCCGCGGCCGTCCAGGGGGTCCATATGTAGGAAGTTCTCAAGACGGATCTCTTGGCGATCGTTGCTGGCTACATGCTTATATACCCACTGGTGTGTGAAGGTTATAAGGTGCACGTAGATTTCTTGTACGTGGACAGATGCTTCTATCTCAAATCTGCCATGGAGTCTGCCGGCTCTGGAACTCAATTCTCAGGAACAACACAAGGGCAGAGCTAGAGGTCAACTTAAGGGGGCGCCACTGGTTGGTGTCTATCTTTCAACTGATTTTACTGGGGGCTGGAGCTTGGTTTATAGGCTCGGTTTTGGACCCTGTAGGCCATAGGGATCTCGAGTTCTTATGGATTTATTTAAGCTCTCAATGGATACGGGAACTAGGTAAGGTGGTGATTACTGTTGTGGCACATGGCTATATGGAGCCTTCATAATGTGATATAACTGAGCCTTAGTAAGAGGTACTATTTGGCTATACTGGAAGTATTTAGGGGAGAGAGACTGGATCTACTTTGCGAGGAGGATTGGGACAGCTGTGATAGGAGCGTCTCTCTTAGATTGTTCAATCTTCATTCTATGTTATAGCTGAGGTGCTAATTTGGTTATCGGAGTATGCAAGAAAGGTTAATGGGTTATTGTGGGTTAATAGAGGTTAGTAAAGGTGTTAGTCATACATGGTTAGTTCATTGATAGGAAGAATTCCTGTGCTACCTGGCAATGACCCGGAAGTCAAAACAGGGGTCAGGTATACCTCCGCAGGGGTCGGGGTCTCCCTCCTCGGGTGGGTAAAAAGGGGGAGGTGCGCGTCCTCTCTCTGTGATGGTCGTCCGGGCGACTGTGGCTGGGGGCTTGCCATATTACAAGTGTTTGTAATAACCCTCTGTTTATGAGACAGATGTGGGTGTTCGTAATACTAAAACCGAAGGTGCCTTGACCAGCTGGTTTAATTGGTTGGGTTGTTAATTGCATGGTTTGTTGGATGTGGGGGAGACTGGGTTGCTAACTCTGCCACATTTATCTGGAAGTATGGCAATAGAAGTTAGTCACTGGCGAGGCGGCTAGCCTCGCACTGACGATCATTTGGTACAGGGTTGTGAATGGGTTGTGAGGGAATAGATGGCATGCAAAGGGTTAGTAAAGTTCTAATGGTGTTCCTTCCTACTGGGGGAAGGTAGGCTGGATAGGAGTATATATACAAAAGGTTTGAGAATGTTAGTAATGGAAAAGTTAAGGATATTCAGGGGGTGTGGTGGAGAGGCTAGGTTAGGAGGGAGTGGAAGAGCGTGGGGGTTAACGAGAGGGAGAGGGTTAAGGAGGCTACGTGGAAGTTTGACCCTAAGGTCTCTTGGGCGTAGGGGTGGCATTAGACTACAGTTGGTATCGTAGCCTGGGGGTTAATGACAGGGAAAGTATGTTAGCCAAACGCTACCGGGGGATGAGCAATATGTGGTGGTATATGAGTCTGGAAAGGATAGAATCATGGGGAAGAGGAGGTTAACTGTAGGTGTGTGCTTGACTGTGGATAAAAGTAGAGAAAAACATGGTGTATTATTACTCGTCAATACGAGGGGTTATGGACACTATTATTTGACACGATTTCTTGCTGATCTAGTTGTCCCTGGGAACTGCGTTTTCTATGAAATATAGACCAAAGAAAGCGGCAGTTCGTAGGGGTACTTCGTTATTGTTTCGTGGTAGATGTGTGTCGAGACAATGGTAAAAAAGGGTTATCTATACAATCTCTGGTTGGGGTAAGAATTAGAGTTACTGCATGGTGGCTAACATCTTCAGTCATTATCTCTGTCTAGGTCTTACAGGAATAATGGTTATATATACAATGGTGTACCCGTGGGTATCATAGTTTCTTATCAATTATGACATGGGGGTTAACATATTATTTCTCGGATGGAAGAACATACATAGATTTATGGGGGCGGTTGGTCTTCAGAAACTTAGTCTGGCAAGACAAGGTATTTTAGGGGGTTAACATATTACTTCTCGGATGGAAGAACATACATAGATTTATGGGGGCGGTTGGTCTTCAGAAACTTAGTCTGGCAAGACAAGGTATTTTTAGGGTTAACATATTACTTCTCGGATGGAAGAACATACATAGATTTATGCCTGTCTGAACTGGTTGGCATTGGCTCAACCTAGGGACAGGGCATGGGTGTATTAAATTAAGGTGTATTCATGTTCATCATCATGTAGGTAAAGTCTGGCGGGTAAGAGGTGTAGGACACGAGGGGTAGTGGATACGCGAGGTGGGGGAGGGTTGTGAATTGTAAAGGGGGTGGTTTGAGGCTAGGCGCCGCGCCGCTCGTGACCTAGGATAGTGACCCTTAATGCGCTGGACATAGGGGTGGCATTTCCATACGATCGAACAGGTAGGGTGGTGTGTGCAGCGGGGCGTGAAGGATAAGCGGACAGGATGACCCAAAACAGGGTACCACTGAACATAGGGTCACGAAGCAAAATAGAGTAGTGTGGATTGTGGATACGAAGGAGGTGATTGGAAGACGTATAACAATTGTGGAAAAGTAAATGGAAGAGATGAACACAATGGCGGATAAAAGATAATTAACCTAAGGATTGAATACATGCATGAGTGACGACATTATAGCCGTCGTCCTAATAAGATGATGAAACCGGGTTGGTATGCACGTGGCACAATACGACACAAGGACAGTGCCGCTATGTCGTATCAATACTGGTGGCATACTCCGGTTAATATTATATATACACTTAGTTACTAGAAGAACAAGGCAAGGGGGGGCGACTGAGCACGGGCGTACATATATCTATACTCGTCATGGAAAAGGGAGATACGAGGTAGCTTTCCTGCATCTCTCCTGATAATCGTCTGCAGATTGGTCATAGTGAGTTTATCCGAATTAACAGGCCTAAATCAATACAATAACTGGCATAGGGTTATCGGGTGTATAGAGTCGTGGTTAAAGGTTGGGAATCTATAGTTAGTGGATAAAACAACGAGAGGTTAGAGACATAGAATTGCGAGAATTGGGGGGGACTGATTGTTATATAGCTAAATACAGGGCTGACGTAATCACAATCTGATTTGGTGTGAAAAGGAAGCTATGGTGTCTTAGATCGCCTCGCACCTACACAATGAAGGTATTATAGCCTGTATGGTGGTTACATAATTAAATACATACTTCGGTGCTACATCAAGAATATCAGTGAGTAAAGTATTGTGGTCTGTATATTAGAAGACTGTGATTGAGAGACGTATAATATGTGGAATGAATTGAGAGAGAGAGAGAGAGACTAAATCGGGAATGGAAAAGGGGCCTGGGATCTCGCTGGGGATGGGAGTTTCGCTCTCAGGATTTTCGTTCCTGTGGCTCGTTAGGGTTGGAGGTTTCGCTCTCAGGTTTTTCGTTCCTGTGGTATTTTAAAAAGCTTCAAAATGAGACCAGAACGAGCTACGTAGCACTCGTGGTTCTCTTGCAGTGATGCCACGAACATGGGAGTTTAGCATATATCGGTATATTTTTCCCAGCTATGCTCACTACTGGCTACACTGCCGGCCTCTCGAGAACACAGGGAACATGAGTTAATGGGCAGCGGTAAGCCCTGGGAGTCGGCTGTCTGGCCCGCTGTGCTCCCGGCCATTTGCACTCGATTTTAACCCTTTAAAAGCCTTAATAATGCTCCTAACTTGCTGCAAATTGGTGCACGACTTAAGTCGAGCGGCGCCAATAAGGGGTTAAGGACGCGTTCTTCCTTTTATGCTGGCTATTTAGAAAGATTTGTTAAAATCTAGGAACGAAATGTGGGAGTCAGAAGGAAAATTATTATTAACCATGTCATTCCTAGAGGGCCTTCGAAATTAGAGGGCCTTCAAAATTAAGTGAAAAAGGGACCTCGAAGAATGAGAGGGTTATTCGATTTATAGCTAAAAATGTACGAGATTTATTAGATTTGCAATATTCTGTAACCCTTTCAATCCGATGCCCTTTCAATCCGATGACGCCATTTTCTATTATTCTGACAATATCCAGAAAATCCTCCTCAACTTAGGAAGGACCCGTATGACGCAGTGTTAATTGAGATAGTCTGTAACCCTTCATGAAGAGGGTATAGGCCTGTCATTGTATTTGGTCTATTAATAGCGATTTATCTCTCTCTCTCTCT